>JAPSGF010000055.1:3810974-3873120 GCA_035772895.1 Perdix hodgsoniae | reverse complement strand
AGTAAAGAAAGACTACTGAAAGAAAGACAAAAGTCTTAGTTGTGTTGATGCCTGCAAGAAATCAGTACCTCAGATACTGACAGCTACAATAAAACTACTTGACATCTGTACCACTCATTTTTAGGATAATATCTGACACATCTGTTCTAACAATCATATTTCACTGTTGTGTATTCTAATTAGTCTTAGATCCTCACACCAGGTTCACCGAGGCCTGGTTCTTTCTAGTTACAAAGGGATTCAAGCGAGGGAGTTTTAACAAATAGTGTGTATTGGACACTGGCTTAACATCTACCTCACAGGCAGACAACCCAATTCACACACTCGTGTTTAGATATTCACTTTGAAGATTAATTGTTTCCCAAAATGCAGGGTCTCATTTAGTGCCTGGGCATAGGCATGTAGCGCCACTTGAGATGGGAGAGGACATCCTGGATTACAGGCTGATCAGATTTGAGACTTGTAGGAAATCTGAACTCTTCCATGCAAGTTGTAGGTTGACAAGGACATTTCACATGCTCCTAAACACTGTGTTTAGGAAAATGAATCAAGACCTATTTATTTACCATGTGAACCTGAGTCATGCCCATTCTGTTTGTCCTATTAAGATCTTCAAGGACAGAAACCCATGTGTATTCTAAGTCTGTTTTTGTGATAGCTGTTTGCCAACAGACAGCAAGTCCACACGTATTCTCAAATTGGTTTTCCAAACTAAGAAAAGACAGAAACCACTTGTTATAATCCATATATCATCCACATGAACATGGACTCATTGGGACATGTCAGCACAGAAGCAAGTTTCTCTATTATTTTATCAGAATAAATGCACTCTCTTAGTACGTGGATATATATTTCTTATTTTGAAAAGATTTATTGTACACTGAGAGTTTCCTAAAGGCTACAAGCTACCAAGACCAACATATCCTAAGAGCCTAGTCCTTCTCATCTGCTAATGAAAGAAATTTGACATAAGAGTTTCTACAGAGTGACCTGACACTTAATATCAAGAAAGGGTAGCTGGTGTAGGGACTGCTGTTTGGAAGATGCATCCTACAAATTCCTTTTGCATTCATGACTTCACAGGAAGAAATGCTAGAGTATTACACTACACCCACACAACCAGATAACTGACCTTCCCAGTTCTGCAAAAACATTATTTTGCCTCTGGGGTCTTTTAAAGAATGAACCATCTGATACCCTTCAAAATAGAAATCAAGTGGAGTTTTGCGGACAAACCACTGTAGGGATCATTGCTAAAAGACAGTGCAGAGGAGACTGATGCAAAGCAGACACCCTCAACCCTACACTATCCTGCTACACTGAAAAAGAAAAAAAAAAAATGAAGAAGCAAACATGTAACACCTCTTCCATAGTTGAGGATCATTCCCTAAGGCAGATTCATCAGGCAGTGTAGATTCAACATTAGATGCTATCCCCAAGGGGAGATGCACAATTTCTTCAACTGTTTTTCATCCCATATGGATTTTTCATTGTAAACAATATAGGAAAAAGGCATATAGGTTGAATTATGTTTCTAAATGTCACACTTTACCCACAATCTTTGTTAGGAAGGTATTAGGCAAACTGTAGATGTTGGGTTGTAGACTACGATCTGTCACTAGCAATAATGACAGCTTTTCCGTGCTGAAAGCAGTTGAGGAACTTGAAGAATATGAGACAAAGCTAACTGATAGCAGGAAAATTAAGAAAATAGAAAATCCTGCATTTTAAAAAATTATTTATAATTATTAAAAAAAGAAAAAAAAAAAAAAAAAAAAAACTTATATTTACCAAAAAATATTTAATAGATAAAAAAAAAAAAAAAAAAAAAAAAAAAGAGAGCCAATATGTCACCTGGAAGATAGAGTTCAGAGTAGGAAGAGGAAAGGGGGAACACAGCTCAAGCCTGACTTTCAGGAAAGAAAATACAGGACAACACTAGTTTTGTGTTTTGCAAAACAACACCCTATACCTTACTAATTCCTTTTCACTTAATCCTGCTGCATGCAACCATCCATCAACTACTGTGAAATAGAAGGCTTACTGTCATTTCAGGAGTAGGAAATGTCTGGATTCGCAGAGACACATGGAACCAACCCATTCTCATATTAGGTCTCTTTCCTCTTTCATGAAGAGTGGTTTCTCCAGTGATGATGGAGGTGAGATGGAGAAATATTTCATGCTATCATCAGGGTTGTTCAAAGATTCTATGAGGCTACCAACCAAAACAGTGTAATAAATACAGTTCTCATGTTTCAAGGGTTTTTTTTGTTTATTATTACTCTTGATGTTGTTGTTGTAAGCTCTTCTACTGGTACAATTGAAAATCATTGTTAATTATACCATACCACTGCATGGTATAAATTCATTCCTCTTTAATTTATATCAGTTGCCATTGGATTGCAAAATTTTTCCTTACACTGGGAGTTTATTGTAAAATCATTAATTAAGGATTCGGAAAGAAATCATACAACGTTTAAGAAAAAAGTACTAAGAGCAATCACCGTCCTGGAATATATTAGCAAAGTCTGAGCTAAATTAGAGAGCTGATAAATATATTAGCACAGCACCAATAGTGCATAATGAAATCTTTAAGGAACATAGGGAAAAGGAATAAAGTTATTAAAAATAAATGCCTTTTTCTACAATGGTTCATGCAAAGGGTCTCCACTGTATTAAAGCACATAAAAATAATGGAGAACAAAATTGAGCTGTGAGCTCTGAGACTTTCTACATTTGCTTATTTTTAACGCAGAATTCACGCAGGTGTCCAAGGCATTATTCTACAGTTTCATGTATAAATGAAGCAGTAAGTTTCAGTAACTTGAAATTAATTTAGATTAAAATTAAAGTTTAGCTCCATACAGAATTGAGTTGTGAAATAGTGCTGCCATAAATGAATAGAGATCTAAGTATAAAATGTCTGTCGGCTAACAGAATAATGGAATATAGGTTAAAGACTTTGATTTGAAGCCCACACTTACTAAAGAGCAGATAAAAACAAGTTTTTAAATATCTGGCCCATGTAAGCCATCATATCAGCTTGTCAGCAAGTTAGCAATACTTACTTTCTTTATTTTGTAAGTAGAAATCACATTTACAACGATACCATAAAAATCTGACTTTTATGTTAATGTTTCTGAAAGAGATCCAAAAAAAATAAAATATTTCATCGGCTACTACTAATGCTTTTAAGCCACGTTTGAACTCTTTATTTTAAAACAAAAAATAACATCCTTTTGCTTCATTACGACAGACTGTCCAAATCATTTGGATATTTTATTAAAATATACATCAATAAGAAATGTTAAAAATCAGAAGTGACATTATTTTGGAGAGTGAATTGCTAATAAAGCAACACAGATTTTCATCCTGTGTGAAACAGCTGGACCATGACGGGATCACATTAGCACTAATTAAAATGATATTTTTTTGTGCAGTTTTTGTTAATCCAGCTTCATTGCACTCAAAAGGATTTTTGCAATCCGTAATGAAGGCTATTATGTAATCTTACTCTGGTTCTCTTGCATCAGGTTACTGTGTGAAATTTCCCCATAATAAACCATATTTTCTTAAAACTCTCACTCAATAAAATCAATATTAAGTTTTTTACTATTACTCCGTTTTTTTCCCAATATATGATCCTAATTTAATTTTTTTTATATTAAAGCTTTAATTTATCTTTGCTTGATGAACAAGAAAAATATCATATTAAAGACAACATTTTGCCATGTTTCTCTTTCTCCCTCACTTTCCCAGGTCCCTGTTGTTCCCAGTGTATAATTTGCAAAACATATTGCTTCAATACTTACAATGAGAGAGGCGGCCCAGCTGTGGGAGGGAAAGGACAGCAGTCTCCAATATTACCATAATAATCTGCCCAAGGTCCCATGAGCCCTCTGGAGTATACAATTCTCTATACTGCAGGCCCCAGCTGGAGAATGTTCTCTTGACATGTATGCCAACCTTTGCCTGCAGGCAAAATAAAAAAAGGCAGAGAAGTAATCATGAAAATAAAAAATCTTGTCAACTGTGGTAGGATGCAGTTTCCATGTTTTTTTTGCTCACGTAGGCAGTCATTGTGCTAACAAAATGATGGACTTTAAAAGACTGCAGCTGGTATGTGTTTAGCTGGAGAGGGAAGAACATCATGTGCCATGTTAATTCTGCAATTCTAACTTTGGGAAAAAATGAGCAGTGGTATTGTATTGTATTACTGTCAATATGCATGACAGCTTTATTTACCTCCTCTTCCAATGACTGCTCATTATAGGATTTAAGCAGGAAAGTGAAACCCTGACAGCATTGTGCTAATTGCAAAGGGCCAGATTGTGATCCTCTTTTTTTTTTCACAGTGATGTAAGCTCTCAGGCAAATCGTCCTGCTGGCTCAGTGGGACTAATTGGGAAGTAAGTACTCACCACTGTGAAAGGCATACAGTTGGCTTAGAGAACTTTCCAGGAAAAATGTATAACTTGAAATGAAATAAAGCAATAAGCAGAAAAGGTGGTTGCATCTATCACCAAATGTATGCCTTTGCTCTTCAGTTCGAAACTCAGTTTCCATCAAAATTCAAGTTCCTACTTCTGATTGCATTTGAACAAATGTGAGAGGAAACCAGTATCACAGACTCCAAATCAAGTCCCATGTTGCTACAGACTTCTTGAGTAAAGAGATAAAAGGTGTGTGTGTACCTTATTGTGGGTGAAAGGCTGTATTTTCTAAGCAGTGTTGTCAAAGTAGGACAAAGGGTTATTTAATATTGTAAGCATAAATAACACTAAAATAAGATTTTCTTTTACTTTCCCTTGCTATTGTAAATGCTCAGTATTTTGCCTCACTTTAACTCTGTGGATTTCACAAGTTTATTCAAGGTGGAAAATAGGGGGCACTAAACCAGTACCCAAACTGAAAGCCTTAGCCCTCCCATCCAAAAGAGTTCAGAATACAGTGTCCATAGAAGAGAATCATACATTTCTTCATCTGATGACGAAATGCCTTTTGGATAGGGTGGATTTATGTAACCATAAGCCTGTATGCAAGCAATGAAAATGTTTGAGGAAAGCCAACAGATCAGAAGATTGTTGCTGGTGGGTATACAGGGTATACAGACATGACGGAGACTCAGAGACAGGGGCTGCTCGCAGTAGGGAAAGCTTCAGTGCAGTCTTCATCTTCCTCTTCCCTTCCTAATCCCGCTCCCATCCTACTCCACACTAATCCACAGAGAGTTTTCCTTCACATCATTAATAAAAGCAATTCTGATCTTTTAAAAGTACTTTCTGCTTACTTCTGTGTTTGTATGTATATGTGTTTGGGTTGTTGTGGGTTGTTTTTTTTTTGTCTCCAAAGTCACATGGCCTCTTTTCTTTAAGGCATCTAAAAGAAACAAGAGATGTATTAGCTCAATCATTGCTCTTGAAGGATATGTACAATAGCGAGTCAAAGAGTTTGATTTGTTATCTGCAAGCGGAAGTCATTATTTACACTGGGTGGACCTGGGAGAGACTCTGTCTGGCAAAAGAGTGAGATCACTGTTTATGTCTGTAGGCTCACTGGACAAATAGAGCTTAATTGAAGATGCTAGGGAATTTAAAATGAGGAGAAAACAAAAACAAAAACAAAATAAAATATATATTAAAAATACTGGGCCAAGATTAAACATTAAATAGTATTGTATGTGAATATAAGAAAAAGGAGGAAGCATGGCCAAAGCCTATTTATACAGAGTTGAACAGTGTCCCCTCTCAGAATTACTTGAACTGAAGAACATGACTCTCCAGAAAGACATGGCTTTTGGAGTCCAAGGCACATAGGAGAAGCTTTCATGTAATGCAGCTTTGGATATAGCTTTCTAAACTGTCTATTTGCATTTCATGGTGGACAAAACTGAATAAATCAGATCTGTTCCTTACCATGGAATGAGCAGGAAGCCCACTTATTGTCACACAGATATATAACCTTGCTACCAGGTTCATCTACATTCTTGTAAGAATGAATAGAATTTTGAGGTGGCATTCCTTCTCCATCTTCTTAATTGTGAAAACCCTTGTGGCTTGCTTACCTGGTTTGTGTTAACTACTTAACACTTCTGAAGCCACAGCTCTGTCAGTAAATTCAGCATTCTTTAGGCCACGGTCACAGGATGAGAATCATTTGAGTTGGACTGGTCACTCCAGTCCAACTCCTCTGCAATGAACAGTGACATCTAGAGCTACAGCAAGTTGCTCAGAGCCCCATCCAGCCTGATCTTGTATGTCTCCAGGGACAAAGCATCCACTAAACAGTCCAGATGAGAACAATTAAACCCAAACGCTACTAATCTCTGCAACAGGAGACCTGATCCAAGCTGCTTTGATCCAAGAACCAAGAGTGGCCTCATAAACTCTTAGACCTAGATCATCCCCAGGAACAGTTTGGGAAAGCATGGGGCAAAATCATGGGTAGAAAGATTTCCAGTGCTATTTACCAATATAGATGCAGCATGAACAAATTTAATGGATTTTTTTTCAGATTAGTGAGATTACCATAAGAAAATACAACAGTTACCATCACAAAGCTACTGCAAGTCATTAAAAAAAAAAAAAAAAGTACTCTATGAATGTGTTACAGAACTCTGTGAAACATTTATACTATTTCCTGGCTGGACCACTTGAAAATAAATAAAGTTTGATATGAAATGTCACTGTGACATAAAAAATTAAATATTTTTTTCAGAAAATGTAAGAAAAATGTATGCTAGCTCAAAACATCATTTTTGGTTTTCATCTGAGACAACTTTATCAATTTAACTAAAGAAGAATATACATTTTTTACTTACCCGGACTTGCATTTTTCTTCAACTAGGTCTACTCATAGATAGTAGGCATGGCAGTAAGCATCTGACTGATGCTACTCAGTGTGAGTAGGACAGGAGGCCAGGGTCAGATTCCACTAGGAAAAAGACAACCACCATCTAGCAGAAAAAATGTGCTTTGACAACTGTAGCCCTCCCATCATCTCTGAATTACACGATTCCACATTTTTGTCTTGATTGTAGGAATACAAGCAGGGGTTTCCTCAAATTAATTTTGACTTTCTTTCTTCATACAATGAAATGAATTCCAATCCACCTTGCTCATGCACCTATCTTTGCATGCAATGAAATCTGGAAGTTCTTGTCTCTCTCCATAGACAGCCTAGTTGGTTAGCTGATCAGACAGCCAAACTTAGGTAAAATTAATGGCATGTTTCTGTTACTTCATGTTGCTTTGGAAAATCCCTCTAGGCAGGTACAGAGATGTGCCAAGTGCCTTTAAAAATCCAGCTCCCAGTCCCCACAAAATCCCAACCACCTGTGTTATGTTCTCAGTTTGCAAGTTCTTTTTCTGTGCTTTACAAACTCCCCTGGCTCACGTCAACAGAAAATATTTGCAACCACTCCAAGCAATTCCAACTGCAGATGCTGCTGAGATGCTGGCTCACCCATGCAAGAGGAGGTCGGCAGTCAGCACAGTACTGACAAAAGCAAAAGCAAAGCAAAATGTGTATGTGTACAACAAAGATTTTCTCAGCAGCCCTGTGATTAAAAGAACCAGATGAGACTGAGCATGCCACAGCAGCTACCACAGACCTTGCGCTGAAGAAACACAATGGATGTCTACCTGAGGAAAGGAGATTAGAGCACTTGTCCAAAACAGAAGAACAAAATGAAAACAAGCTTTTCTGAAAGTGGAAATAAGTATTCTTGGGGGTTGGAGATTCTTGATCCTTGATGCCCCTTCCAATCCTGGCCATTCTGTGATCCTGTGATTCTTTTTCTCTGTTGAGTGCAACAATTTGTTGACAATCTGCTCACAAGTATTTGAAATACTGACTATAGCATAAACCAGATGGACTCCTTGTCACATGGTATTTTCTACCTCTGTCCAGGACATGAAAGGAAAAAAAGAGGGAAGAGTAAAAGCTAGAAGACTAAAATTTACTGAAAGGCTGATTCAAACCCAGTAGAATATTGGATTTTAATGAACTTGGATTCAGTAACATGTGTGAACAAGAGTTTTGGTAATAAGCTGTGCCAGGAAAAATGCTCATAAATGGTTGGTGAATTAGAGGGTTTTAAGAGTTCTATGAAGCATGATGAGCAATGGGATGGGCTTTCATAATTAGTAAACATGCTTAAAAATAAGGATATTAATTTAAAGTTACTAATTTACTGATTGGAGCTTAAAAGAAACCCCCTCAACAAAGAAGAAAATACATGTAGTTTGCTAGGAAAAAAAAAAATAAATGACATAACAGAGCCACTCAAAATACGTTCAGAAAAAGAAGAGAACTGGGAGTACTGAAGGAAAGCAGGATTATGATGTTAATAATCAGAGGAAAAGAAAGCTGCGTCTTTTCTTTCTCTGAATTATCTAATATCGATTATTTTATTCTCTCCTTCTCTAGGTTTTCTAGTGCTGTCCCCATTCTGGCTCGATTCATCTACTGTTCAAGAAGTAGACAGCGATACTGTGACTGAGTTGTTTGCAAAAGTAAAACTGACTGTGGTCATTCAGATTAATGTACAGGCATCAGTTCTCCTTAGCAAGCTGCTAACACAAGTGCAAGTCTTTACAAAAGCTCAGCTCTTCTTTTTTCTACCCAGACACTCTCCCCTCTGGCTCCCTATGTCCCAATGGAAGTGAAGGAGGCAGGGTCAGGGCAGGTCATTTTCCTTCTCAGTCTCTTTCCTTGATGTCCATTTACAAACCTAAAAGCATATTTGTTCACTATTTGTTTTGCTGTCATAACTAAAGCTTTCTATCAGATACAAGAATGTGACTTCAAAACACACCAGAAGATTACCTCTGTCTCAGAAAGCTCTTGGGGACAAGACTAATTTACTTCTGTAGGGAGAAAGGGAGAGAAGAAACTAGCGATGGAAATGTCATTCATTGGAAGGCAAAAACTAATAACATTGCACAGAAATAAAAATATAAGTCTGATCAAAGAATAAATGTAAGGATGCAACTCATGTTACCAACTCTAAAAACAATAAAGATTATCAGAGCTGTCTTAAATAAAAATACTTGCTTTTTTTGCTTGAAAGATAGAACTAAAGTAGTGGTTGCCTCTAAGCAAGTCATTTTAATTTCTCAGAAAGCTCAGAAGACTGACCTGAAAATCTGAGTTTACTGAAGCCATGAATTCAAATTCAAATCAGGACAGTTGTTTTAGTGGATGCAATAGTGATACTGTGAACAAGAAGCATAACATGGTGGAGCAAATGCAAAGGGACTGTGGCTTTTTCATATACAGAAAGTCACATCCAGAGAAAGACCTGAGCAAACATGGGACAATTTGGGCAGAACTTAAAATGTGCAATACAAAGCTCATTTATCAAGAGGTCCAAAACTCAAAACTTAGGCTTAACAGCTGAAGCATCTCAGCATCAAGTTCTGAACATTCATGTAATTCTGCTACTGGGAAAATCCCAGATCTGAAACAGAGCCACTGGGATTCATGAACTAATGTGAAAGTGTAAAGCACTGCATGGTTTTCAATTTCCATTCTTTAGAAGCCCTTACGAAGCGGTGTGCAAGTAGCATAAGGGACCTGGTGTCACAGAAAAAAAGCATGCTCAGGTTGTTTGCCTAACACTGTTTAAGCCAGAGCTTACAGCAAGAAATCAGGCCTGCTAAGGGCATTGCCCATTATTAAGATCCAGGGACATGTTCTGGACATATCTCAGCTACACACTGGGAGCAGTAGGCCACTGCAGCAGTCTCATAATTTTTTATGCTGCTATTATTACTCTGAGTTCAATTTAAGGAAACCCAGGCTGCTGTCTGAGCAGGATGCGGTTGGATCCAAACTACTCCCCAGTCTGCATGATCAGGGGATGAGAATTCCTGTACTCGCTGAGTTGAAGAAATAATGCTGTTGAGGGAGCATTTAGTCCCATGTGTGACTGACTTTTATCTAACTTATCATATCCTCTACACTGCTCCACAATTTTTGCTTAGAAAGGATGATTCTGGACTAGAAGCATCAAGTGAGGGAAGCTTCCCACTGTAGCTGTCCCTTCACTCCTTCTCCATTCTCTCACTCTTCCTGAGCACCATCCCCTCTGTTGGCATCCAGGACTTGTGAGAAGAATCATCAGCTTTTTCAGTCTTTTTTTCCTGGGAAATATATTTGGGCATGGGAAATTAACAATGTTGCTGTTAATGTCAAACAAGAAGGTATGCATTCTAATAGTGAAGGAAAATTCTTGTGGTCATTCTTGATTTATTATCCACATGTTCATGACCTTCATTGAAAAAGAGTGTCATGGAGTACCTACTTTCCTTTAAGACCAGTTTGTTATTTAAAAAATAACTAAACAAGTAGAAATTCACTACTTTTCTAATGGATTTGAGTTCCATGCATTCATTTGTCTGCTCTTCAGAGTAAAGAATAATATATTAGGACAATAAATCCAAACAGATAAATTAACAAAAATTAAAGTTGTGTTGCTCTGAGACTGATGGCATGGTTGTATATCAGTGATACCACTAGCTCAATGTAAAGCATTTTGAGAACCTAGATACAACAGCAACAACAAAACCCTCACAATGTGACTGCATTATTTATTCAGTACAGTCTACACCACATGCTGCATTAGCATATGAAGGGGACCTTACACTGAGTAGGGACGCAGGTGAGATTTATCAGATCATCTATTTCATCTTCCCGCCAACATGGTAGCACTTCCTATTTTTAGCATATTTTTAGTGCTTAGGTCAGTTTAGATTAAAAAGAAGCTTAACTGGGTTTTCAGGGTTTGTTCCACAGTCCAGCAAATCTCACAGTCAGTGTTACCTGTTGTTAGATCTCTATTTCTGCTAGTGCACTCAATTACCCTCAACGATCTACCATCCCAACTCTTCCATTTCCCACTTGGGCAAAATGTATCCTTCAAATTCTGAAGACTGCTATTAGTGTCCCCAGTTTTGCCTTGTCAACCTTCTTTTTTTCTTTTCTTTTTTTTTCTTTAAAGAGGTAAAAGATGTATGATGATATCAGTGCATAAAAGGGCAAAAAAAAAAAAGGAAATGAAGATGGATCTGTGCTGAAAAAAAAAATAAAAATGAAGACTCATAGAAAGAATCAGGAAAAAAAAAAAAAAAAGTTGGGTTGATTGATGAAGGAAATCTGCCAAAGCAAAGTAAAACTTACTAAGTAAAATGAATCACAACCATTACAAGTTTTGGACCTGATACTCAAAACCAATATTCATATGAATTCAGTGAGGTTGACTGATTCAAGTCTACACATCTGAGTAGCTGTTAAACATGATGGACTGGCTTCCATCAGGATTCAGTGCAAAATGCCATATACCAGATTGACACAGCTTGCCAGAGAAAATTCTTTGAAATAAATCCTTTGAAATTCTTGAAATTCATTCATGTAATGAATCTATAATTGCAAACAACAGTTTAATCCAAAAGTTTCCAAGTGAATAGAAAACTAGCTTTCTAAGATTGCTCTTTTATAGAAAGACTATAAACTGAAATAAAGTAGTGGAAAAAACAGTTTTCCATTGTTTAAAAAATGAAACAAAACTAAGCAGAGGTAGAATGTTAATTTTATTTGAAAATAATGCTTAGGTCTAGATCCAGTGTACATCTAGAAGATTCCTAATATGCTTACAGTAAGATAGTTACTGAGAAATATTGGCCAAAGAAAATTCAGCAAAAAGCTAGTTCTGCATATATGCATGAGAGATCACGCCCATGTGAGTAAAAAGACTTTCTTGAAATGTGAATAACCAAGCTAATTGGTTTCTTCTCTGAACATCTGAAAGAAGTCCAGCTTGGCTAAGCCAACATTTTCAAAGTGATTTGTAACTTTTAACTATGTTATTTTTTCTGCTGTTCAATTAGGGCATAATTTCCAAGTGTGTTGTGCAGCACAACGTCAGTGAAGTTTATTTACATGTATAGTATCCAGAAATTAGAAACACTGTGTTTGCAATAATTACCCCATCCATCCCTAAAGACGTTATTTTGAATTAGTAGATTATCTGAGTTAGCTTGAGGGCTTGTTGGGTTTGCTCAAAGTTGTCAAAAGAAATAAGCAGTCTTTTGTCCTTACAGTTTTGATCACTTTAGCTGAGGGTTTGCTTCAAAGCAAATGCTGGCAAAAAAAAAAAAAAAAAAAGGAAAAAAAACCCACCACTTGTATATTAAGCATTTCCATTCACTTGTTCAAGCAAGATGTCTAACGAAAAAATTCTGCAGATGTGATAGCACCTAAACAGTCTTTATACTGTTCATCCTGAAGGGTGATATCAAGAGAAGCTCTCATTCAACATTTATGATAGATATGATTTTATGCCCAAGTCATGATTCTGTAGTGTTTTCACTACAAATACGGATTCCTAGTCAGGCCACAGTTTGATATATAATCATAGTTCATATTAATTCATACAGGCCAGTAATCAAAACTGTCTGCTGATTGGTCACCAACAAAATCAATACCTTTTGAACAATCCCTTTCAAACAGTTTCCTTTTCATATAACTGACACAGGATCTGGTTAAAAAAGCTTTGAAAGAACATTCTACTTCAGTGTACTTCACCAAATATTCATCGTTTCCAAATCATTTATCTCTTAGCTGCTACAAAAGAATGCTAAGGCTATTTTTAAGTTACAGTAAGCCTTCTTTTATACGTGGTATCTATCATGATACCACGTATAAAAATTATATCTATTCTTTAGGAGCATAGCATAATAGTAAGATACTCCTATTACTGTTTTATTCCATTTTCCCTGATGTATTATTACCCTGAGGGATATCTAAAGAGGAGTCTCCAGAATTCCTCTTAAAGCCTTCCCAAGAACAATTTTCCAGTCTTGGGATGTTGGGTTGTTTGTTTTTTTAGACAACTTCATTCATAACAACTGTTTACATGGGTTGATAGTGATAGGACAAGGGGGAATGGTTTTAAACTGACAGGGGAATTTTAGGTTAGATATTAGGAGGAAGTTTTTTACACAGAAGGTGGTGATGCACTGGAACAGGCTGCCCAAAGAGGTTGTGGATGCCCCATCCATGGAGGCATTGACAACCAGGCTGGATGTGGCTCTGGGCAGCCTGGTCTGCTGGTTGGCGACCCTGCACAAGGCGGGGGAGTTGAAACTAGATGATCATTGTGGTTCTTTTCAACCCGGGCTATTCTATGATTCTATGATATGATTCTAAGTCAAATTCTAAGGTTCCTTGCACTCTTATTCACACCTAGGAATGCAAGATATTTGTATACATGATATCACATATGTGGAAATATTAGCTTGACATTTAGGTATATTTGTTTAATTTGCCTTTAAAAAAAAGTCTTCACCAAAAGTGGAGTTCTACCCACATCTGAAAATTCCCATAATTTATGTGCAAAATTATTAATTGGGAGAACTTTTTAATACATTAAAAAGATTACTTTAAAATGTCATTTCCCTACCCACTGGTGCTAAAAATTAGTATTTTGTGCCTAAAGGAGATCCTTGGCTTTCAAAAAGAATATTTCTCATGTTTCTCACCCTGCAGTGTTATAAGGTAGCACACTTTACAAGCATGTAAGGATGTATATACCTGGAAAAAAAGTTATCCAAGGTGGCTACACAAAGGGAGTATTTTCAGATAAACAGCAAACGTGGAAAAATATGACCATATGAAATGTAAGCAGTGAGAAACTTGAAAACAAATGTTTTTCTTCTTTCTTCAGTTGAAAAGTTAATCAAACTTGGGATAGCTATCTCAGTCCATCACTCTATATGGATCTAATATACAAAACTCTGTATTTCTGTTGAAATAGCAAGCATTTATTTCCAAGTACTCCAGGTATGCTGAGTTCACACAATTGTAAAAGGACATAGGCTAAACTATTTGAATTAGAAATAACTTATCATTTACAGCGTAACAGTATTGCTTGTACAATGGCATATCGTGGTATCTGCATCTGGTATGTATGTAGGTAAGCACATAAGTAAAAGGAAAGGCATTTCAGTGGATAGACAGTTTAGTGGTTTCACAACATGTCTATTATCACATAGTACCCTTGGTGGCAGAAGTGGTCATGTAATGAAGCCCATTGAACGCTGTACGTGTAATTTATGTTTTAACTTCTGTAAACATCACCTAGCTGCTTTTGCTGAAGTCTCCGTAAATCATTAAACAAATATATTCAACAATTTATACAGAATCAAGAAGAAGAAAGTCTCAATTTCAATATTTAAATCTGCCTCCATGTAATCATTACTTTATTTTATTAACTTGCCAATACATGTGCCCCATCTGCTTACAGCATTAAAGATAGCTGGCTTTCTTGTGTTCTACAGTGAGAGAATTTGGTATGGAGCCGTACAAAAGTAAGAACAAGTTGCAGTGATGGTTTGTAATCTTCATTTAAATAATCAGGTCAACAGAAGTCCAAGATCAGCTTAATAAAATTGCTCCTTACTGTAAAGAAACAATTGAAGGCAGCAAGTCACCATCTAATTGGGTCTTACAGAGCAAATATATAAGGTATCTTCCAAGCTTATATGGGGCCCGTTCCAGAAAGCTCTAAATAGTAAAAGCCATCCCTACAAAGGCTGAAGAACTTGCTTCAAACTTAATGTAAGTAAGTATTCACATTAGCATTAGTTGAATTTACTTCTTCTTGTGCTTAAACACATGTGCAAGTCTTCACAGGATCGGTACCTAAATTCAAATGCTTGGGCTTTTATGCAGTGCAGAAATTGCAGAGTGCATAACTCTTAAGAAAAAATGTACTTTTATGGTTGATTTTACTCACCTAAACAGTTCAGACTTCTAATAAAAGGCAAACAGAATAATAGTATAAAATTATTCTTATCCCTTATTCTCAGTAGCATCAGTCAATGAGAAGAAAAGACTATAGCCTATCTATATTTAATTATAAAGAAGGTTTCTCTCTGATTAATTTAATCATTAAACATGCACAGATACATTTCATGGTATTAAATATTAGTTACCTTCCAGTATATTAAGAAGTAAAAAACAGAGTGGATTAAATGGGAAGAATTATTCTTAGTGTATGTCTTGCAGTGCATAAAACCACTCACTTGTTTCCCAGGAAACGAAAAGGAAGCACAGACATTCACCACAAAGCAATGAAATGTGCACAGTCTGCAGAACAACCAGCAAAAAAAATTTTGGCCTCTCTTTCATTTATTTATGGTTTCAGCTATTGTACTGTTTATTCCAGCCTTTACAAAAGAACAATTCCAGCACTTCCCATATTCCTGTACCAGCAGTTGGTGTTTCTATTAGAAATACAATAATATACATTAGGCATTAGGAGATATGGAAGAACATATCCAACCAAACTATTTGCAGCATATGCTCACAATAGGAAAGGACTGATTAAATGCTTTCATTTGAAACCCACTGTGTTTTAAGTAGCAAGTAACTGCATTAACAAGTGTAGCATCTCAGCTTACAGAATTATATATGTACATAAACACAATTTACTTCCACAGAATTGACTTGTTTCTAAAAATTTAATTAAAAGAATATATGAAGAAATATTTAAAATAATAATAATATAATTTAAAAAATGAGGTGTCACTCAAAGAAATGACAAGGCTGAGCCAATAGTTTGGAGCAGAGGTTTTCAGCTGCCATGCTGTGCCTTTCACAGCTGCCTACATTTTATGTCATTAATAACCAGTAAATAAGATCTGCAGGTGGGCATATAGGGCACCCTGAGCCAAGAAGCTGTAGTTAAGGCTTCTGTTTCTAAGATGGGTGGTCAGGCCCATTTGCACAAGGCTACTTATGTTTCCATAAAGAAGGGTAACCCTACTTAGCATAGCTTCAGGGAAGCTGTCACAACACAGAGAATGCTAATTACTGTAACCAACTGGCAATGATGCATCCAAAATTAAATGGCCTGTGACTGAGCAGATGAACAATTTTTATAGCCCTAAGTTCAGGGAACATGGATATTCTGTCAAATTAGCAGATAGTCTATTTGGTCTTAATAGGTAAACTGAAGTCTTTTAAAAGACATTTAGATGTGTTATTAAGTTATCAGTGTGAGTAGAGTTCTTCTAGTTTAAAGGCATCCAATTTGAATCTAAAATACTCATAGCCTATTACAGCTAAAAGGATAACAACAGAAAAATCATGGCCCTTTTAAACTGCATTTCCAGGAGAAGATGCAAAGTGGCCTCTGCTCCTACTCTAGGTTCCTGTTCATCTCTTTGTACTCGGGCAAAATTCCCACTGAAGTCAGCAGGAGTGCTTGAACAGAGGCCTCTGGGCACAGGCACTGCGCACAGCCTCCCCTGAGCTACTTGGGCTTCAGTGCCAGGGAAACGTGGAGGCTTTTTAGGAGAATACTGTTAAGATCAAAGTTTTAACTTGATTCTCTACAATGAGCTTTAACAAGCAAATCAAAGCAAAGGCCAGACATAAGTAGTCCTTGATTTTGCTGATCGCGCTTCATGAATGAATTACCCATATATTTCAGCATGGATGATACACCATTCCAGCCTTCCTAAGAGCACTGCCAACAAATACATGTATTATAATCTGCCTTTACTATCCACTTTTAAGTCATCATATCTCTTCCTGAATGGGAAAAAATACTTAAGAAACGGAAAAAAAAAAAATTAAATGAAATATTTATAAGAAAGTTCTGAAAAATATATATATTTTTATTGTCATAGCGTGACACTTTGCAAAGGAAGTTTTGTAGCAAGTGAAGCTTACAAAGAAAGCTGTCAGTACAGTATACCTAGCAGATTTTTTTATTTTCCCAAAATTTACAAATTAACCAGTAAGCAAGTCTGGCTGTATTCAGGGGAAGCAGAGTTATAAGCTGGTCTGGCTTCATCTCCCTCCAGTTGATAAGGAGCTGGATCTAAACCCCAATAAACTTAGGATGTTATTACAAAAAAAAGTCACTAAAATCCAGACTGTTATTTCTCAGAGTTCCCTTTCTTTTGTTGATCATATTGAATTGAAACACAGATGTCTCTTCATTCCAATGAAGAGCTTGCCAATACTGAGAGTGGGATTCACCTCAGCTGTCTTAAGACATATTTACAATGTCTGGTCTACTCACACTATGGTCCCTTTGTAGTCAGTGGAGCAAAACTACACACTTCTAAAATATAATTCACTTAATCTATTCAGAATGTTTATCTTAAAATGTGATGTATCATGTCCTTAAAAGCTCAATTTCTCTGCAATTACTCTCAGATGTGTTTGGTAACATCTGCTTTTATGTCAATGTCTATGTCTTTTGGCTGGGTGAAGTGGAGCCTACAAAAATACTCTCCCTCACTTTTCAGGTACCCAAGATGAAAGCTGCACATTCTTCACAAAGGGCTCTTTACATGTTCCTTAAAGAGCAGATGTGCTCTGGGAGACGCTCTTTTTGTGGACACCAGGATTTGTGAAGGTTCCATCTTCTTCACCCACATGAGTATGGAGGGAGCAAGGGAGCTGCAGGAATGAGCCAGCCAAGGAGTAACGCTTACAGAACAGCTGCAGCCACTGTTCAAGTGGGAACAGATGGATATGGATAACATTGTCTGAATACCTCTGCAGCACTCACAGTGGACCCTCTCTTCCCTTTGCTTATTGGCTGTTTTCTCCAATTGCTTCAATCTTTGCTTTTCCATTTTTCCATTTATCTCCTAACATATCCTCCCTGGATAGATTTAAAAAACAATAACACAATGCTTATAAAACTCCAGCAGTTCTTGGATATATGTTATATCCCTCCCTCCCTTTCTCACTTGTCTACTTAAGGTCTGTGTAGCAGTCTATTTCTTAGCTGTGTTTTTCCTGAAACTAGCCTCAGAGGTGAAGTCTGTGTTTACCTGAGCTTTGGTGTCCTTGGAACACTCTGAAGTCTCTGAAGTTGTGTCCAACAAGCTATAATGTGCTAATGAAAATAGAGAAGGGTGTTACTGTTTTAATCAGGCAATATTACGGTAACAGACAACAAGAAACATCACTTGAACATATTGTTCTACTGCAATTAAAAGATAGCGAAACTGGGACTGCAGATTTCAGAGATAAGTCAACCAAGAAAGACCTATGACTGATTTGGGTCCATAGCATCTTTTACGTCCTGCTGACAAATGTTTGGTCCTGCAAGAATACACATATGAATAAAAAATAAAAAATAATAATAATTTAAAAAAAAAACATATTGACAAAACGCAAAACAGCACTTTTTACAAAAAAAAGTATTTGCAGGCTGAATGGGGTTTTGAGGTATCCCTGCCTATAGCAGGGAGTTGGACTTAGATGATCCTAAAGGTCTTTTCCAACCCTGCCTATAGCAGGGGGTTAGAATTAGATGATCCTTAAGGTCCTTTCCAAACCATTCTAGGACTCTATGATTTTATGAAATCCATTTAAAAGCCTTTCAATGATCAGCTAAACTTATTAAATCAACTCAATCCAATTAATAGGAAATTTAGAGAGACAGAAATACCAACCGCATATACTAGCAGGAAAGATGATATTTTTATCTTACATATATTACAAGTTAAAATTATCTTCATGAAAAATGCATCTTTGTATATTTTGGATTAAAAGAACTCTGGGTATTTAGGGAGATATAAAAATATTTTTTTTTAAATTATTTCTATAAACTAGTAGCTCGCATTCAGCTATAGGATTCATTCTCAGAAGTGCTGAAGTTGTTGAGCACTGAGTTAGTGCCACAATACTTCTGTGCAAAAACTCCAATTGGGCCATTCTGCAGGTGTTGCAGCAAAAAGCCAGGAAGAGCTGGGGCATTGTTACAGTCATCTCTCTCTATTGCTTTGCAGCTTTTCCTCTTCTTTTCTGCCAGGAAAGATTGTCCAGGATTGCTGAATTTTATCCTCTGTGTGCTCAGAGGATATTTACTAGATTTCCTTATCACCTCTCTTATTTGAAGAGATTGACTGCAATTGGACTTGGAATCTGATTCTGATTATGCAATACGCAGAGAACTGGTAGGGATCTGTATTCTTTTAAGGCTTTAACTGGAATAACTCAATGCATCCCCTGCTGCTTGCACTCCTCTTCTGGTCATGACTGTCCCCATACCAGGCAATTACATATAAATAGTTCTTGATTTGCCACAGTGCAAAACAAACAATTTATGCCCAACGTTTCATGGACAGAGAAAGCTAGAAATGAGTTTGATTTTGCAGCAAATAGATGAGAACAGAGGTGGCAAACAGCTCTCATTTATAAGATATTATTTACAAATCTTATTTATAACTAGCTGCAGCAATTTATAAACAAAGGCATTATTTGGATGCTCTCTAGGCATTATCTCTGACACAAGCTTGAAAGGACAGAAAAGCCCAATATACAACTGAGATTTAAAGGAAATGGTCTTAAGAATTTGCTGTAATCTGATTCCATTTTTTAATGGGAAAAATTAGTACTGTGGATATGCCAAACATATATGAGCATGCTACATTAACTTTCAGCAGAATATTTGGTAAATGAATAGTATAGTTTGACAGAGGAATATGATTCTGAAAAGCAATTTGGATCCAAGACCTGGAACTGTGTGGTTTTTTTTCACTCTTAGATACATGAACAGACACAAAAATGATTCATTCTCCATATTACATGTACCAGTGTGAGCAAAAACATGGATTGCTGTCAGGGATCCACATGACTCCACTTGGTACTGATGCTGAGGAGCACAGCAGGACACTGTTGACCACTACTTAAAGTCTTCCAGAAGTGCAGTACCAGGATAACCATAGTTCTAGAATGATGATAGTAGGTGACTGGTTTTGATTTCAGACATTAAAGACAAGGCTACGCCTTATTAGAAATGTAAAACATGATTGCTACATGATAAAATCACTCCAAAGTCCTCACCCAAAGGAGATTTTAGGAAATAGTGACCTATCTCAAAACACTTCTTATTAGAGAATAAAACAGAGGACTCAAACATGCTGCAGAAGCTATAGCAAGTCTGCCGTTCAGATGTTCCTGGCCTGGAAAAATTGATCATTTTTAATGTGAAGCAATGTATGCAAAGTAAAACTCAAAGCATAGAGTCCAACTCCTAACTCCATTCAGAACCACTCCATTTACAAACCATGTATCTGAGAGCACTGTCCAAGCACTCCTTGAATTCTGACAATCTTGGTACCATAACCACTGCCCTGGAGAGTCCCTACATGTCCTTATCTGTTAGTGTCTCTTAAGCTTAAACAAACAGAAGATTTAATTGACAGAGAGCAGATTAACAGCTGTAATCAGATCAGGGATGTTATACAGATTGTATGTTTCTGCTTTAGTAGTGAGTGTTTTAGGTATGGGGAGCATGCTACAAGGGTTGTGTCCACTTCAGGTGCTGGGAAAAAAGAGTCCGGACCCTTCCTCACAACATTTCTTCTTAAAAATCCTTAGATTTTCTCTTTACGACTGCAACTCCTTTAAAATCATGCATTCAGTTCTCAGCCAGGCACAAGAGTAGACACTGCAAGAGCACTTCCAGGTACCTTCACCATCCTGGAATGAGTCATTGGCTCTATATGATCTCTGTGACAGCCACTACAGCAAGATCTGGGCACATTTGATACAAGTACCCACAAGCACACCTGCTCAAGAGGCTTGTCTGCAGCTTGGGTGAAGCAAAAAAGCTGACACCATGCCAGACGGCCATCAGGAAGGCACGGTTTTCTATGATGGACTAGTAGAAATTAGGAACACAGCCACTGAAGGCAGGATGGGAAACTGTAGAGTTCCCCTTTCTTCTCTTGAAACAAATCCACCATTACATTCAAATCATTCCTTTTCCCTAAGATGGCAGTGGCCAGCACCTTCCAAACTACAGAGGCTTTTAAAGGTGAAGGATACCAACCAGCAGGCCCTGCTCATATGCACTGTGGGTACTTAGGACCCTTCAGCACGAGCTGACAAACCTGCCGAGAGGTGGCACAGTGTGCAGTGACTGCATTGTTAGCGAGCTGCTCAAATTAAATTTTAATAGAACTTTTAAAAATAATTTCAGCATAAACCACAATGCATGTGAGTGAGCCTAAATTAATAAAAAAAACTATCTTTCAAGAATGAAAAATAAATGTAATCTGAGATCAATATTTATGAAGCTGTGATTAATTGACTGATGACCAAATGATTACAAACTTCTGTCTGAGGCAGCTACTCAAATGTATTAGCTTTGATGGAAAAAAATTTACAAAAAATACAAACTGGGTCAATGAAAGAATGCATTCCTAATCAATTTTTAATAGCACTTAAGATTTTATGATTTTTTAAACTTTCCTTTTAATAATTAATCAGAAAAATGAATCTAATTTAAACAAGGTGCTGTAAGGTGTTCTGTATCTGTTTGATGGTGTTCCTAATGAAGAAATTCAATTAGGGCTGACTTTTCATTATAAATCTCTTGGTTTTAAGGAAGGTTCTGATTGGCTGGTAAACATTCAAGATGGGAAGAGTAACTGAGGAGAATAGCACTGCTCAGCACAAGCTACTCATTAAGATTTTACACTGTTAAATCCCGCTTCTTCTCACTTCAAGACAGAAAGAAAGAGAGAAAGAGAGAAAGAGAGAGAAAGAGAGAGAAAGAAAGAGAGAAAAAGAGAAAGAAAAAAAGGAAGGGAGGGAGGGAGAGAGGGAGAGAGGGAGAGGGGGAGATGGAAGGAAGGAGGGGGGGGGGGGGGAAAGGGGGGGATTCTGTGATTTCTACTACCTGTAACTTTTCCATATTTTTCTAGTTGCACTGCTTTGCCTCATTCCTTGACATTGATGACCTTAGTGGTCTTTTCCAACCTCGATGAAACTAAGATCCTGTGATGTCTCAGGGCACAGATCATCTAGCAGCAAGCACCACAAGGCTCTCATAACGGTATTTTAAATCAAGTGAAGGCCTGTCGCACTCAGACATGTATTTTCTCAGTAATATATTTCATGGCAGAAACTCTGGTGGAAGGAAGAACATTCTGTCATAGAATCATGCAATCACAGAATCATAGAATCACAGAATTGCTCAGGCTGGAAAAGACCTTAAACATCAAGTCCAACCACAGCCTAACCATACTACCCCAACTCTAACAGCCCTCCACTAAATCATGTCCCTGAGCACCACAACCAAACAGTTTTAAAATCCATCCAGGGATGGTTTCTCAAATACCTCCCTGGAGAGACTATTCCAGTGCTTAACACTCCTTTCTGTAAAGAAGCATTTCCTGATATACAACCTAAACCTCCCCTGGCACAACTTAAGGACATTTCCCCTCGTCCTGTCACCAGTGAGAAGAGATGAACACCACTCTCACTGCAATCACCTTTCAAGTATTTGAAGAGAGCAATAACATCTCCCCTCAGCCTTCTCATCCCCTGACTAAACAGCCCCAGTTTTCCAAGCTCTTCACAAGCTATGCTGCCCTTCTTTGGACCTGCTCATAGCCAAAATTTGCAGAATAATGGCCTCACTCCTGAAAATGTTCCCCGTGTGGCCAAACACAAGTATCTTCTCCTATACTGTTTAGTAAATAAACGAAGTGCAGGATGCAGTGCTTTTGACAGTTGGAGCTTTACTTGGTGCAGTTTTGGGTCATTTCAACCATCCTTCTCCAGCCAGCCCGCAGACACAGCCTAGCACTGTGTTAGGCACTAGCCTAACACAACCCTATGTCTTTCTAGGGAGTGAGTTCAAACAATGTTGGCATGAGCAGGACTGCACCAGGTGACCACAAGATCAAAGCACATGCTCTGACATTTTGCTTTTAGCAGGACAAAGCTGGCTTTAGTGCATGCCTACGTGGTGCTGCAAAGAGGCCACGAGCCTGACCTCTGCCTGGGTCTGAGCTGGGACTGTGCCATGCTAAGCGCAGAAACACAGCCTCCAGCACAGTGTGGGCAGAGCTCAGCACAGCTGCCTGAAAAGCCCATGGATATATCCTTAGGCTAAGACATACAATTACAGGTGTGTCAGAGTGCCAGCACAGCATAATACTCCTGGAACTTCTCGCCCTAGGATGTCGTTCTAATATAATTCAGTTTGTTCGGATAAAATATTCATCTGAAAAAGAGTCTGACAGGAAATCAACCTCTTTCGTGTGCCTCAAAATGAAAAAGGAGGATAATCTAATCTCCCCTAGCATGCAAGTTGCACCAACTTCAGATATAATGCAGCCTTTTCATTTACATCTTTGGTTCCTTGATGACATGTGGCAAGAAAAATGCAAGTGTTAGAAGGGCAACATAAAAAAAAATCCTAACGAGATCGTAAAGAACAGAGTTTTACTGACTTCAGTTTGGATGTCTAAGAGAAGGATGCCTAAGTCTGAGCTAGTCACTTTAAATCCCTTCATGGATAATGCAGCTTGAGAGCAGGTACGTTCTACTTTGAGATGAGATAATGTCAGGGTAGCTAAATTCCAAAGGAAAACTGCGCCTATAGAACTAATTTGTCATCTTTTGTTATTTCCTGTGAAGACTATTTGCACCAAGCTTACTGTCAATCTCAAGCACTGTTAAATCGCCATCTTACTCTGCCCCCAGCTCCCTTACCCAAAGGGATTTTCGCCCTGACCTCTGGCACTCTTCATTTCCAATGGCACATTCTTCTACAGCTAGAAACAAAATATTTTTTTTAAGGAAAAAGCTTAAATTAACCTTTCTTTTAAAATGAAATGAAATCTGAGCGGAAACTCATAAAAAGCAAAGGTAGTCTATAGAATAGACAGAGGGTACCTGAAAGCTAGGAATTTCTGATGGCCTCTGAATGGCACCAGGAACTAGCAAGGCAGATGCTGCTGTACAGGAGGGCTGTCACTCTGTGGGGCTTATCAATAGAAAAATCCTGAGCACTGGGAACCTGTCACCCTTTTGGAAAGTGAGTGGTTTTATGTACAAGAGTTTTTAATTTAGGCACCAGAATCCCAAGTTTAAATCCCTTCTTTACTCTTGCTTTTGGGAAATTTCACTCTATATTCCCCTAAATCGGATAAAATCACCTGAGTAGTCCTTCTTAAGAGCTAAGGATCCAACCTTGTTTCTTGAACAAGAAACTCTTAATTCCAAACTCTAGCAGACTTCACTGTTGCAGAAGCAGACACTGAGAGTGAATATTCTGGCTTGGCATGACCTGACAGCTTCCAGAAATTTCTACATTTCAAAAAGCCACACATCCAAATACTGATAATTTATCAGAACGAGTACAGATGCACAAGTTACCTCTCATTTACCACTTGAGGTAATCAACCGAGACCACGCATCCTCAGTTGGGTTCCTAGCTATCTCTGCTCAACATGCTGGTGGAAAACATACACTGAGCTAAAATATAGGTAACTCACACACTTTAAGCCAAAAATACAATAGTTTTATTCAACTTCATGTGTCAAAAAATACATATCGAGTCTCAAGTTGAGAAGAGTTGAGAAGAGTTAGCTAGCTCAGTTTAGTACTCCGACCTGTTTATCTTGTCTGAAGTCGATTTCCTTAAAGTTCTCATCAAAAAACTTTTCTGTGATAAGTAATGTTTTATATTTTTGCCATTTGTAGTCTCAAGGTTTCTAAGATTTCTGGAGCATATGGCTAAGCTATTTCACAAAGAAAACCTGGAGATCACTAGTAGTTAGGATCTTGGCTTTTAACCTGCCCTCTTCCATCCTCTCTGCGCAGATCTATTAGCAGCGGTGTCCAGACACCAATCCCCTGCCCATGTGTTTGATCCCCAAGCACCCCAGCAGACATCCCAGACATCCCAGAAAGGTTTTTATCTTTTGTATTCTGTTTCCAACTCTGCTGCAAAAGCACTGTCCTCACCACGATGCACGTAACTGTGTTATGTGGCTTGGACCCTTTAAATGTTTGTCACCTCCTGTAGTCATGTTACATTTCTCAGCTCCCCTTAGCTGCAGCAGATCTTTCCTCCTCCAGCTCCCGTCTTCTCACTCTCTGTGGTCTCTCTCTCTCTCTCTCAGTACTGCAGAAGTATTTTCCATGCCCCTGAAGAGTTGGTAATATCATCCCATAAATTTCAACTAAACCTCAGGCACTACTAGATCACAAACAATTTCTGAAGTATTTGTTCACTGAGTAGGCATCCAACTACTTCAGTAGACATCTGATAAACAAATAAGTTTAACCTCCTTCCACAGAAAATATATTCCTTTTAGCAGCTTATTCAGAGAAATAAGCTCCTTTACGAGCTATTTTTGGTTAGGAGAAAATATATACATTTCAATAGATCTTGTCCTCTAACAGGTCACTTGCTAGTTACATAGAATGTTTTGAAGAAGTGGAAGTTAAGCAGTTGAAAAGTTTCCTGCTTCATTCCAGATTCATTTTAAAGGGTTTTGTATGTCAGCTGTGTTTCCTTGTGTTTCCTCAGTTTTTATTTCTCTTTTATGTATTTACCCTTTCTGCTTTTCAAAGTTTCAATTTCAATAAAAATCAATATGTAGATAAAACTAAGAAAGACAAATAACAGGTTCAGTGCCTCCCCCATGTTTTGCTTGCTGCATGATAAATTCACCAAATGTATGTCATGTTCCAGTCGCTCTCTTTAAAGCTCAAAAGCCAGTGATTTTAGATTTCACTTGTAAAAATCCTCAGAGTGCTTTCTCATCAACAGGTAGATTGTTCCAGGTCTAAAAGTGTGTCCTCACAGCTGATGCCCCCTCGTTCCAGCCTAAAAAAAATAACAGTATGCCTTCTGTGTCATTAATTAGTCCTTTTTCTAACTGAGAACAATTCACTTTTATCTGATATTTACTAAGAAGTGATGTGTTTTACCATGTGAATATTCAACTCTTATCAAGCACACTTTATTCTGAACTGTTCTTTCCCACCCAGGAATATGTTACCATTAAAGCTGCCGAGCTCCATCAGCACTGCCATGTCAGTACGGATTAGTTTGCTCACTTTATTTGCAGTTACTCACCTATATCAAATTGAAATGCACCCGTACAACTCAGCTGTGTCAGTCTAAGATACTTTCCTTGTTAATCATTGCATCCACAACTTTATGCTTGTTTGAATTAGCTGCTCAGCATTCCCAGCATTTATCATGTGGTGCAATGTTAAATCACTCAGGTCTGTAATTTTCAGCATGCTGTGGCACGTTTACAAGAAACTACAGGGATCCCGGGACTGAGGTCAAGCTAACAGACTCCTATGAGTCCTGTCCCACCAGCACTGCTGTCAGGCAGCTTGCACAGCATAGATCCTGCATTTGGAGATGTGCTGGTGGAAGCAGGGCAGCATACAAGTTTACACCCATGGGTTTGTTTCCATGGATGACAGCAGGAGCCTCCACTGGCCTAAGCAAATGTTGCTGTACTTGCAGGGCTTTCACTCACGATTTCCTTTTTGCCCTCACAGCAGTATGGGCTGTGAAAATCCCACCAACAGGCAACATCTTGAGACAAGGAGGAAAGGTTTTGGCTTGTGGGAGCTGCCAGCCAATGCCAGGCATGAAGACCCTTAGAGCACGAGGGGAAATGGCCACCACCAGCCAATGCTTTTGGGGGCTGGGGAAAGTGGTTCACACCCTGGGGAATTCTTGGTGATGTCAGAAGGGTGACTAGCCAAACTGCTATCTTGAACTTCAAGAGGGCAGACTTTGTCCCGTTCAGGACACTTGTTGCAGGGGTCCCTTGAGAGTCACTCCTGAAAGGTAAAGGGGTCCAGGAAGCCCGGACACTCCTCAAGATGGAAATCTTAAAGGCACGAGAACAGGCTGTTCCCAAATGCCATACAGCGAGCCCTAGGGAAAGAAGACAAGTGTGGATGAGCTGAGAACTACTGTTGAGACTACGGAAGAAAAAGAGCCCTCTTCACGGACAGGCTACTTGCAGAGATTACAAGGAAGATGCTATGGTATGCAGGGAGAAAGTTAGGAGGGCAAAAGCAAAACTTGAACTCAGATTGGCCACTGAAGTAAAGGAGAATAAGAAATCCTTTTCCAAATATATCAATGGTAAGAGAAGAACCAGGGAGAATTTCCATCCTTTACTTGATGCAGTGGGGAATGTGAGCACTGAGGATAAGGAGAAGGCTGAGGTCCTCAACTCCTTCCTTAAATCTGCCTTTAATAGGCAGATCAGTTATCCTCAGGGCACTTTATGCCCTAATCTGGAAGTCTGGGATGCTACACAGAATACACTACTGGTGATTCAGGTGGAGACAGTTAGAGTTCCTCCTCCATCTGCACTGTCACAAGTCCGTGGGACCAGACAGGCTTCATCCTAGGGTGCTGGGGGACCTGGCAGGGGTGATTGCCAAGTCGCTCTCGGCCATCTACCAGCACTCCTGGCTATCTGGAGAGGTTCCAGAGGATTGGAGGCTTGCTGATGTGACTCCCATCTACAAGAAGTGCCACCTCATCACACTCTACAACTTTCTGAAGGGAGGCTGTGGTGAAGAGGGCTTTGGCCTCTTCTCCCAGGCAACAAACAGGATCTGAGGAAATGGCCTCAAGTTATACCAGAAGAGGTTTAGGTTAGACATAAGGAAGAACTTTTTCTCTGTGAGTGATCAGACACTGCAAAGGCCTGCCCAGGAAGGTGGCGGAGTAGCCATCCCTGGCAGTGTTCAAGAGGTGTCTGGATGAGGAGCTACAAGATATAGTTTAGAGGCTTATGGTAGCAATGTTAATGGGAAGAAGGTTGGACTAGATGATCTTGCAGGTAGTTTCCAACCTTGCAATTCTATGATTCTAAGAATTTAGTATCATTGAATTGTTTATGTTGGAAAAGACCTTCCAGACCAACAAGTCCAACCATCAACTTGATTTGCCAAGTCTCACCACTAAACCGCATCCATTAGTGCCATATTCACATGTCTCTTAAAAACCTTGAGGAATGGGGATTCCACCACCTCCCTTGGCAGTCCATTCCAGTGCTTGATTGCCCCTTCCATGATAGTCAGCAGTCAGCTCAACATGAGCCAGCAGTGTGAGCAGGTGGCCTTCTTGGCCATGGCATCCTGACTTATACCAGAAATACTGTGGCCTGCAGGAGCAGGAAGGCAGTTGTCTCCTTGTACTCAGCTCTGGTGAGGCCAAACCTCAAGTAGTGTGTTCAGTTTTGAGCACCTCACTACAAGAAGGATACTGTGATGTTTGAGCACTTGGAGAGAAGAGCCATGATGCTGGTGAAGGACCTGTACACAAGGGTTGTGAAGAACGGCTGAGGCTGTTCATTCTGGAGAAAAGAAGGCTGAGGAGAGACATTACCACTCTCTACAAATACCTGGAAGAAGTTCTGGCAAGGTGGGGGTCAGTTTCTTCTCCTCTCAGGTGACGAGTGATAGAACATAAGGAAACTGTCTCAATTCTGGCAGAGGAGTTTCAAATTGGACATTAAGAAGAATTTTCTCATGGAAAAAAGTCATGCATTACAATGGCTTCTTGGAGGAGTGGTGGAGTCCCCAACCCTGGAGCTGTTGTCCAGGGCATGTCAACAATTACAGAATCACCAAGGTTGGAAAGGCCTCCAAGATCATCCAGTCCAGCCATCCACCTACCAGCAATATTTCCCACTAAACCATGTCCCATGGTACAACATCTACACATTTCTTGAGCACCTCCAGGGCTGATGATTTTACCACTTCCTTGGGCAGCCCGTTCCAGAGCTTGACCACTTGCGGGGAAGTTTTTCCTGATGTCCAACCCAAATCTCCACATCGTGGACTTAGTGTTAAGGGACATGGTTTAGTGATAGGACTCAGTAGGTCAGGCTGATGGTTGGACATGACACTCTGCAAGGTCTTTTCCAGCCTAGATGATGTCATGATGCAAACCTCCTTGGTCACCAGTGCTGAGTACAGAGGGACGATCGCTTCCCTGTTCCTCCTGGCCACGGTATTTCTGACACAAACCAGGATGCCATTGGTGTTCCTGACTGCCTGTGCACACTGCTGTCCTCACGTTCAGCACGTTATCAGCCGACATCTCCCATTTAATCCGCACCGCAGTCTCATTTGTGATGTTTTTGAAGACAAGTTGAAAAAAAAACAACGCAGCAGAAGGCCGATGGGAATTAAACCTTACAAACAGCCAACGTGCAGCGTGGCACAACGCAAACAGAGGAAGGAGCGGCAGACCGGGGCCCAAACCGCCCTCTTGCAGTCATCTCCCACCTAACGCTTTCCCACGCCACCTCCTCCACGTGGCACGGCGAGGCCCGGCCCTGCCTCGGGGAGCCGGGGGGCGCCACGCGAGCAGCCGTTAGGGCGGCCTTGGAGCTTCCCGCTGCTCCCGCCCGCCCCCCAGGGGAGCGCTTCAAAAGCGCGCGCGCCGCGCTCCGCTCCCCCTCCCCAGCGCCGGGCGGCACTTGGCCTCGCCGGCTTGCCGTAGCCCAGCCGCCGGCGCGCTGCCTCCCGCTCGCTCTTCCGTGCGACTTCCGTGCGGGCGGCGAGGCGATGGCGCAGCACGGCCCGAGCGTCACGCTGTCCCTCACGCTGCCCATCACCTGCCACATCTGCCTGGGGAAGGTAACGGCCCCGTGGCGGCCGCTGCCCGGCCCTCTTCGCCCGCACGCTGCTTGCGGTGGGAGGGGGGGAGGAAGGCGGCCGGCCGCGCCTCCTCGGAGGTCTCGCCGTGCCCTCTGCGAACGGAGGGGCGATCCCGTCTGGGGGCGGGAGGGATCGTGGCCGAGGGGCTGCTGGTACCGAGCGGGTGGGGGGAACCCCGCAGGGCGTCCCTGGGAGCCGTGAGGACCGCGGGCCACGAGGCGCCGTCCGCCCCCCCGCCCCCCCATTCACACACGTACTCGAAACTCGGACTGCGGGCGTAGTGCTTTCGGAGTGAAGACTTTGAGGTTTTGTCTCCTGATGGCTGTGGGAGGTGGAGCAGCTTAGGATGCGCGGCAGGATTGCGTCTGAGGGCAGAGTGAAGCCAGGAGGAACAAAGGAGAGGTGTAGGACCCGACGTGGTGAAAGCGTTCAGCAGAATGACGGACTTTGGAGAAAATGTGATTTTCTGGCCTGAGAGGGTCTCCATCACATTCTCACCTCTATTGGGTGGCAGAGAGCTGTTGGGTCTGCTTGGCTCTGAAAGCCCCCGGAGCCAGCTGCCATCACTACCTGCTTTGCCTGTTCCTTTCTCGCTCCCCATTTCCCTTTCATGTTTTCTTGCACCCCAAAGCAAACCTTTTAAAACACATCAGCAATCACAAGTGAAGAAATACCCTTTGTGGTTGTACTGTGGTATTTACACTCTGCTTTCTTCCTGCCCCATGTGGGCATGCCTCTGAGGCCTGTTCCACTTGCCCAATAACCAAAGAAGAGGTGTGTTTGGTGCATGCAGCAGGTATGGCACCTGGTAGTGGCATAGGGAGGACACCTCCCTTCATTCCGCTATCCCACCTTGATAGTGCTGCTTCTGTCAGCCACGTGTACTGATTTCTTGTCTTTTCATTGGTGGCCAAGCAAGGCAGGAATTTAATCCTCTTATCCCTCCTCTTCTGTTTTTAATACGTTTGCTGTGTATGTAATGCGGAGTGGATGCTCTTTGGAAAGGATTTTAAGTCTGACTGTGGTGATTGTGGCGATTTCCAACATAATCTCAACATGGATATCCCATTCCTCGAGGCATTCAAGGACAGGCTGGATTTGGCTCTGTGCAACATGGTCTAGTGGCTGGTGACCCTGCATATAGCAGGAAGGCTGAAAATATATGATCATTGTGGTATTTTTCAGCCCGGGCCATTCTATAATTCACTCATATTGTGGTATAAGCGTGCTTGCTCGTTTCAAGCCATTGCTTCATTCTTCCTCATTACTTCTGGAATTGGCTGATAATGGAGGTAGCTGAGTCTATACTGGAAGAGATTTCCATGTTTTTCTTTCTTGATATTTTTCACTGAAATAATGTGTTAAAATTATGTAAGTGAATCCAGTGATTACATCTGTATAGAAGACTTTTGGATGCTTCCTTTATCAGATGCATTAGGTTTTGCCAAAGTTGTCTGCTGTGGCTGTCCTTCTTTTAATATAAATCCTTGTCTCCAGCTTGAAACATCACAGAAAAGCATCAGAAAAAAACTCGAATTTTCAAGAGTATTTTTAGAGAGGATTAAAGGGCTATTAGCACAAATAAGAGGCAAATCTTAACCATCTTGCTGAGTAAAGTAGAGCAGAAGGCGGTGCTGGGTGTTGACAGGTTCTGGTACTTCTGTATTTTGTAACATGGGCTTCAGATGGGATATAAAGCCCACCCTGCAGTCAGAATGTACCTATTGAAATCTGCTGAACATATAGGGGATTAGTGGCAAAACAGGGATTTCACTGTATATAGTGGTATGTGTATAAAAAGAGATTAAGTAGAAACTCCTTTGGTATTGTCATCCATATGTTGTACTTAAGGAAACTGAGTTCTTTGTGGAGTGGGAACATCAGTGGATTTTGTTAGTGCAGAGTATATTTTCAAGATGAGAATAAACATAACAAGAATTAACTGCTCTTTTGTGATCAATGTTCTTTTAAGGTAATCTGGGCTGATTTCTAATATTCATAATTAGCAAATAGATCAGAAGGCTGTATCTACTAGATCTAGATGCATGGGGCCTTCAGGCGTACTTGTTGCAGATTGACTGAAGATCTCATCAGATTGTTTTCAGTGGTGATTTGCTTGGGCTCCAGCATGAGGTTCTATGTGCACTGAAATCACAGAATCATAGAATGGCCAGGATTGGAAGGGACCTCAAGGATCATGAAGCTCCAACCCCCCTGTCACATGCAGGGCCACCAACTTCCCCATTTAATACTAGACGAGGCTGCCTAGGGCCCCATTAATCTGGCCTTGTAGGGACACCTGTAGGGACAGGGCATCCAGAACCTCTCTGGATAGCCTGTTCCAAAAAATTCTCTGACAATGTCCAGGGGTTCATTCTCTGACATCAGGATGCTTGTTTTTCATATGCCTGCTCCTCAGTTCGTACTGCTTGAAGGTCCAGTAGAGCATTATATGGGATTTGATTTTGATCCATGAAAGAATCACATTGTGTGTGGGGGGGAAACTAGGACAGTACTCAAATTTTCCTTAGCTAATCAAGCCTTTGCAAATAAGCTGTAGACTTTCCAGTCACTGCGGTTGATTAAGGAACTGAAACTGTGCTGTAATTGAAGTAAAATGCTTTTTAGTAACATGTTGTGATCCCCCACCCCCAGGCTTGTCACAGGCTCAGGGACTTGGTGAAAGGAAGTGGCACCCCCAGCCTTTGTGTTTCCTGATGACACTTCAGCAGCACTTCCTTCTGCTGTTGCGTGAATTGCTTTGTGTTAGTTCTGAGCTAACACAAGTATAAACCTCAGCCCTGAAATGAAACGTGTGAACGTATAAATCAGGAGCAGTGGCCTCTAGAGAGTAATAATTGTGACTTACAGTTTTAGAGTCAACATTCACTTGAAGAAGAATACATCCATGTCATGTTTGGGGTAACTGAGGGTCTCTTGCTCCCCTGGGTGAAGACCTACACTCTTAAAATGTGTTCTCCTGTTTGTGCTACTGTATGTTGTTATTCTGCATATCAGAGCCATTCATGTAACTATACTCATATAATGGCTGCTTCGGGATGAAAAAGAAGAGCAACCAGAAAAAAAGTTTTGTTTTTTTTTTTCTTGTAGCTGCTGGTGGAAAGCTGCAGAAAGCTCTTTTTCTGGTAGAGAAAGCAGTAAATAACAAGAGTGTATTTTTTATGTATCTATATTATTGAAATATTTAAATGTTTACAAAGCATTGCTATGCTAATGCTTGCATTAATCACAAAAAAAGCCTGCTTAATTAGAGGTGAAAATGTGCAGATGCTTGCAGGAATCATTTACTCTCTATATTCACCTTCGGTAGCTTGATATTCTGCTTGTGTATGGACAGTCCTGAGATTCCTAGGCTGTCATATCTGGTAAACTACTGGTAATCCTACAATGTGTTAGAGGCATAGAAAGCAAATTAGAGAAGGAGCTGACAGATCTGGCTCTTAATTCAATCTGTTGTATGTGAACGGTAAAACACTTATAGTTTGTGCAACACTGATTGTGTAGGTATGATTACTTCAGGACATTTCTTAGCTGCTTTCCAGAGTGGTTATTAGCTGTGCTTTCCACTTACTTGATTCTCCCTGCCAACATTTCGTTTCTCTGTCTTAGCTGGACAGCTTTTCTAATAGAATGAATGAGGAAAATTTTGAGGCTGATAAGGACTTCCTTTGCAACTGAAAGAATTCTCCTGAATTTGGGCTTCTAAGTGCTTAACAGATGCATTGCAGCAGATGGAAGTAGTAGGTGCTGCTACCTCTGTGTATCAGAAGATGTTTATTGGGCAAAGACAGTGATGAAGTAATAGCAAATATTTCTTTTATAGAACCTTAACATGGATATAAATGTCAAGTCTTATGAGATTTGTGAGTTTATATTACTGTAAGTTGTAACACATGCCTCAGTAAAGCATGGGTATAAAGAAAAGTAATTTTCTTCTATGTTGTAATTAGTCTCTCTGTCCCATACTTACTTTCAAACTGGATTTGTAGTTAATCATAGAATCATTAAGGTTGGAAAAGACTTCTAAGATTGTCTAGTCCACCTACCTCCAATACTGCCTCCTAAACCACATCTCTGAGTTCTGCATCTACCCTTTCCTTAAACACCTCCAGTGACAGTGACTCTACCACTTCCCTAGGCAACCTGTTATAACACTTAACTACTCTTTTGGAGAATAAATTACTTTTAATATTGAATCTGAACCTCCCCTGGTGCAACTGGAGGCTATTCCCTCTCATCCTGTTGCTGGTTACATGGGAGAAGAGGCCAACCTTCACCTCACCACAACCTCCTTTCAGGTAGCTGTAGAGGGTAACAAGGCGTCCCCTGAGTCTCCTCCGGATTAAACAATCCCAGTTCCCTTGGTCGCATCCCATAAGACCTGTGCTTCAGACCCTTCACCAGTTTTGTTGCCCTTCTCTGCACATGCTCCAGGGTCTCGATGTCTTTCTTGTAGTGAGCAGCCCCAAGCTGAACACAGTACTAGAGATGCAGCCTTACCAGAGCTGAGTACAGGGGATTGATCACCTCCCCAGTCCTGCTGGTCACACTATTTCTGATGCAGGCCAGGATGCTGTTGGCTTTCTTGGCCGCCTGAGCACACTGATGGCTTATGTTCAGCTGAGCTTCAATCAACACCCTCCGATACTTTTCCACTATGGAGCTTTTCAGTCACTCCACCCCAAGCTTGTAGTTCAGGACCTCACACTTTGTATTGTTGAATTCATCCCATTGGCCTCAGCCCATCAATCCTTCCTGAGTCCCTCTGTAGGCTTTCCTCAGGCAGATGAACAGATCCCCTGAGCTTGGTGTCATTTGAATGTTTACTGAGGGTGCACTCAATTTCCAGACCATCAGTGAAGATATTAAACAAGATGGGCCCCAATATTGACCTCCAGGGAACACCATTTGTGACTGGTCACTAGTTGTATTTAACTCCATTCACTGCCACTCTCTGGGCCTAGACATACAGACAGATATTATTTTTTTCCTGACAGCATGTACGTGTCCAAGCCATGGGCTGCCAGCTTCTCCAGGGGAATACTATGGAAGGCACTGTTGAAGGTTTTAATGGAGTCTAGGTAGACCACATCAACACCCTTTCCCCCATCCACCTGGTAGGTCACCTGGTCACAGAAGTAGGTGTGAGGTTGGTAAAGCAGAAACTGCCGTTTGTGAACCCTTGCTGGCTGGCATGATCTCTTCCAGGTTGTCCCACACCTGATGTCTGATCACACTCAAGATGATCTGTTTCATAACTTACCCCAGAGCCTAGGTCAGGCGTGCAGTTCCCCAGATTCTGATTATGAATCTTCTTAATGATAGGCATCATGTTCACAAGTCTCCAGTCGCCTGGAACTTCCCTGCCTGACCAGGACCACTGAGAGACAGTGGAAAGCAGCTTAGCAGTCACCTCTGCTAGCTCTGTCAGCGCCTCAGGTGGATCCCATCTGGCCCCAAATAACATTCAGTAGTAATGCAAGAGTTTGTTTATCTATTGTTTTGACAGGGAGGAGGGATGTTTCTTGAAAGGAACTATGTCCAATCTTCAAGCTTTCCCATTCTATTCTAATGATGGGTAGCAATATGTATCTTGCAGAAGGCTTCTTGAATGATTGTTGGTTCTGTATTCTGGTCAATATTTTTGGCCCATATCGTTTTTAAAAAGTGCATTTCTGGTTTTATACAGCCTAATTTGTAATGCTGATCATTTCCGTGATGGCCCTCAAGGCAGTCTTGGTTGTTGCTAGGAGCTCTCTCGTTCCCTTCCTTTGGAAATGAGTGAATGTATATGTTTTAAGTCTCCCTGTGTAGGAATGTGGTCTCATTTTGTTGGTGTGGTTGGCTTTTCTTCTTGGAGATGGCTTTCACACTGTGTATTAATGAGCACACAGAATTGAGGATCTCCAATTTTGCAGAGATGGTTGTAGCTGCAGTACCACCAATAATAGGGAAATTTGGTGCTTTAAGTCAGGAGACCACACCTAGTCAGAAACAGCAGTGTCACTTTCCTCTTGAAGTCTAGACTTGCTTTGAGAGATTGGGATAGTTTTAATATTATGTTTTTATATTCTATTATCGGAAAGTGTTTTTAAGTATTCATAGCATCTTTCTGTTTTCTTGGTTTTTTTTGTCTTTTTCTTTTCTCCGTCTTCTGCTCCTTGATGATGCTCAAAGGTCCGCCACCCAGTAATCTGTGTCAACAACCATGTCTTCTGTTCCATTTGTATTGAAGTCTGGTTGAAGAATAATAATCAGTGTCCAGCTTGCAGGATTCCCATCACACCTGAAAATCCTTGCAAGGAAATTATAGGTAAGGACAACTTGAGGCTTTGAAATAACTTTTTAATATTTATTGCTGGAGGAGATTTTTTTCGGGTCCAAAGATGTCTGGGTATTTTTTCCATCAAAACATGATCTGACGAAGCATGCATAATAACTGTAAGATAAAAATTCCAAAGACTGTGCATAATAATGACTTGATTATTCAAAGGCAGAAAACACCCCACCGATGCAATTATTTTTTCTTTTGTAATCTTGGGTTGGACAATGACTTTAACTGGATAGAATGAATCTCACTTCAAGTATCTTACCTCTGTGTTGCAGTTTGACCTAAGAGGATAGCATCTAGCCAAGAAATTGTGCACTTAAATCCACAATCTTAAAAGCGTATACTTTTTAAAAAATATTGGTGGTTGTTATGTTTTTGTTTACCATGTCTTTTTTTGCTTTATTTTTAAGAAAATGTCGAAGGTGCTTAAGAAAGACAAAGCTACGAAACTTGAATGAGGATACAAACTTCCTCAGGGCTGAGAAATACTGGAATCTTGACTTGACATAAAATACCAACACTGCTATATATGAATATATAAAATATATATATCTGAACAGCCTTTAGAAAAATATGCTGTCATGTGCTAAATAAATGTATGTGTGTTAGTTTTTATTGTGTACTTTTTTTCCTTTCTGTACTGTTTTTGGCCAGGATACAGCTCACTTTCTTCCTAGGAGCTGATGTAGTGCAGTGTTGTTGATTTAAGAAGAGAATGATGTTGATAACATACTGATGTGTTACTTGTTGCTGAATAGTACTTATATTAAATCAAAGACTTTTCAGCTTCTTGTGTTGCCTCAGCTGTGAGTGCACAGGGAGCTGAGAGGGAACAGAGCCAGGACAACTGACCTAAAAGGCTAAAGGGGTATCCCATACCATATCACATCATACTGAAAAATAAAACTAGGGTTGCCCTGGGCAGGGGTTTCTTCTGGGAACTGGCTGGAGAGCAGTCGAAGAATGGTGAACAGTTGTGTTGTGCATCATTTGTTTTATATATTCTTATTATATATTTATTACTGCTGTTATTATTATTTTCTCTTCTTTTTCTGTCCTGTATAACGGTCTTTATTTCAATCCACAGGTTTCTTTTTTTTTTCTCCTCATTCTCTCTCCCATCCCACTGAGAATTGGAGAGTGAGTGAACAGCTGCATGGTGCTGAGCTGCCTGCTGGGTTAAACTACAACAGTCCTTTTGGTGCACAACATGGGGCTCAAAGGGCTGAGATAATGACAGATCTGACTGGAACATGTAAACACAAATTTGTCACAGTATTGATTTTCCTAATTGTCAAGTTCTGTTATGTAGCACCTTACTTGCTGTATATTAAAGTTATCGTTTTGCTGTACTATATAATACTGGCCTGTGTTCTGATAAGATTACCAGTTGTGAGACTAATCTGTTTTTTGTAGTCAGCATTGCTGTCATTTCCATATTTCAGGAGCCATCTTTCAGAAACTATTAACAATTAACACTATTTACTCCTCAGGGAGCCAATCTATAGTGGAGGTAAGAGGGACACTTTCCTCTGTTCCTTCAGCCCTCCTTTTCTCCTTTTCTTCTAGGCCAGTTAAGTAGATCTTGAGAATATTGAATATTCTTGGAATGTTCAGACCAGCATGTTGCTATTACTTTTTCTCCTGATTGTGTTCCAGGTCCTGTTTAAGGTTAAACAGCTATTTACAAATATCTCCCAGGGATCTGTTCCTGGGCTGGATGGTTGTAAGTGTAGGATGGTATGGTGCCTGCCCCTGGAATGGTGGGCACCCCCAGTGTTTTGGAACTTCTTCCCTGAACAAATGCAGTCCTTAAAGACTGGTAAAATGTTTGAAAAATGTGTGCTGTTGGCCTGGCAATTCCAAAGAGACACAAATCACTGCAATATACAGAGGCTGAGTCTATGCCTATCAAGCTGCACTTAACACTGCTCTACCCCCTGCAACAGGTCATGCAGCTGAACTGGAAAACCAACCCATGTAGATATCAGTTGTGCTTGTAGGCAAGGCAAAACAGTAGATGGTAAAGTCAGCTCATTTAGTAAGAAAAGAAACTCCTATGAAGAAGAGAAATGAGGAGGAAGTGGATAAGACAGGCTGCTGTGAAGCAGAGCCATCAGAAGAACAGGAGGAGGAAGAGGCAGAGGTTATAAATGAGGCAAGAACCACCCAATGCCTATCCCTTTGTGAGTTATGTGAAAAGATTTCAGCTGTCATCAAGGTGAGCACACTGTCACCTGTCTGCTCTGAGGCTGGGATAATGGGGCCAGGAGTCTAGATTTAGTGGGCTGCAAAGTCAGGCATTTGGGATGCTTCTCTAGGGAAGGGGGCATTGACAGAACAATTGGAAAAGGGGAACAAACTCATCCTCTGGAAGTGATTCCTGTCAGCACTTTAAGAAAGATTATTCCAAGATTCCCATTCATCAGCTGATTAATCAACAGGAGAGCCAAGCAGTCACGAGCCAGACTTGCTTGCCCTTCAGTAGTCCCATATGGCCATTGCGGAAGTCCAGCGGAGTGTGGAAGCTGACAATGGATTATTGTGGCCTGAGTGAAGTCATGCCACCACTGAGTGCTGATGTGCCAGACATGCTAGAACTACTGTATGAACTGGAGTCAAACACAGTCAAGTGGTATGCCACAACTGATATCACCAGTGTTCTTCTCAATCCCTTTGGCAGCAGAGTGCAGGCCCCAGTTTGCTTTTGCTTGGAGGGACATCCAGTACACCTGGAATCAACTGCCCTGGGGGTGGAAGTGCAGCTCTACCATTTGTCATGGGCTGATCCTGGCTGCACTGGAACAGGGGGAACCCTGTTCAGTGTGTGGCTGGGCGTCAGTCAGGAGGTGGTGAGCAATTGCATTGTGCATCGTTTGCTTTCTTCGTTCTTTTATCACTGTTACTATCCCTTCCATATTAAACTCTTTATCTCAAACCATGAGTTTTATCTTTTTTTCAAATTCTCCATCCCAGTGGGAGAAGTAAACAAGCACCGGTGTGTGGTGCTTAAGATACCTTCTGGTTAAACCACAGTACCCTCCCTTGTATTTGTTTTAACAGTGGGTCTTAAATAAGGCATGAATCTGTCAAGGGTAATACAAAGTTGAAAAAATTCAAATGTTGTCTTCCTGCTGTGAGACAGGATTTTGTCTTCTAAACAACCCTAATAGATTCCGTCTTAAGCTGTTTTGAAAATGTAAGATTGTAGTTTCCCATGGTAGTAGATTGGTCCAATATTAGCTGTATTTGTAGCTGATAATATGAAAAATGCTGCAAGGTGGATTGCTAGTAATAATAATAGTGTGTTTTTTTCTTCTGTGCTGCTTTAGGAGGAACGAGTGAAAGTGATCCTACATTTAGTCCAACAGTTAGAAAGCACCTACGTAAAACGAGGCTTGAATTGCTCCACAAAGAATATGAGGTGAGCACACAGGAGTGTTGTGATTTTCCAGATGAACTGCAACTGTTAAATTACTGCGTGCAACTGGCCTTCCTGCTTTGAGTCCTGGTGTTTTTAATTTGAGCAGTGCTATCTATTGAATCTACATGGAACTCAGTTGCATTAAAGCTGCATTTTCTAGCTGAGGCTAGGGGAGAACATTGGTGGCTGGATAGATCCTGCAGTGTTACAGTAATATTATGTCTAAGCTAGAGGTAGCCAACTACAGCCCAGAGGCTGTGGAAATTCATGTGATAGTATGCTTTTTTTTTTTTAATGCATATTGAATGTTGGGTACAAATGTTTTTTGAATGATTCCCTGTTGCTTGTGGAGTCTAAATTTTTAAAGAATAAATGTCCCTGGAATATTCTGGTATAGGTGAACTTCATTATTGTATTTATTGTTCATTATTGTTGCTTTATTGTGTTTCGTGAGGGTGGATGAATGCTTGGAAGTTTTTCAATTCTCTGTCTGTAAAAGTATTCTAGGAACAAGGTTAAAAGGCATATAAGGAATATTATACATATATAAGGAATATGCTTAGTTTATCTTCTCAGTTATTGTTTCCTTAGTAGCAGCACTGTGAAGACATCGCACATTTTTCAAGGAAACCTGACTCATAGCAAGGAGAATGGGAGAAAGGAAATGGGCACTGTATGTATCCTTAATGCAGGGGCAGTCTTTCTGAAAACTTGGCCTGGAGCTCAGCTTCTTTCGTAGAGGAGTCACAGGAAGGGAGTTTTCTTTGTTTCTCTTAAGTCAACTCCAAAGTCATACAGATGGGCATAGAATAACATAAATATATTCCAAAAGAAAAGAGAATCTATTTTAAAATAGTTGTAAGTTTTTTTATTGTTTATTTGGGATTTCTTTATTGGTTTTTCTTTTGTTGTTATTTTCTGGAGGGAGGAGGATGGTACAGTTTGATTATTTGTGCGAATACGTCTTGGATTTATGTGAATGCCATAACATGGCCTCTTTCAGTATTCTTAACATTAGCAATTCAAGTACTAAGTTGGAGAAGAGTAAAGAATATGTTTTCAGAATAAATTATATACTTTTTATCCCGTTACCAGTAGGCTTTTGCTTCTCTATGACTCCAGATTGATACAGCCAATAGCTTTGTTCTTTGTTTTTCAGCCACTCCTTAAATTTTTCTACTCCTGTGCAGTTGGAGCAGCATCTTCCAGGCAGTGTTCTGTCCATTTTAAATCTTGAGACTTTCAGCATCTCTACATGTAATGTTTCAGAGTGGCTCTCTCTTCTTGTTCTCAAATAACAGCAAATGAGTCAGCAGAGGACGACCTTAAGAATTCTCTTTGTACAGGAAATCCTCCCACAGAGCGCCCTAATAATAGATTAATGTTGCTGAATGCTTCGAAGCTTTTGGACTGCCCACCAGTTCATTCAGGGTCCTTTATATAGTCAAAGGGTTCCCGTCACTAAAACCTCTCTATGCCTGAGTGTGCAAATTGATTAAAATCCTGCCTGGAGCACCATACATAAGCATACTTATTTTCATGAGTGAAAGGCATGCATCTGGGCTTGCCAAAGAACCAGTGGATCTTTAGTGCTGTGGAAACTAGCCAGCATTATTTAATTAATCTCACACATTATTTTAATTCCTGTGAATTTCTGACACCTTTAGGATGAAATAGAATCCCTGCAAAAAGAAGTGGAAGAGCTGAGGGACAGAAATCTCAACTTACAGACACAACTGAAATCTCTTCTGGATCCCACAGTACCAGCTTTGTGTTGCCAAAATGAAGAAACTAGCCAATCAGCAGATGAAGCAAGTACCAGTGGCCCAGAAACCCCAGAAGAATGGAGCAAAAAGCTGAAAGCTGCCAACGATATATGTGAAAAAGTGATAGATAATGTAGAAAAGTTAAAGGAGGTAAAAAGTACATTTCTTTGTCCATCTTCAAGTACAGTTTTCGTGTTAGTTGAAGGGGTGAGAGCTGGCATGACCTCTGGATACTTCATAGATCCAGGAAAAAACATGGGAAAAAATTGAATTCTAGTGGCTGTTGATGCATCATAGTATTTCCATACAGCATTTGCAAGTGTCAGATACTATTGCTTGTTTTAGTGAGCCTTACGTGTGGCTCTTCCTCAACTCCTCTGTCACTTTGTGACTGGATAATTGGATTATAGTAATGCTTGTCACCAGTATTGATGGCCAGATTTTTCAGGCTTGCAATAATCTATATAATATATCTATTTTACAACATTCAATGGCCAAACATAGTAGAGTTGGCTGAGACAGATTTTGCACTATTGCCCTCCTTACCAGCCAATATTTTTGGTGCAATTTGCTGAGACAGACTAACTTGACCTGTTCACCGAAAATAGGCAAGCTTCAGCATTTTATGACCAGAGCATCCTTCACTGGAAGCCTGCAGATTTTTCATGCAAAACTGAAGTTTTATGTTCAAGAACAGTTTTTTTTCTTTTCTAAGAATTAGTAGCATTTGCACTTTCCCTCCGCTTCAAACTCAGAGGTGCACATTATGCTATTCTGTCATTGTTATGTTAGTTGTTATTGTTAATGGAACACTTCTAAATTTGTATCTTTGTAATCCGAAGGAAATTCTGGTCCTGACTAAACTAGATAAAATCTTTGCATATTAAACACTAAAAATGTGACCAAAAAGTAAATTCGAGTTTCCAAGATGAGCTTTTCCAACAGTTTGGCTGGGCTTGGATTTCAGCTTTACAGGCAGAGACACAGCTGGCCTTCTGAGAGGATACTTCAGAAGCTTCAAAGTAATTTCTAATGGACTAAAGGGTATTGCCTGAAAAGAGTTCTCTATTTTTCTTCCTTAGCATTAAAATGTAATGTCTCTTTTCTGTGGTGACAGAGGTTTATAACTCCTTTTCATAGATAAGATAAAATTGGAATATAGCAGAGACAGAGAGGAAGGATGGTTTGTTTTGGTTTGTTTTTTTTTCCCCAGTATAACTGTAGCCTTAGCAACAAGATGTTTTTATGGAGTTTCTGATTTTAGTTAAGGATTAGATACAAATAGTGGCTTAGATGGGTTTTAGGGACCAAGTCCAAACCTCTGATGCAGATGCTTTCTTTCAGTCCGTTGTTGCTCAATTCTGGAAATACATAAAATCACTTGGCTCTTCTTAGATCTCATTTGACTTCTGAAATGAGCGCGCTGACCAAACCCAGTCTGAACAGCAGAGAACTCTTTCTCACATAAAATCAGTCTGGAGCCAGAAACTTCCTTATTCCCTAAAGTACCTGACATAGAAGCTTCAAATGTGCATCTCTTCTCAAGTGAGACAGTGTCCCTCATAGCATACTGCTGCTGTCATTCTAGATGTATGAATAGAACATTCTAAATGTTCTAAATGCACTGTAAATTTGAGGAAAGTCGTAGCAAATCTGAAAGTGCTGATACCAACACTGTGATAGAAATATTAGATGAAGCACACTCACTAATGGTAAGGTTATGTGAAATCATAAATCTCGATGCTACCGCATGGGGATATACCTTTCAGGTTACAGGCTTGGAGGTTAGAGCACTCTTTAGAAGGACACCAGGGAGATTCGGTTCTACCTTGCTGTGTGCCAACTGGATCCCTATATAGCAACTCCACACAAGTTGTTCACCTTCTATTTCCCTGTGTGAGTGAGAGAACTGTGTCTCTAGAAAGAGAGAGAAGTCTCGGCCTTGTTATGAAATGGTTTGATGCTCCTAAATTCTTATTCATTACCTTCAGGATGGCTTTTTGTTCCCTTATTTTTTTTAATACACGATAGAGGGGTTGACATGCTAATACGAAAGCTCTGGGCTCACTCTTCCTATTCCTTCTGTACAAGAAATCTCTGCTTTTTTTGTTGCTGTTTTTTCCTCTGGGAATATCGTAGGATATTTTTTAGTTCTGTTTATTTATTCCCCCTCCATTTCTGCCCCAACATCCTGCACTATCCTAGCCTTACCTGGGAAAGTTTCTGGGAATATTTGTACAAGCATTTAGAGTTTTTTGTCTCTCTTGTGCTGTTTGATGCTTCCAACGAAGGACATTTCATTCATGAGCCTATTTTCTTAGATCCTTCTTCAGGTCTAACTTGAAATTGTACTTCAAGTATCCACTGGAAGCATTTTCTAAGTGAGGGCATGAATTTCAAGTCCTGGATTGGTGTGGTTATCTACATAAAGAGATTGAGTAGGCTATTAAGTACAAAGAGTTTTTTCTACTTGTTAGGATGGTGGCATTCATTGTTCTGAAACACGGCAGCAGGAAAGCTTCTCTTTTTATGAAGTACCTTGTTAACAAGAGCGTCTGCTGAACTGAGAAGAAGGAATTGACCTCAATTCAAGGAGTGAGAAGAGTTGTGAATCAGGAGTCTTAATCATAAGGTCTTGGAAGAAAGTAAAGAAAGACTGCAAATAGCTTGTCATAATGGATTTACATCCATAGGATAACTACTTTAAAAACAAGAAGCCAAAAAAAAAAAAAAAAAGCTCAAAGTAATCTTAATCTAATTTGGGATGGAGAAAGCTGTTCAACATTAGTTTTGCTGATACCTGCACATTGTAATGTTAATGTACTTAACGCATTTAGTCATGGGGAAAAAAAAACATGGAATTGCCATTAGTACATCTCCTTAATGACTTTCTGTACTAACTAACATAGCTGTGTTTATTTCCCTAGATAGGACACTTGCAGTGTATTTTGGGAATATAAATTAAAAATGTCTGTTCACTATTCAGTTTTGCAAGCCATTTCCCATGATGATTTTTAAGTGGTGTCCCTGTCTGAAGGCTATTTCCTGCTTTCACATTTCTAGTTCTGTCTCTTTAAAAAAGCAGAAACAGCTTGTCCTATAAATATTAGAAGTCATTTCTTTTTTATTGTATACTTATTTTTTTCCTTTTCTTTTCCTTAGGCAAATAAGAAACTGAGCATGGAGAACAATAGCCTTTTAAGAGAGAATTTGCGACTAAAAGCTGAAGTTGATAGTAGATCACCCCAAAAGTATGTGAATATTTTAAAAGCTGCTATATTTTATTTATAGACTCTTTAACTATTGTAGGGTATGAACCTAAAACTCTGGTGGTGTACACAGCATTACATATGTGTCACAAGGTAGACTTTAAAGTTTTCATCCTCATAGACTTGGGTGACAAATGCAACTTAGAGAGTAGCAGCAAGTCTACAGTAAAGGAATACGTGCTGACCACAAATGCTGTTGTTCTGTCTGTCTTGTACTGGAGAACTGGATCTATTACTTGAATTCTAAAGTTAACTTATTTGTTGTTACTAAGAAATTTCATTTAAATCTGACATGTTTTTATTAAAGTAGTTTTGTTACTGTGAGCCAAGATTCTGTTTGTTTGTATTTGGTTGGTTTGGGTTGTTTGTTGGTTTTTTTTTTTCCTGTTTGTTGCCTTCAAAATTTGTTGTATGAACTTGGGCTGCTCATTCAAGAAGTATTCCTGACAGCCTTTATCTGAACAGGATGCATAGGTAGAATCAGGCTTCTGCAGCTTAAGGATATCATTCCCAGAGCTGATGTCTGCTTGATACTTCTAAGCAGTTAAACATCAACGATGACCTCAAACAGCAGAAGCTGTTTCATACCAATTACAGCTGTGTGCAAAGTCTGTCTCCTTGGAAGCACTTTGTGAAGCAAAGCAATCATATTTTTTAAGGTTGTGTATTTGAAGGCTAAGAGCGGCATTAGTCAAAGGTTTATATAGTGCTTTTGGGAAAGGGGACTAGGGGGACCTAAGTAATGTCAGAGAAGAGCTCTCTGGATTTTGTTCTAGCTCAACTAACTTGCTGGAAGGTGAAACGATTCCTTGATAGAGCTTCCTTGCTAAGTTATTAGCTGTTCAAGGCCTGAAAAGGCAGATGCACGATCCTTATACTGTAAATGTATAAAGGAACACTTCACTCTCATGTCCACTAATAATGGAGATGGAGTGCTGTTAAATGTCTTGGCAACGAAAAGGGTTTTAATGTCAAGAAATACTTTTCTACTGTAAGATTTGAGAGGAAGTTGGTGAGGTAGCAGACTTGAAAACAGATGCAATTAAAGTAATTCTAGAAAAAATGAGTTAGAAGAGACCAGATCATTTGCCTTTATTCTGTTTCACTAAGGTCAGGTAAACTCCCCAGTGGAAAGAATTTCTGTTCTTCTAACTTGTTCATGTTTTACCATCCTATTTGTCAGAGAGATGAGATATCAAGGAAGGAAGAACAGGACTGTTGCAGACTGGTTACTTTACCATCTTTTGTCCATGCAACCAAAAAGAATAGCTGATAACTTTCCTCTCTGCAAGCATAAATAATAGCCAAATGTTACTAGAAACTGGACAGAGCAGGCCTCTTTTTCACAACCTGGATGCCAGCTGGATGTTCATAGATGTTCTTAGAACTCTTTTTAGCCTCTGTAACAAATACTCGCATCCTTCCTGTATTTTAGGAGTGATTTTCTGCCCATACTAAGCATGGAAGTTAGAATCAGACTTAAACTGACTGAGGAACCGTTCAAACACTTTAGAAAGTGTGGACAGTTTCAAATCTGTACCCTACATCTGTTATCTTCAACTTTGGTTTCATTTTGACTTAGGTGGTTTACTATAAGTATTTAAGTATATTCAAGGAAAAAAAATTGGGCTAGAAGAAATCCTGCAGCACATTGAACGTAATGTTTTTATGTGCCCTTTGTATACCTTTTCAGTCCTTATTTTCTAGATTGAATTCATCCAGCTCTTCTAGATGTGTGACTTAGGAGGAAAAGTGAGCATCTGATTTAGGTGGTGTTGCTCTACTCTTGTCTACACTTTTCAGAAGCGCAGAGCTGGATACAAGACTCTAAATGAGGCCTCAGTAGCACTGAGTGGAGCAGAACTCTTGCATTGATACAACATTCTTTTATCTTGCAGTACTGTTTTTATTGCTTCATTTTATCTGACACTCCTAGCATGAGTGTCTAGTACTTGTTCTGCTAAACAGCTACTGAAAAAGTTACACTGCTACCTCATGTTGTATTTCTGCTGCAGAGTGTGGAACTTGACCCACTTACTGGCTTTCCTCAGGTGGATGTTTTGATGTTTATGTCAAACTCTAAGTAATCACTTTGAATTCCAGTCCCATGGCAGGAAGTCTCTACCATCTTTGTGTTGCTAGCAGATTTTATAAGTGAGCTCTCTTTGATCCTTGTGGTCATTAAGGTAGTCAATATTGAGACCAGACCTAAGGGCGAACTTTGATACCCAACATTGAGGCCTTTAAACTAAGCTTTACATGCTGAACAGTGGTTGCAATAACTTACTTGCTTATGAAATCAGAATTTAAAGCATTAACACAAGAACCCAACAACATCACTGTAATTAAACTTTTTTTGCAGGTACACTGTTTTGCTAATGCAGTTGGGTTTAGTGTACTGTATTCAGGTGTGGGTTTTGAGAAAAGTTCCTGAATGGTACTCTAGTACAATTCAAGACATCTACTAAGTTAGATAATTATAATTTAATGTCACAACCATTCTTTTGTTTGTCATATTTCTTAATGTGCTTTGAATTGCTAGATGTGGATTCATGCTTAAACAACTAGCTAACTTACTAAAATTTGAATCTAATTGTTTGGGAAAGACTGTCATTATTCAGTCCCCTTAATTGAGATGTAATGCAGCTTAATAGTACTAATGCTAAATATTGTAACTAAAATCATTTGATTAGGCTTTGCTTTATAGCAAAGGAAGCACTGATAGCAAATGAATGATCCCTTTGTAATGTAGGCTCTACATCTGACATTACAGGGAAAAATTACTGTTTAGCCTTTTTCAGTAATCAGTAGAGATCTTTTATCATAATCTTGAGTTGTTTTTTCTTTGATCATATCCATTATAACCTACTGAAAAATGCAGCAATGGCAGATTTTTACAAAATTTTGTATTGTGTTTGTTGATTCAGTTTGTTTTTTCTTTTGTTTTCTGTTTCTGAAACATCAGACCTAGAATTTAATTTTTGAGTAAAACAGTTGAAAAGGCTGAGACTTTCACCAAACCATTACATAGCTGGAATATAAACCTGAAAAGCAATAGAGATAAGTTTCTTGATCTGATTCTTATCAGAGACCTTTGTTAGACACACATTTCTCAGGCAAGTCAGACTGTTTGGTGGTTGCTTGCTTGCTCTTTACTTGTTCTTTCTCTCAAGGATTTTTTGTCACTTGTTTTTCTGGTGCAAAGTGGTACAGAATAGGAAAGCTAAAGCTTAAGTTTGCAGGATGATGAAGCCCTGCTACTTCCAACTCTGCTTAAAATAGAGGACTCTTAGGTCAATTGGCAAAGCACAGTGGATCCTAAAAGCATTTTTGGCAAAGGAATGTTTGCTTTTTACCTGAAGGAAAATAACTAGCAAGTCCATCTGCTCCAGGGTACAGTGCATTTTATGAATGGTTAGATTCAAATTAGCTTGTATCAGACTCTTAAGCTTCCTAGGATTCTTTTTCCTAAATATTTAATTTCTTCTGCCAGTTAAAATCCCAGTATGAAAAACATTCTGAAAATTGTTGCATTATCTGTTGGGGGTTTGGTTTTGTTTTGTTCTACTTAGGTTGATTTTTTTTTTAACTTTTACCTAGATTTATTGTTTATCTTGTCTAGTTTTGTGACTTTGGGTATCTACATACTGAAGTCTAAGGCTTTTGGCTTTTTAGATCATTCTGTGTAACATTTACTTTTTATTCAGTTCAAATATTCTCACTCATGCCAGGCTATTCAATTCAACTTGTATGCAATTGAACTTACCTACTGGCTTCAATTAATCTGCATCTAGGATGCAGCTATCTTCTTGAATAGAAAGCTGAGCTACTTTTTCAATTTCCCAGCAAGCTGGCTGTCCCAGAGGAGTAGCTGTTTTCAAAGAACTTGTTCCTCTATAAGCTTAGGAAATAAGCTGTAGCAAGTGTTCTTCATGCTTCCTTAAAGAAGAAGATGTTGCATACCTTCTTCTGTGAGCCAGTCTAACCTGCCAAATGAAAGCAATAGTAGACAATACCCAGGGCTTTTTATTCAGTTGAACCAAATTCTATTGTTGATGCATTTTTCTAGTTTAAGTTGTGAAACAGAAGAATACTTGTGGTCTCTCTCTTTTCTTACTGTTTGCTTGCTAGAAAAAAAAGAACTGCTTTCTAACAGTAACTGTTTCATACTCACCTGTATAAATATTACACACTGCTTTAAGGAGATTGCATATAACCTGGGACATTTGTCAAGATGTTGCTGCATTTGGCCTTTTGTAGTTGGTTTAGAGAGAGACTACAAAACTCATTCTTCTCCAGCTGTATCTGATACATGAAAAGAAGGACTGTAAAACATGATACTGCTTTCAGGTGTTTTGTTGTCAGATTTCCTAGCTCTTACTTCCCTTCTAACTGCAAAATCCAAATGAAACTTGTATGTAAATGATGAAATTAGGTGCGGATGTCCACTCTGATATTGTCCTAATGTCAGTCTGTGACAAGCCTTGACTGCATGATGTCGCTACTCACTTCTCAGCCTTTCTCTTGGAGGATGGCTGATGCTCATGTTTCCCTCGCTTTGGATTTGGACCATCGGGTGATTGGAGCAGAAGGGTCATCTGCCATGATATCTTTGCAGACCTAGTCTTTTGTATATGATTATATAGGAAAACTGTGTTTGCTGCAGTTGTTTACTGTACAAAAAAAAGGAGTTAATAGGAAGCTGTGTAGATTTGAAGCTGATTCATATGGAGTTGAGGGCTAAACTGAACAGGCCGTCAGTGGTCACTGATATGTGAAAATAAAACTTCAAAGTTGAATTCACAAAACTTAAATATATTGGGAGAAGGAACCACTGTAAAAAATATTATCTTTTATGAGGAGACTACTAAAGCTTGCAAATTGTTCCTAAATTGATATCCTCAGGAGCATTCAAACATAATAAAGGGAGAAGCTTTGAGATAATGGAAGACACTTGCTCAAATATTATAATTATGTTACTTCTTGTTTACTGTAGATGAGCAAACTGCTAGCTTTCTTATTGATGGTGTCAAGTAAAGTTAAAATGCTTCTAGGGGAGGACTGACTGAGGAAAGGACCTGAAATACAGGGTACAGGTGCTCATCTAGGCATCCAGTGTTACCTCAGACACTAAACATCTCCACTACATCTGTCCATGGCTGGCAGTTGTGATACGGGACCTATAGAAATCTCTCTGTCCTTCACAGAGATAACTGGAGGCCAGCAGTTACTTAAAAGACCTTTGGCCATTTAAAACATGACTAGATGCCATTTTGGGAGATGTAAATTCTTACTGAAACGTCTTTATTTACGTTGAATGTCCATTAACTACTTTGGTCTTAAGCTTTTTGTAGAAAGGATGTGCTTGAAACAAAAGGACTGTTTAAGAGAGTTTACTAAAGAACAAGCCCTCAGCGCTGATAATGCTTGGTCAGTGCAGGAGAAAGTGGGAAGGGCTCATTGTCGTGTGTGCTGAATACCTGAACTTCTACTGATGGATGTCTTATCTTGTTCCCAAGTGTGAGTGTGATTCTGATACTTCTGGAAATCATTTATCAAAAGTGTCAGACCAAATTTTCATTTATCTTCATATAACTGTTCTGTATTTTGTTATCATCACCAAGGTGCAACTTGGCTATGGTACAGCTCAGTGTATATCTGAAGAGAAAAGAAGAGGAAATTGCTTAAAGTGGTTTGATTAAGGAGATGGAGAGGGTTCTGGCTTCTTCAGGCAAAATATGTCTTCTGAGCTGTGAGCTGACGAATCAGTTACTAGAATACCTCAGTCATCCTCTGGTCTGGAGTGGTTGGTTTAAATATATGCATTGTAATGTGGCTCTTAAAAATCCATGTCCTTGAAAAATTTGGAAAATAAATGCATTCAAGTCTCTAAGCAGGAGCAAGAAGGCATTTACTACTTTGGTGTTTAACTGCAAAGGTTGTATTCAGTATGTCTGCTCCTTTTCTTAAAACTAAAATTTCCAAGCACATCTCTCTACAACAATTAACATATTAGTGATGCTATTTGGCTTTGAACAACATACTGTATTTTTTTTAACCTGAAGACACTTGTTATAAAAGTTGCACTTGAGAATACAGAACTTCCTCTTCATAAGTAAATCTGAGGCTGTCACTAATGCTGTTTGCATTAAATAAACATATTACACCATTCTTCCATTAAAAAGGAGTTGCCAGGTATGCATATAAGTGTAAACATGTTTAATTTTTATGTCAAAGTGTGTGTTACAGCAGACCCCAGAAAATCCTGCTTATTCTGCATGATAATTTTTTCCAGTCTCTCACTTAGCTCTTAAACTAATGATGTATTGTTGTATCCTTTATCAAGCAGCATATAGAGTTGATTTCTGTAAGACTGCATGAGAAAGTCTGTTAGAGAAAGGCGAAATAAATACTTCTGGATGTTGCTCAGACTCTGCCATGCTGTAGAGGCTATCTCAATACTTTCAACCAAAATCTGAGTTCTTTTTACTGAAGGGGGGAATAAACCAAAATGTGTTGCATGTGAGAATGCTTATCTCATTGTAACCTCCTCTTCACCTGAGACTATAAGTAAAACATTGTTGAACTCTCTGATTCTGTTTTTATATGGTTTCGTATGGAAGAAGGAGGAAGTCTTGTACCATTTTTCTTCCATTTCCCTGTTGAATGAAACCAGAAATGGAAGAACTGCTACAGTTAAATTAGAAAACTTGTTACACATAGAATGAGCAGAAGAGAGATGGGCTAGTTTCATTTTTGTGAAGACAGTGGTGATTGACTAGAGCTATTTTGTGGTAACTTGCCTTGATGCAACTTCCCATCAAGTGAGTTGCTTTGGCAGAAAAATTCTTACCACGTCAACGTTCTTATTCCAAACAGTGAACTTCTGCCTCGTGCTTTTATATCTACACAGTAGTGAGTAATATCAAAACTGCGTGGAATTTAGACTGCTTTGATTATAAAAGTAGCAGTTCTGTGAAAGAAATTATGTAGACTGCGGTGCAATCTTTACTACCACTAAGTCCTTTAAACATGCAGAAGTAATTGAATGCTGAAATACATCAATAGATCTGTTTGCTCATGCTCAACTTGTTCGGGTCTTGTCATGTCCCTTATTCCTTTCTCTCACTTTTGGTGTGATCGCATTGCAGTTGTCAGCACAGAGCAGTCTCTTGCTGCTTTATACTGAGTTTAGTTCCTTGCTGGAAATGCGTGCTAGAATTTACGAATATTTCACCAGCACAATCATGGGCTGCAGATATGCTTCCTCCATACCTATTTGGTCTATAGGTTACAGTGAGAGCATTTAATGAAAGGGTACGAAAGTGGAATTAGGAAGTTTGTGGGGGAAAATGGAGTGGGAATTCCCTGTTACTGAATGGTTCCTAAGGAAGTACAGACAGACAGACAAATGGGATGGAAACAGTCTTTGTGCTGGAAGAGTGAATATAAAGTTATGCAGTGACGTGGATCTGCAAGGCGGTAAGTGAATTATAAGCCGAAATCAAGAATTGTCATTTATTTGTGATATAAAACCATGTGTGGCAGAGTTTTAGGGTGGCTGCAGGTCCTTTCCTCCTTCCTAATAATACCAGAACTTTAATTGTTTTACCTTTCGGTAAATTGAAAGCCTTGGATTGAACAGGAAATTCCCTGGTGCCCACCTGTCAGTGACAGGTTAGAATTAGTCAGAGCATATAGCTGAAACCTTCACCTGCCCTCTGGGGAAGGTCAGGCTTGAAAGCTGGTGGAGGATGGGGGGGGGGGGGGAGATAGGTCTGTATCCTTACAGTTCAAACTGTGCTCAAGATGGAAGCCCAACAAACATACAATTTTAACAAACCACAAGTGGCACTTCTCTTGTACTGGAGTTGAAGAAGAAATTAGTTTGTTCCAGCTGCAAAATTTGAAGAAAAAAACAATAGCTCTGACGTAGGCAGAAGTACCATCCATGTGGTGGCTGAAGAGAAGCTGTATATGTAATACGAATATAATTGAAATGTTCTGCATAAGTATTTAAACCACCTCAAATGACTAGTGCTATTCCTGAATTTTATACTGGCATTTTGTATTTGACAAGGTGACATTGTGTAGGAATTGTATTGTAAAACACTGCTGTACTGCAGGAAAATGATTGAATGTAAATATTTCAAGATGTGGACCACTGTTCAAATGTTATCATAAATCTTTGCCATTGTTTTAGGGGATAATTCTTCATGCATATTTGAGTTGAATTGATGGAACCAACCCCTGGAAGGGTAATCTGCTTGTTATTACCTTACTACTAATAATAGTTTAATTCTGGCTTCTCAGGTATTCATTGCAACCTGTACATTACATATGCCAATTTATTTATTTTGTTTTGCAATTAGCTGAGAACTGAAACTGTCGCTTTTGTTTTCAAATTAATACAATAGAAAAGTAGCAGGTCTTTTTCCAGCTTAATGCTTTGTTTTTTTCTTCTTTTTCTTACAGGTTTGGTAGGTTTACCATAGCTGCACTTCAGTCCAAGGTAGAACAAAGCGAACGTGAAATGAACCGTCTAAAAAAGGCACTGGAAAGAAGTGATAAGTATATAGAGGAAATGGAGTGTCAGCTTTTACAGCTGAAAAGTGCAGGTGAAGGAACTCAGACCGTAAGTGCTGTTAGTGAACAAGCACTTTCTGCAGATGCTAAAGGAACTGAGAGCAATGAAGATACTACATGTTTGAAAACCCAGGTTGAGGAGAAAAAAGCTGTGACTACCAGCCAGAGTCCTGACAGTCTTGAACAACTAGTAGATAGTGGAACATGTTCAAGCTCTTTGAGTCAGGATGGTTCAAATAGTTCGAACCCTCAGAGTATCCCGAAGAAAGAATTATTTCCAGGGTGTCAGGGAGTCCATCTGGATGAAAATAGTACAAGTATGGATACTTGCTTAGAACAACAGTGGAATAAAATTGAGGAATGTACCCCATATAAGGATGAAGAACTTTATGATCTTCCAGCACCATGCACTCCTTTTCTGTCCCTTAGTCGCCTTCAGTTGAACACTCCTGATGGAAAAGAAAATATGGAGAAAACATCAACATTCTTGAGAAAGCTGAAATTTGAAGAGTTTTGTGACACTTCAGATGACAGCAGCAAAGATTCTCGAGAACACAACACAAGCAGAGAAAAGAAGTTAAATTGCTTTTCTGTGGGAAAATCAGGTTTTTGGGGCACTGGCCCAACTAGGTTCACAGAGAACTTAGATTTTGATGAATCAGCACAAAATTCAGCAGCTGGTCAGTCAGATGAATCATCAGCAAAGTCCAGTGATAAAACAAGTTCATGCTTGCCTAAAAGGTTACATACCCTCTGCTCTTCGGAAATGAATCGCACAAGAACCTCCAGTGAGGCATCTATGGATGCTGCCTACCTTGATAAAATTTCTGAGTTGGATTCAATGATGTCTGAATCAGACAATAGCAAAAGTCCGTGCTATAATTTTAAATCCTCTGATCTTGATAATTCTTCGAAGTCAACAGAGGGCTCTAAGCTTCTGGATGAAGCTGAGAAGAAACTGGAAGGGATGAATGAAGAACAGAGTATGAAGTGCTCAGAAACAAGCGATCTGTCAGTTGACAGAACTGGATGGAAACCTGCCATGTTTTCTGTCCTATCCCCATCTAGACTGGATGTGAATGACCACTTTCCACTATTTACAGGCCAAAATGTAGTAGCTAGTGAAATCAAACCTCCAAACTGTTTGTTTCAAAGAGAGTTTTCCCAGAGCCTGCTATTCAGTAACTCACAGAGGCTGTTTGAGGAACAAAAGTTTGGATCATGCTTTTTAAAGATGTCGTCTGACCTACACAATCAACTTAATCCTCCTTGGGTGCCTTCCTTTATTGCTGAAAAGAAAAATAAAAATGCCAGTCAGTCGACCAAGAGGAAAATTCAGAGCAGCCTTTCCAGTGCTAGTCCATCAAAAACTACCAAAAACTGATTCTGTGTGGAAATCAAACATGGCTCAAAGTCATCAATCTGCAAATGTTTAATATTTACCAAGTGAACTTGCTTTTATTAATGATTTCCTTGGAGTCTGATCCTGCTTTCTTCTGACTGTCTGAAAACTTAACATTCCGTTGCCCATTACAAGCTCTTTCCTAGGGAAGAACCATTCCAGCTTCTCTTTGTCTGGACATTTTGTTTACTTGGAATTTTTATGGTGCATTTTTTTTCTTCTGAATTTTCAAGTTTCATGATCTTCCAGTCGCTAGCACAGTGTATGGCTCCCTTGAGCAGGACAGTTTTAAGTGATCCTGTCAAATCAGTCATTTATGTAAGAACTTGCTTTAAAGGTTACATTTTCCTTTCCTGAAGATTATATTTTGTGCGTGCAAGGCAGCTACTGGCTATATATCCTATGGATTCATGAAATTGCTGTAAAACAACGTCACTTTTGCCATAAAACTTGCCTCCAAGAGGAAATCTCACTGCTTAGATTGTTTCATGGCACTGTACTGTACCAGAACTCTTGTTTTACATAGGTATAAGGTAGCAGCCTTTTTCATTTCAGGGTTACACTAGTTCAGTTAGAAAACATCGCTTCTTTAACACTGCAAATATGGCTTGTATTTTTTGAAGTTAAACACAATTTTTAATTTAGTTTCCAAAAAGCGTTGTTATTCTAAATGTGTTCAGTATGCCTGCGTAGACCATAAAAATGGGTTTGTATGCTAATGACTTGTTTATCTAATGTGCACTGAACATTTTACATTAATACTGTACCATTTTACATTAATACTGCATGCTTTTCTATGTGAATTGAATAAAACATGTTATAAGCACTGTAATCCTTGATGTTGTCTCTCAAATGTAGGATTAGCAAAAAGGAAAAAAAAGGAATTGGGAAACTTTTTTTTTTTTTTTTCATAACTTGGAAGATACCTGAGTTTTGTTAAATGTAAATGTAAGCTTGTTCACAAAAAATAAAATCTCCCTTTCTCCTCCTTGTTAGATGTATTACCATTCTAGTGTCAGCATCAATACAGTTGATGGAAATGGCTTTCAGCCTCTCTGGAGGTGACTCTTCCATAAAGTATTGCATAGGTCAACATAATGTGATGGCCTACTACAGGCAGGAGACCTAATTAAGCAGCAGAGCAAAATTGGTTTCTTCGCATTATTGTGTTCTGGGGGGTTTTTGTTGTTTGGTTTGGTGTTTTTTTGTTGTTTTGTTTTGTGGGGAGGTGGTTGTGGACTTTAAATTTTTTTCAAGGGCACATTTAACTGTAATATTCCATTTTTCTTTCTGTGTAGGCCTCTGATGGCATTTTTTACAAGTAGAAATCCTTGATTTGTCAATACACATGGTATGAAAAATCCATACACTGCCTTTTGTCCCCTTGAAGGGAGTGATAATCAACTGGAAAATTTCACCAGGCTCTGTCTGGCTCATCTTTTGCAAAGTTAAGCAGTTTGAACAAGAATTACATTTCACACTGTAATGTGTACGTGGATTTATGCAATTGGTATGTTCATTCTAGATGGGTTTTGGATTGTGTGATTATGAACTTTAACAAAAAATCATTGTTTGGGCCATGCATGTGAGTCCTCTGTCATGGTAACATGTAATATGATACTGTGCTTCCCTATGCTATTTTCAGTAAGCCACCTGAAGTTTCATCTTCAAAGATAAAAGTTTAGTCATTCATTTTTCACTTAGGCTTTCATTTTTGATTTTTGGAAGTAAAAGAGCTACCATAGTAGACTATCTGAACATGAGGTGCTGCTTGCTTTGAGTAGTTTTGCTAAGTCAAAAAACACAGCCTTGGCTTAGCCCTTCCAGAGAAGAGATGAGGTCTCAAATACCTTAAAATATTCTCATATTGCCAAGCAATCAAATTACATGTTAAGGCCACTGTATTGGTTCATTTTGGTTAGTGGAGATGTATTTGTGTGTTTACTCCAGTACACTTCTGATACACAAGTAGTTTTCGGTGATAAGAACTTGAATACAACTGATGTTTTGTACATTAAATCAAGTTTCAATAAAGGTTTTCTAGTGTTCTTAGCTTTTTCTCCTTTCCTTTGGAAAGGAACACATCTTACAGGCTTGCCCTTCAGTATGAACTTTGCCTGAATAAAGGGGAAAAAAGAGGGCCTAAGGTTAGAAAAAATGCTGAAGGTCAAGATCATAAACTTTTTATCTCGTTCTCAAGCATGATCAGAAAGAGATGTTTCAAGGCAAGTGCTGGGGCTGGTAAGCTACATTGTGACAAGAGATGGTGTATTTGGGTGTAGTAGCCCTTTACAAGCTTTGTCTTACTCTTAAATCTCAATCACAAATACACTCAGTAGGCTATGATTGCATCCAGTGCTGTAAGTAGGAGTTTATGTTTTATGACTTTGAAAGCTGGAACGGTGTGAATTAAGGTATTTTAGTTTTGCCTTGGTCAATTGTTCATTTATTTTCTGTGTCATTAAAACGCCACCCAGCTGTAGATTCATAGAATCATGGAATGACTAGGTTGGAAGGGACCTCAAGGATCATCAAGTTCCAGTCCACTGCCAAAGGCAGATCCACCAACCTCCAGAACTGGTACTAGACTAGGCTGCTCAGGGCACCATCCAACCTGGTCTTCAACATCTCTAGGGTCTGAGCATGCATACCCTCTCTGAGCAGCCTGTTCCAGTACCTCACCACTCCCTCTGTAAAGAACTTCCCCTTGACATCCTATCTAAACCTTCCCTGCCTAGCTTAAAACCATTCCCTCTTCTCCTGTTACTGACTACCCTTTTAAAAAGTTGATTCTCCTTTTAAGTACTGGAAGACTGCAATGGGGTCACTCTACAGCCTTCTCTTCTCCAGGCTGAACAAGCCCAGCTCCCTCAGCCTGTCTTCGTGGAGGAGGTACTCCAGCCCTCTGATTCCTAGATTCTGCATTTATTTAGTTAATGTAGGTTGTATTCCTTTTGGCTTAAAGTTTGGAGAAGTAAATGATGCCGTAACAACTTCAGAAAATTATTTATATGTAATCATAGCATGAGTTGGGCTGGATTGTAGGGGATCCTTGAGAAGGATCCTCATCCAGTTTGATCTCCCTTGCCATGAGCAGGGGCACCTTTCACTAGATCAGATTGCTCAGAGCCTCCTCCAGTCGGACTTTGATGGGGCATCCACTACTTCTCTGGGCAACTCTCAACGTGAAACATTTCTTCCTTGCACCCAGTCTGAATCTACCCTCTCTCAGTTTAAAAATTTTAATAGGGTTTCTTCAGTTACAAATTTGTTAGCCATATGTGGGGTTAAACTTATCTAGGTTGCATTCTGTCAGTGCTGTGCTTCCTTAATTTCTTGCTGTACTTACCATGTTCTCTGAATAAAAGAGTTCATCGCTGTTAATTTTTTATGGCAGTTATGTAGTTATGTAGTTATCTAGTAATGTAGACTCGGAATATACAAGATCTAAAACTTAACTATTACAATTTTGACTTAGACAGTAGATTTTTCAAAAGTGATGATGTCTAATGATATTAAATAGCTTGTAAAATTTTCACTTAATCAGGTTATACTTCCTGTACTAAACACTAAGCAACTTGCAGGCTTTAAAATAGAAGAACGCTCTCCAGGGTACTGATAGTACAGGAGAGTAAGATTGCTACCAGCCTCAGTTCATTGTGCGTGGAATCAGTTGGGTTACACCCGAGAGCAGGAACGCAAGCATCGAATTTTAACTTCTTGGCAGGCAGATTTACCTACAGGCTGTCTATCAGGTGACCTGTTCCCCCACGATTCCCTGAAGTCCTTTTGAGAGCTCTCATCTGCTTGCCCTTGTCTCCTTCTATGAAAGGCTGCTGCAGTGGCTCTACCCATCAGCACTAAATACTGATTGATTTGGTGTATGATTTTTTCTATGTTTTATTGGCACTTTTAAAAATATCTCCCAAAAAATGGGGAAGGAGAGGTGTGTGTCTTGTATACACAGTACAAGGTGAGCTCACTTGCATCCCACTTCTTCATTTTACAGTTGTCTCTCTCACCAAATTTAATTTAAAGGCAATTTGAGTCAACTAGATCATATAAACTCTTGGGCAGCATTTAAGTGTGCTGCTGCTGCTAGAAAATAATTCTGCTTCTCATCAGACATAGGCTTGGAAAAACCTTTGCACACCTCCTCCATACTGTGGCTTAGATAAACATGATGCAAGATGTAAAGACAACACTCCCTCCTTGCTGCCTGTGGTGTAGAATGGCACCACGCGAGAGTGCTCAAGCTTCTCCCTTATCCAGGTTTAGAAGAGAAGTGGCACTAAGGTAACTATATATGGACACTCAGGGTTATTCCAAAGAACACCTGCAGCCAAAGGTGATCACAGAATCACAGACTGGCTTTGGTTGGACAGGACTTTAAAGATCGTTGAGCTCCAACTAGTGGCTGCCAACCATCGGATCAAACTGCCCAGGGCCCCATCCAGGCTGGCCTTGAACACTTCCAGGGATGGGGCATCCACAGCTTCTCTGGGCAACCTGATGATGAGTGATTCCCTCCAGCTGTTTACTCAGGGCTTGTCCTCAGTCCCTGATATCTGTGTGGCAAGCTGTAGGCTGGGATCCAGGGAAGGACACTCGTGTGCCTGTGGGGCCTGATCTGAAGAGTGCCATGTCTCCCATCTTTGTTGCCCCAAATCAAACCATAGTCTAGCCACCTCCATCAGCTGAAGGACAGAAAGCCAAAAAGAGCAGGTGGAAGGGACAGCATGCCTGTGCCTCATGGTTGCCGTCATGGTTGTAGTAGAGGAGGATGAAGCTGGGCTGAAAACAAAAGTTTATTACGTTTTCAGTTTTTCTTGGTAGGGAGTGCTGTCTCTAATACTCGTACAGGTTAGGGGATTGCTGTCTGCGTTCTGCTTCTCAAGGAAGCCAAATCGGTGCCGTCAAAACCTCGGAGAGCACCCGCTGTTCCTCAGCCCGTCCATCAGGTGCTAAAGGGGATCTAGGAGACCCGGACCGGATAAGAATGATCCCTGTCCCTTTCCCGGGCCTCCCTCCTGGAGGCACATCGGGTCGCTCACCCCGCAAATGATGAGAGGCATTTCGGGAGGGGAGCGCTGCCGCCGGGACCGGACCGGCCGCCTCCTGCTCCGCCGGGCTACTTCGCACCCGGGGGATGACGCCCGGGCTCGGCGGGTCCCTCCCCGCTCTGGGTACTGCCCTGCCCAGGCTCCCCCGCCCCGCATGCAAGCATCCCCCCCTCCGCCGTACGTTTTTCCCCGTCTCTGTTAACAAACCCCGGTGATTGAGACGCGAAACCAACAAAGAGTTTTTCTCCCACCTTAACCTTGCACACAATCCTTTAACAAATTAATTAATCCTAATGAATTAACACTTCATTTATTTAAACGCGCTACAGTTCATGAATTAAATTTTCATGCAGTGATTAAAGGCTGTTAAAATATGCATGATTTCGTTAAAATTTTATAATAAATCAGGGCAATGTGTTACATGACAAGGCAACCGCTTCCCAGCCCCTCGCTACGTGCTCGCATTCGAGTTGGGGGGGTTGGGAGGACGGGGAGAGAAGGCTCCGTGCCCGCTCCGAGCGCAGCGGGACGGGGCCCCCCGAAGCCCCCGGCGTCCCCCAGGGGCCGAGAGCGGCCGTGGGCTGCGGAGTGCGGTGCCGGGGGCGCTTCTCGCTTGCAAGAAGCGCCGAGAAGAAACTTTGCCATCAGAGCGCTGCTTTCCTGCGGACCTCTCCGTAACTTTCCCAACAGAGACGCGGCGGACCGCCCCGGGACGCCCAGCAGCTCGGTGCTTTTCAATTTTTCATAGGACACCGTTCTACACTTTGGCTGCGGCCGCGGTGATTGCAGCGCGCACCGCGGTAATTAGCGGCTCTTTGCTGATGTAGGGAAAGTCTTCATTAGGACATGGAAATACTTTTTGTGCATTCACCCAAAGGATTATTATTTTCTTTTCCCCCCCTTCCGAAGGTGTTTTTTTTTCTTTTTTCTTTTTTTCTTTTTTTCCCCATCTAAAGGGAAAACTGCTGAGTGTGCTGAGTGTTTTCCCCTTTAGAAAGGGAGAACTCAGCTGGTGCTGAGTGGGGTATCGACTTTCTGTGGACGGTGCTGAGGCGTTCTGCCTGTGCTCCCTCTGATACACGGGGCAGGAAAACACTGCCACAAAGTAAAGCTGGATAGAATAAAGCTCCAGGGAAGGTCAGAGCGCGGTCTTATGAGCCTCACCGTGACTCCGTGTAAAAGTCGGGATGTATGGCAATCAGTGGTCAGGCGCAGATACTTAGTCATTACTATCCTTATACTGATAGAATCATGTAATCATTACGGTTGGAAAAGACTGCTAATTCTATCTAGACCATCCGTCCACCCATCTTCGGGGAATCCTAAAAAGGAAACCCAAACGCAGTGCATTACAGCGATTAATTTACAAATGGTTTCACTGTGGCCACAAGGCACTGCTTTGGAGCCTTCTCGAGGTGGGCAGCACAGTCCATTGGGGAAATGCACCCATTTCCTGCGTCTGAAGCAAGAGAAAACTGCGGGAGGCACATGACTACATTATGTGTATATACGTGTGTGTACACGTGTACATGTATGTGTGTATATACGTATGTATGTGCGTGCATATATGTACATACATGTGTGTATATGTGTGTATATATATGTGTCTATGTATATCTGCACATATGTGTGTGTATGTATGTGCGTATATATGTGCACATATACGTGAGTATGTATGTGTCTCTTTAAGTGCCTCTGTGCCCCCACCCCCCCGACCCACCGTGTCAGGGCCATTTTCCAGGGAATAATATATAAAGCGTTGCTCCATGTTAGCGCTTCGGCGATGGTAATAATAACAGAGGTGTCCCAAGGAAAGTTTTTCCTCTAGGGTTTGGAGTATAGAGGAGGCAGAGCAAACGCTGTCTGAACTCATAACATAGGGCAACCCTTCCCGCTTCCCCTTGCCTTTTGCCTTTCCCTCCCGCTCTGTTTAAGATCTGTCAGGGAAAAAGCTGACACCAAGTCCCCAACGCTGCGGCAGCGGCCGGCCCCAACCCCGAAACCCGAGGGGCGAACAGGGAGGGGATCCCGCTGCGACCCGAGGGGCGGAGGGCTTCTGTAAATCGAGAGAGCCCACCCCCGCCACAACGGTGTCTCGATGCCACGTCGTTCGTCCCCGAGTATCGTCGGAGCAGCAGCAATGCCGGAGCCCCCCCGCAGCTTGTGCTCGTTCCCTCCTGGCTGCGGGGGGGCTGTGGAAGGGCACACAGGGACGGCTGCGGGCTCCTCGGGTTGCGCCGTGCCCCCCGTCACCGAGTTCCGGAGGAGCAGAGCCGTCCCCGGGTGCTCCGAAGACCATCCTAAGCTTTGCCTCCGAGGATCTTCGAATCCATAAGGAAGCTAGAAGGGAAAAACCGCCCTAAAGCAGGGCAACAGCCCCAAAGGGCGCTCACAGAACAGCCGCGGGTTCCTAACTCCACTGTCCCTGCTGAAGTGCTTCATTTGGGTGAAAACGTATTCGATGAGCCACGGAGAGAGAGAGGGGCAGGGGAAGGAGGGAAGGATTCGTTCCCCAAAGCATTTCTCCTTTTTATTCAGTTTGGAACTGTGTGAGAAGGAATAAACATCCCTGTGGCAAGGGGGAGAGTAAGAGATGGGGAAGAGGGGAGGAAAGAGGAAGAGAGAAAGAAAGGAAATAAAATGGAAAAGAGAAAAGGGAAAGGGGGAAAAGGAAAAAAGAAAAGGGGAAAAAAGAGAAAAAGGAAGGGAGGGAGGGAGGGAGAGGGGGAGAGAGGAGGAAGAAGGAAGGAAGGAAGGAAGGAAGGAAGGAAGGAAGGAAGGAAGG
>JAPSGF010000055.1:3791450-3803831 GCA_035772895.1 Perdix hodgsoniae | reverse complement strand
TGGATGGATGGATGGATGGATGGATGGATGGATGGATGGATGGATGGAACCCACGTTTCAAAAGTTCATTTCAAATAGGATGTAACGTCCATATATTTGAAGGAATCGAGAAAACAGCAGCCGCAGAAGGTTTCTGCACCGAGAGCCCATTGCCAGGAGGAGAAACACCTGCCGGGGACAGGCGGGACAACAACACCCCGGGGCAGCAGAGCGCATTTTGCGCCTTTGCCTCTTTTTTCACCTCCATTTGCGCGGCCGCGGAGTGCTCACCGCCCTCCCTGCCCCCAGCACTGCTTTTCTCCCTTTCGCCTGAAGGCAGAACTTCCACCCGGCCCCTGCGCGGGTGTTTCCCCTTCCAGAACATTTCTGACTCTGGAGGGAAAGTTCTGAAACACTTATTTTTAAAAACAAGGGCGGAGTGGGAGGATTGCTCTAAAAAATCCGGTGTCATAAGAAGCTAATCTCTCTAAGAAGCAAAGTATTGAAAAGGCTTTATATCAAAATCAAACCCTAGAACTGACGCTGCTGCGTTGCAGATCAGTGGTGACTTCTCATCGATTAGTGCCAGTTCCCCAAAAGTCCCCTCCAACGGAAGATTTGCCCGACCCTCCCGCTCGCACAGATCTGTTTCTGCGCGGTGACAAAACGCCCTAAAACGGGGTTCAGAGATGGGAACGGGCTTCGTGCTGCTGAGCGCTGCGCTGGATCCGGGGAGGGATGGAGGCATGCGCGCATCCCTCGGCCGGATGAAAGGGAGCAACTTAAAAGTAGAAGGCAGAGCTAAAATATGTAAAAGCTGTGGGCTTTTTTTTTTTTTTTTTCCTCCTTCTTTTTTATTTTAAATAGACGTTCCTTGACGAGAGGACAGCATGTCAACATGAGCGCGTCTTTGTACAGACTGCGCCGGGAAAAGGCAAGGCGCCGATATACACAGCTTAGTCCTTGATTATGGTCATTATGCAGAGCGAATTACTAACAAAAGTTTGTTTGGTAACTAATTATAGCGCACTAAATCTCTGCCTCTCTTCACTTCAGCATAATGTATACAAACTTTTGTACACGCGGATCAGAATAAAACAAAGTGTTGACAGCATCCAGCAGTGGAAATTCACTTACACGAGACTTTTTTTCACTGAAGTGTTGACAATAAACATTTAATGAAGGCAGAGACTTGGATGTCTCCAGACAGTGTCAGAATACTTTAAACAGACCATTAGCATGGCTTCTTCTACTTCAAACAGAGCACACTATACCATAACATTATAAAAATACAAAGTACGAAACAAATAATCTGTTTATACAGATATTTTAAGCTGTTTTCACCAGCTCTGACATCCCCTGTATTTAGTAACAGAAACTTACTCATTTCAGATTACTCGCGCTTAAAAAATGTTAAATACAGTTAATGCAATATTAATCGCCCTTTGGTGATATAAAATGCAATATTTTCAGGCAGCTATCGAGCTTTTCTAGAGGAAGAGCTGATGAAAACAGTCACAGCTGAATAGTGGAGAGAAAAAAGCTCGGTATTTATTGCTTTTGTTTGGCTTTTGGCTACCGAGACAGGAACATTCTAATGGGGTAAGGACATTTATTTTATCTGCAATCTATTGCCGCTAGAGCAGGAGTGGCAGATGGGGTTTGGTGTTATATTCAAGGACTAATTTAGAGCAAATCCTAATAACTAATAATGATTTATGTTAATTTCAATCACTTATGTGACTTTATTAAAGCGCTGCTCTACGAGGAACAGAGAGAGAGAAGAGGGGGGAAATAGAGGAGAGATGGGAGAGGAGGTGAAAGCTGTGTCTGTCTGAAAGCGAACTGCGTGCTCGAGACCGTTGTGCTGGGCTCCAGCGAGATTTCTGCCCGAGGAAGCAGGGACTATAGCCGTACACGGCTCTCTTTCAAGCCTGTGTCTCGGCACCTCTAATTTCTTACAGAAATGGCCCGTGTAGAAACCCCATCCACCTACGAGAGACAAACAAAAGTAGAGAAAGAGAGAGAGTGCAAGGCAGAGTGGGCTTGCGGGAGAGACTCGTGTTATGTAAAATGTATTGATTGTGCGCGAGGAGGCTGCTGTGCTGGTGTGCCGGGCTCCTGAAAGCAGAGCAGTGAGCTGCTGACAGAACGCTAGAAAGACCCCAAATGTGCACTGGGCACAACTTTTATTCCGGACTACCTCAGCTTAGCGGAGGTCTGTATCTCTCTGCTTACACTGCATCGGCTTTACTCCTCACCGCAAATCCCCGGGATTCTCCTCCCCACGGGATTCTGTATTCTTATTAGGGGGGAGGAAAGAAAAAAAAAAAAGAAAAAAGAAAAGGAAGGAAAAAAAAATGGAGCACTGAGTCTCTCGTATTTTTCCAGATATTGTTCACTTCTATTAACAACTTCTCACTAAAAACTACATGCACTAGAGTGCACACGTACACACGGGAGTGCAAACTGCTGTGCGTGCATTGAAAAGAGACATGTTTGCTAAAGCGGGGGAACCTCTACCCAGCGACTGCCGCTCTGCATAGGATCGGTTTGATGTGGGAGAGTAGAGTACTTACAGGATTTTGAAAGCGAGGGTGCTCTTCGCTTCTGGCAATTTACTTTTCCAGCTACCTTTATGCGTTTTTCTGCCTTAAGGCATACAGTCTGAAAGTAAAACAACATCAAAGCTCCTTATTAACACTATTTTCCTGAAATCAGAAGATGCAGCTACCTGAAACGTTTAATCTGGTGTTAACATTTATTTCCCAACAAAACAGCCAGAACAAAGTTCAAAAGGGAGAGGGCAGTTATCTACGGGAGACTAAAAGGCAAGGTGCAGGGAGTGATTTATACTTCTGTCAAAAGCCTTGAAAAGAATTAAATAAAACTTATGTTTTGCCTCATTCTCATCCACTGCATTGTGCGCCATCATTCCTGCCTCCAAACAAGGTAGGGGTCATCTTCCCTCACCCTCTATCAGGTGCTACTAAAGCCATTCCACTGCAGAAGTACTTCCCAACTTTTTGCAGAACCTCTGCTATTTTTTATTTATTTATATATTTTTTCCCAGTCTGGCAAGTTATTTCAAATGCGACTATATAAGGCAATTTTTGTGTTTTCTGTGGTAGAGTTTTTGTTTTGTTTTGTTTTCTAGATGGTGGGGGGAGGGGGGAATTCCTGTTTTGTGGTCGAGAGATGATTTTGATGCCGTTAGTTCCACACCTCCAACAGAAAAAGACTTCCGAGTGTGTATTTCTCGGAGAGGGACGCGGGAGCCGGCGCGCTCGGGAGGCGAGGCAGAAGGTGGCCCCGCTTCAGCACTACAGACAGCTAGGGGCGACCCAGCTTCAACACCATGGACAGCTCAGACCAGACCCGCTTCAGTACCACGGACAGCTCCGGGCCGGGCGGCGGCGCGCTGAGCGCCGGCTGAGCGCACGGGGGCCTCTAATATGGTAATGGCCGCAGGGCACGCCTAAGGTGCCATCTCAAGCTGCTTCGCACACCATATGTCAGGCCGTTAGCCACATGGATCTATTAATCAAAGGGGGAGAGAGAGAGAAAATGAGAGAGAGGGGAGGGGGAGAGAAAAGAGAGCTTTTAATACCCCACCCTGTTTTGCCGTGTACTTTCTCCTTTCATTTCTCGCAGCTGTAAAACTCAAAGCACCTCGAACACGCAGCTGTAACTCTCGTTTGATCCACTCCTTTGTACCCCCGTGTAGCTCAGGCCAGCTGATGGGGAGATTTGTGGGAGGAGGGGGAAACGCATCACTTTTTCCCTGGCAGAGGGCTCAGTTTGAAGGTGCTACTGCACTTCTGAGACAACGGGGACCCTCTGCCTCTCCCTTGCCTCTAAGGGGAAAGCTTCTGATAAGTATCATCTCTTTCAGGACATCACTTATTCTCCAGAGGTTTTCTTCACGGTGTCTAAACTCCCGAAAATACTCCCAAAAGTTCCAGGAGTAGTGGCAATAGCAGTCCTTATGGGAGAAATGTGTCAGAGCCATTGTGTGCCTGAGTTTTTCTGGCTCTTTGATGCAGCTCTCAAAACAGAACTGCCCGAACTTCTGCAGTGCAGGAAAATAGAGATGCCCTGATATGTTTAAAGTATCTTAGAAGTTGCACATGCTCCCGGGGCTGCTTTCTGCCCCTTGCTCGGAAGATAGGGCATTTCAGGAGACTTTCTCCCAGGGTTGGCTCACACAGGGTTGCAGGTGACAGGTTGGGACGCAGCCCGGGCAAAAAAAAAAACCCCAAAAGCAGTTCTAAGACTGCTACATTGTTTGGCTTTTCTTTCACGATGCATAAAGGTCCTCAAACAGATCGATCTCCCACTCAGAAACACATAAAGTTCTGAAATTCTGTATTATCTTTTTAAAAAGTGCTTGAGCTGATGAGGAAAGTTGTGTGGGGGGGGAAGAGGAAGGGCAGGACGATGGCGGCAGAACAATGAGGCACTGTGGGGAGGAAGGAAGGGACTTAATCAGGAACGTGGAGAACTGTGCTCTTTGTAGGTCTGCCTAAAGAGCAGTGTCATCTAGATAGTTAAAATCACCTCTTGGCATAGTGCATCACAAAGAGCCAAGTTCAGGCAAGGAAGGGTTTGAGAAAATTTCTCAGATTGAGGGTACACTGTAGTGAGCCTCTGAGTTGAGCTGTACTGGCTTGTGTTGAAGTCAGTCTTTAAAACAGACTTATTTGCTGACCTTTCCCCCCCTTTCAGAGGATGGAAAAATAATGGGTGCATCCCTGCTTAGATCTAAATCCTGCACCCTTTTTCTGGAAAGTTTTCTTTAATGCAAATCACATTTAACCTGAAAAAAAAAGAAACCCACAAAAACAAAAAACACCTTTCTGGGCAATACTCTGCATCAAGACAAGAGGGAAATGTGCAGGCTGTCAGTTGATTCTGCATTTCCACCAAGCGAGAGAAAGCCTATTATTACCTTTAAATTTTGGTGCATACATCACCCATCATTTTCTTCCTCTATTTAAAAGGTAACCCATATATCTGTCGTTTTAGGTTTCCAAAGACTCGTAACTTAATTCCTTCAGGCTATTCATCAGCACAGTAATTAAACTAGCAAATGGATGTAAATAAAGTGAAATTGGTTTCATGACAGATGAGCCGAAGAGGCCTCTGACATGAAACAAGCCAGGACAATAATTATTTCTGCACCGGGCTATATGAGGAACTCCATCTGGATTTATTAGGTGCTGCAAGTTATTTGCTGGGAGCAGGCAAGACAGGAGGACTCACTTTAATTTGACAGGATTTTTTTTTTTCTTTTGCATCCTAAGTAGGTTACAGAATTATAAACGTGGAATTAACTTTGGCAATACTCCGAGAAGCATCTTGCCAGTGTAAAAACTCGTCAGGAAAAATAGGTAACAAGAGAAAGCCTTATGAAACAGTTTCTTCCCCACTGTTGAACTGGAGGGAATGTATGTTAAAATCCTGCTCTCGAGATCTCCCCTGTTAAATTTCAATTCAGATCACTGTAGCAGACAAAGCGTTTCTCTTTTCTACAAATTTATATGAGATACAATAGATTTGAAGAGCCTGGGAATTCTGAAGAGCTTCTCTTCAATAAAATAATTACAATCTCATCTAAACGGTGCCTGGCAAGATTCCTCCTCTCCCTCTTCTCTGTGCAGGAAAAGTTTATATCTGCAGAGAAGAGGGGAACGGAAAAAGGGTCTGGGAAAGGGAGGATATAGAGACCGCAAGGCTCTGCTTTAATTGGAGCCATCATGTCCAGCTTGGAGTGGAAGTAACATACAGAATAAATAAAATAAAAAAAAAAGAGCTCTCACAGCAGGTGCAGATTAGTCCCTTTTCCCCTGAAAAGATTAGAAACTGACTGCTTTATGCTTAAACGTATTCTCAATTATTTAAGCGCCCCTTCGTGATTAGCAAGTAAAAGTAACGCTCCGAAGAGCTGAAGAAATGAAGCAAGAATAACATAGCTTTCCCACAGCTCACGTAGGCTTTCCAGCCCATGCCTAGCTTCCTAGCTTCCTAGCCGGCCAGCATCGCTCATCCCTAACCTGTTAGGGATACACACCTGTGAGTGGGTGGGAGGGTGGGCGCTGGGAGGACAGGTTCACGCGACCAACTCCGCTGCCTTTGCTGTACAGGGCTGGGAGAGATCCGCTGGGATCTGTGGAGCGATTTTCCCAGGGATGCTGCACCCCCTGAGCCCTTCCACTGGGAATGGAGGGGAAAATCCCTTAAAATCCCAAATGAAATCAAAACAAAACAAAGCAAAACAAAACAAAAAGCCGCCAAGCACCCTCTTTGAATGCGCTGGAAACGAGCCGAGGATGCCCGTGTTTGCATACGGCGGTGAGAGCAGAGTTCATCTCCGTCTGCAGTCTCATCAGAGGCGTTTTCCACCCTTCCTCAAGGAAGCGACTGCGGTGACTGCAAAGCCGGGGAGACATCCTAAAGGGACCGAAATCCCCTCATGTCTGAAGCCTTCCCTTTTAACACGCACCAGACTAATTATTTAAAAGTTCTTGTAAAATCAGAAGAGGTAGCCCGGTCCTTTAATTAGAATACAGTGTGAATAGGGATGGCATATGGAGGGGAATGTCAAGAAGAGGGTGCCAGGGGCAGATCCTAGGAAATCTGTATTCATTTCTGCCTCCTATTTGTTCAGTAATCTCTTCCATCCTAACTAAATCTCGGAGCACTGATGTAGTTCGAGTTGTTGTTGACTCAACGTCAAAATTCAATCACTGGGGGTTTTGCATCAGCCGGGCTACTTATTTGTCTAATAAATCCGTCATTTTGTAAGAAAAATATTTGAGCAGCCGTACTTGACCTCTTGGTATCCAGAAGCCACATTTATTCCTACCAGTTTACAAATGCAAAATGGAGATGATCATCTTAATGCCTCGAGGTGCCGTGTTGATTTCTGATTGGATTTTAGATGGAAATGTCTATTTTAAATACCCCGTGATTAAATTGTATATATAATAGAATTCATGCCTCTCCAATCCAATCCTGCATTCATTTTAAAAGAAATATTATCGAAGGGTAAATTGTTTTCTGAAATCATTTGATCACCCCCAGCGCCGAGGGATTTTATCATAGCGGGGATCTCTCTCTTCGAACAAAATAAAAGTCTTTTGGGCCCCGGACCGCCCGCTCAAGGCTGAGAGGTGCCAGGCAGCGAACGGGACAAGTTCCAGAGGAGCACAGGGGCCGGGCCCCTCCTCCGCGCTGCCAGCTGCCTGGAGCCGCTTTTTGGGGGGTTGTTCTTGGTTAACAAACAGCCCACGTCTCTTCGCCGGCTTCTCTGAAGCCCTGAGCTTCCCCCTGGGCGTCTCCGAGGAAAGGAGAGCGGGCGCTGCAGGGAGGGCAGCCGTAGCCTTGGGTCCGGCCCCGCGACCGCGGAACCCTGCGGAGAAGCGCCGGGCGGGGGGCGGGGGAAAGCTGGGCTGTTACAGAGCATCGAAAACATTAATGTTGGCTTGTAGGAATTAATGTAATGGCCTATCGTTATTAACAACTTATACAGGCTTAAATCAATATAAATTAATTTAATTATGATTTCTAATTGCATTATGCATGATCAATTTGAAACACTGCATTAAAGATAATTAGAGCAGGGTGCTAGTCGCTAATCACTTCCCTAATCGCTTAATGAAAAGGAATGTCGTGTATTACCTATGGGGTGGACCCACCAAGTCACACCTATTTTCCCATAGGAAAACACAGTACCTTCCAGTAACCATTTTGGTCACTTAGTTGTATATACAAAACGGAGTTGTACTTTTATTTTTCACTTGACCCGGCTTAAATTTTACTGGCATGGATGGAAATGCTGATGCCTTACGAGTCTGCCTGTTGATGACCCGAAGGAAGAGTAACTTTTATGTAAAAGGATCATGCTGTCCTCAGAAAGCAGTGCCAAGAGGTCGCGGGAGATGGAGGTCCTAGCTTAGCATAATGGCTTTAACATTTCCATGACATCATCAGGGAAACCGAAAAGGAGTCTAAGGATAATCAGAGTGGTCATTCAGCAGGAGAGTAAATATTTTATGAGGATATATAGAAGACAGGAAAGAAGGTGATCAGAAAGGTGAATCTCTACTTCTTCATGCTCTGTGAAGAAGGTTTTTCACTTGGTACCAGTTTTGATTGAAACCTTGTGTATTGTTAACACACACACACACAAAAGGCAGAGTGTGACTCCTGGGGAGGTGAATTCTGATTTGTTTTTAGCGGCGATATAAATATATTGTATTTGTAGTCATAGTTGCCTCCACAGATCATTCCTCTAGAGCAGTTAGCTTACTTTTTAGATACAAGGCCTTTAACACTCCTTAAGTCGCACTGCACATTGTCACTCAGAAGTCTGTTTCTGGTTTAATAGCAAAAGTTCATTTAACACTGAAAGCAAGCAAATAAATGTTTACGTTGTAAATAGACAGTGCAAGGCTGATCAATTGAAAACATTCCCTGTGGCTACCTTTATTTTCATCTCTCCACCCAATAACTGAAGGGGAATTTTCAGCATATGTCTTGGTTAGACTCACTGTGTAATTCTGAATTTTCAGAGAACTGGTGTGTAATTATGAAAACAGAGATTTGAGAAGAGTAGCGTGTAAAACCCACATTTGTCACAGCAAGACCTGGCTGAAGAGCTTTCCTTATGGTCTGATGGAGACCCAGAGGCTTTTGTGTTCCATAAGATAACATCATCTGGATAAAAAGTGACCAAAAATATCAACCAGAGTATAACCTTTTAAGGCTAAATAACTAGAAATATACTGATTTTGCTAGATGCTTGGTGGATGGATCAGTCCCAGGCAGACAGAGTTATTCTGTTTTGTTTTTTCAAAGACTTATTTAAAAGTGCGGAGTAGAATAATTAACATTTCCCCATGTCCCACAGAAAGAAGGTAGTAAGCAGAAATAAGCTTGCTTTGAGTAACAATTTCTAGCTATTCTAGTGAAGTGGGACAAATTGCAAGATCAGCCTGGTCATTCCCTCTGTTTTTCACAGCTTGAAATTATGTGGCCTCATACTGCCAAGATCCAGTGATAAGATCTGAAAGAAACACAGGGGAAGATTTGAAAAATTGTGGGGAACTTCTATCTTGCTGTTTTTCCTAAGAAAAATCCATTCCAGAAGACTTCGGATTCTGCAAGGAAAGTTGTGACAAATAGATTGGCATAGAAATACATGTGTTTGTAGTCTCTGACACCTTGAACAAAGATATCAATACAACTAGAAATATCCGTGAGACTGATGGAGACTAACTCATAAGGCTCCTCTGACTTTCCAGCCATTTTGATCCACTATTCCATGACCTCTGCCCTAAATGAAACAATTTCCACAACTATTGTTCAATCATTTCTCAAGAACAAGAAGTCCTCCTGCATGACTCTTCCATAGCCAAATTGCACACAAGGAGAAAAGCAGTCCACTGGATTTCATAGATTTGCTCAAGGATGGAAGCCTCTCTGTAAATACACCCGATGTTATGGTTTCTTTTTCTCTTCTCTAAGTAGAATACTACTTATATGGTATACTGCACCTGTAGAAAACCTTAAAATATAAGATTTTCATCCCACAGGAGTTGGAGAAGCTTTTCCTAGAAAAAGGCAAAAGTGGGGTGTAGTAATAGTCATGATAACATGACAACTTTTGAGAATATTATCAATTTATTTATTTGTTTGTTTGTTTGTTTGTTTTTAAGTACAAGTACAAAGAAATTCCTTACTTGTTCAGGACACCTCTCCTTATAAAAGCATTTCTAGTTTCAGTGGTTGGATTGAGGACGATGCAGTCTATATTTTATGCTGTTCTATCATATAGCAATTGATTTTAGCATTTTGAAGATAGGAAGGAGCAGGAGCACTGTTTATATGCCAGGGAGAGGAATGTAAGTAGTTGAAGGAAAGGCAGTGACAACTGAAGCATACAGCCTTGTAGCTATGGAGCTCTCCTACACTTCTTTTCCAACTAAATCCAGCAATTAATTAAAGAAAAGGAAGTTGTGGTTCAAATGCATCTTTCCATCCTTGTGGGGAGCTTCTGAATAACCTTCTTGTTTGTAATCATGGCAATCCGCTACAGTGTTAAGATCCATTTAAAAAAAAATATTGCCTAAGTAATTTTGGGAATATAAAATCGATATTTCTCCTCACCTAAAACTGAAAAAAAAAAAATTCCTTTAAATAGTTTATTTACTAAATTTGCATTCACTGTCTCACATCTCAAGGCTTCCCCTCTTCTGACTGATTTCTGCATGGCACTGACAGCTGCAGGCAAATGTGATAGCAGAAACTTTAATAAAGTCTTCGGTTTTCATTGCTTCAAACCTGAGCTGACAGTTTGGGTTCTTAATGATAGAACTAAGTATATTTTGACCAGTGCTTGTTTTAGTGCTGTGCAGATGGGATAATCGTGCCTGACCATGCTGTCACTTCGATCTCGGTGGTGAGCTTCTGTGCCCTGAATGGTGTGGTGGATTGCACTGCTATGTTTCTTCAAATTAAAACTGCTCAAAGACTGTGCCATAACAGCAGCTAATTGGACACTGGGCATCATGATTTTTTTGAAAATGAGCAGTTGTTTTAGGGAAGTTTTTAAGTAATATGAAGCAGTAACTGGGAAGGTCTTTTCAGCATCCATAGTAGGCTGAAGAGGATGATGCTCTTAGCATGCAATTAAATATTAATAATAGAAAGAGGCTGGACTTATTTTTATTCTCTAAAACATTGTTAATAGGTCTCAGTCTGGCAGAGAAAACACTAGGCACATTGCTCAGTGCCTCACCTTTTTAACCCTGTTTGCATGTTTAAGTAAACACCTCTTAAGATCTTTTGTGTTAGTGATTGGTGACAAAAACATACTCTATGTTAAATCATCACTGGCTGAGCTCAGGAGAGGAGCATATTCTGGTTCAAATTCATCCCTCTGCAAACTGAGTAAAGAAAGATAGCCACCAACTGTTCTGCCTTGTTTGTGAACTGCACATAGTTTGGATGTTCAAAACAAAGGGCAAGAACACAGAGCTTATACATTTCCACAGAAAAAATGTAGAAACATTAAAAAAAAAAAATGGGATTAGGAAACAGATGAATATAATGACCTTCCTTACTCTCAATCATATGCTGCCAGCTAAGTGTTTGAGTCTGAAAAATTGCACTAATGAAGCTATTTGAAGGCTTTTGTGGACAACTGCTTCCTCTTTGAAGATTAAATGAATGATGTTGATGTGATTAATCTTAGTACAGGGAGTGATGCAGCAGCCAGAAAATACCTTGGTGATTTTCATAATTAAACTGAATCAACATTTCAAAGAAATGCCAGTGTTATCACTTGTATATTAGAATTACATTCATTAGACAGAAGAAACAAATAATTTGAGCAAACAAGATTTTCCTTTTGGTGTATTGAGACTTCTGTCATGTCTCAGAGTATCTTGCTATAAATCATCATTACTGTTTAATTTTATCACTGATTTTTCACTTGCTTGTTTTCTGTTTATTTTTTTCTTAAATACCCTAATGATCAAGGTTGGTTACTTCCTACTTATTTCTGTATTAATTTCTAGTTAAAATTGCCTGCCCAGTTAGGATTTCAGATCACCGTCATTGAAAAATGATGTGAATCGTTCCTTGTTTAAGTGGTTAAAACACTTCAGTGAGTTCTGTCTGGTGCATCTATAAAGGATAGGGCAAGCCACAGAATATATAGCAGGCAGGAGTGAAAACAACCTCTGCACAAGACCAAAAATATATGTAACATCTCATAGGGATCTGTAGAGATAACAGTTTTCATCAGATTCTGAGTGTTCTAAGTCCTTCCCTGAGAGTTTGTAAGATTGTGATAGGACTGCTTAAAGTGATAGTCCTTAGCTGCTAAAGTGACACAATCTGAATTCACATAATAGAACAAACCTGAGTGGTCTTTTATAGCACATAGTTAAAATGTTTGAATGGCATATACACTGTTTTCTAACATAGGGAACTTAAAATATTCAGTGTATTTCCCAACATTCTTGTTTAAACACACTCATGCACACGTGTGCACATATAATCATAGACGTAAACTTGCCATCCTGCCAAATCGTTTCAGTAGGGCAAGGACAAATAATATCACAAAACTGTAGTAGTCAGTTGCTTCTTTAATGCAAATGAAAGTGAGGGTGCGGGGTTAATGATTGTTGTATCAATACAAATTCACTGTATTACTCTTTCTATCACCATTTCTTACTATTTGAAAGGCTTCCCTGTGACTTCTGCTAACCCCAATATTTACAGTATACTTCTAGTCACTATACAATCTTTCTTTTCTCAGTTGGTTAATAGAAAAAAGAAAAAGAAAGAAAGAAAGAAAGAAAGAAAGAAAGAAAGAAAGAAAGAAAGAAA
>JAPSGF010000055.1:3774215-3791440 GCA_035772895.1 Perdix hodgsoniae | reverse complement strand
AAAGAAAGAAAGAAAGAAAGAAAGAAAGAAAGAAAGAAAGAAAGAAATGACTCCTTTAGTGTAGTGGATAAAAAACTATCCTTTCACCTTGAGGAATTCAATTTTAACTCATTCCACATTCTGAAGGGGAGTGAGCCCAATGTTCTCCACACGGTCTCTAATGGATGATAACCAACACCGCCAAGATGCAGTTTACCTTCAAATTCAGTTGAAGGCAGCACATGGATTTTGAATGCCTAATGATGCAGAGGAAAAGGTTTTTGTGATACTATCTAGTTGTGACAGAAAACAAAACTTTCATCTGTCTTACTTTCAATCTCTTCACCTAATCTTGTCTTTTCAAACACCTTATATCATTTACCTCATCTCATTCCTCTTATACCATCTCTCACTTCTACTATAATCATATATATCCCTTCATCTACATATTTTACCATTTCTCCTGTGTTTAGACCCTTAGATTGCACACTATTCTGTACAGTGCTTTGTCTGTGACTATTTCTTACCATCATCATAATGTGGTTACCACCACTAAGGCATCTTGGTATGTGAGACCCTAAGGTACGTGTCGTAATTAATGGCCCAAATGTGACTTCAGATGTATGTTTACTACTCTGGGTAGTAGCACTATATTTATAGGTCACTGTTGGAGGAACCTTATAACCAAAGAAAACAGTCAATGAGTTATACATTCATTTCTCCTTGCTTTAACCATAAAAGTTATTTAGTCTAAGCTAAGCTAACTGTTGACTTCTGCTTCTGGCCATGAATACAAAGGCAGATGTTTCTGAATAGTGATTTATTTCATCTGAAGACAGATGGCTATGCTAGTTGACTTGAATAGAAATCTGGACTTGCCTGTCCTTGTCACTGGCTTCAGCACATATAGCAACCCTAGGAAGATTAACCAGGCTAGAAGAGTCATACAACCACACCTCATCCTTTGTGGTCCAGGTCTGCATCGTTTTCAGGAATGATCTCAAAAGATCTGTTCATTCAGGAATTTTTGTTTTAGACACAGATGTTTGAACATGACAATTCACATGTGATCTTACTGTAATTCATTGGAAAGAAACAACAGATTGGTGGATTGTTTGATGTCCTAGAAGTATTCATTGCCTTTTCAAAGATCTACCTTGATTTCTGTGCCTTGTCAGAGGAGAGACAATAAAGATGGATAAAAATATGAAGTATCCTGTTTCCCCTGAAGTCAGTAGCAAGTTGTATTTTCTAGAAAGATAGATAGTTTTCTTTTAGTGTTATTACTTATACCTACTCCTAAATATTACTCTGATGGATATCCCTGATGTTATTTCAAATCTGCCTTCTCCTCTCTCCCTTCCATCTACAGAATTTTACTTTAGGTTACACGAATGTTGCAGAAATCCTAGACAAGAGCAGGAGGCAAGTGCTATGTAGTGTGGACACTGCCAGTATGAGGATGCTAGTCCTGATCAGAATGATGATGTGCCGTTGGGTCTGAGAGTTAGAGGTGATTTTCTGATATGACAGCTAATCCTAACAAAATAGGAGCAGCTTGAGATAGATAGCCATAACGCGTAGCTCTTGCACAGAGCTAGTGAGGAAGCAACAAGCAGTGTGTGGATGAGCAGTATTACTCCCCAAACTTACACTGCACTGACTATGCTGATATCACCAATATCTATCTGTTTATTTATTTTGATGCAGATATAGGCATACAGATTTGAAAAGCAGGTATTGAATCAGAGTTAGTTGTAAAGGTTCTCTCTAGAGACAGTGGATCGAGAGAAAGATCTGTGGTGATTGTAATCCATCCACAGACAAATATTTCGTGTAGGTGGGATGAATCACTTCTTAGAAGTGCCTATTTTTCTTAATTTTTAGAGTGTTAAAACTTAGAAGAATGAATCCTGACCTCTTTGTAAAACTTTCACATGACTTCATTAGTCATCTGATAATAAAAAATGTAGAAAGAAGGATAATTTACAACACTTAGCATAGTCTACACATAGACACATAAATGTGTATTTATATAGTTTCAAGAGCTAGAAGTATTAAAGGAGCTCAAACTGGTTCATTTGGGAAAGCAACAGTATCAATAGAGTTTCAGTGGGAAATATTTAAATTCAAAATTTTCTTTCTCTTTTGGAGATTTCCAGTTATGTAGCCATAGTGGAAACTGCAATCTACTGTTTAAGACTCTCAAACAACATTCAGTTTGGAGAGAGGAGAAGTTCTAGGTGGGCATTTACCCCCAACAGATCGTTGCACAGAAGAATTATGACTACTGGTTCCACTGTACTATTTATAAGAAATGTTTAGGGTGTATGAGTAGAAAGGATATGAAGAATTTTAACAACACAGTAACAGTATCTTCAGAAACAAATGTTTTAAAAGGAGTTAAGATTTAATTGGAAGAATGTTGCTATTAATATAGTTTATTAATATAGTTTATAAACACCGTACTCTTAAAAAAAGGGAAAGGAGTAATATGGGATAACTTTTTTTCTTACTTTGACCATATAATATAACAAAGATTCTTACTAAATAAGAAAGAAATATCACTGCAATGTAAGCCTTAACTTTGATCTATTTACTGCTAGTTTTTTAATGTATTACTTTTATGTATAACAAACATTTCTATTTCTACATCTATTTTAAAAGTATGAAAAAAGAATATACCTAAAATATCTGCCTGAGGGGAGGGAGACCCTTCAGAGGGATTTAGATAGGCTGGATTGCTGGGCTGGGGTGAATGGGATGAGGTTCAACAAGGCCAAGTGCCAGGTCCTACACTTTGGCCACAACAACCCCATGCAGCGCTATGGGCTTGGGGCTGAGTGGCTGGGTGACTGTGAAGAGGAAAGGGACCTGGGGGTGTTGGTTGATGCTTGGCTGAACATGAGCCAACAGTGTGCCCAGGTGGCCAAGACGGCCAACGGCATCCTGGCCTGCATTAGAAATAGTGTGGCCAGCAGGAGCAGGGAGGTGATCATCCCCTGTAATCAGCGCTGGTGAGGCCACACCTTGAGTACTGTGTTCAGTTTTGGGCCCCTCACTACAGGAAAGACATTGAGGCCCTGGAAAATGTTCAGAGAAGAGCAATGAAACTGGTGAGGGGCCTGAAGCACAAGTCCTGTGAGGAGTGGCTGAGGGAGCTGGGATTGTTTAGTCTGGAGAAGAGGAGGCTCAGGGGAGACCTCACTGCACTCTACAACTACCTGAAGGGAGGTTGTGGTGAAGAGGGGTTTGGCCTCTTCCCCCAGGCAACAAACAGAACCTGAGGAAATGGCCTCAAGTTATACCAGAAGAGGTTTAGGTTAGACATAAGGAAGAATTTTTTCTGTCAGGGAGTGGTCAGGCACTGGAATGGCCTGCCCAGGGAGGTGGTGGAGTCGCCATCCCTGGCAGTGTTCAAGAGGCGTCTGGATGAGGAGCTGCAAGAATTGGTTTAGTGCTTGTGGTAACACTGGTAATGTGAAGATGGTTGGGCTAGATGATCTTATAGGTTGTTTCCAACTTTGTGATTCTACGATTCTATGATTCTATGATTCTATATTATATTATAACCAGTTTTTGTTAAAATATTTATAGTAGTTGTTTATCCATAATAATGTTGTATATTTAACACAAAAATGAAAAAGGTACAACACTGTTGGCTTAAGGTAAAACTATGCATTTATATAGTTTACATTTCAGTATTAATACTTAATGAGTATACAGATGATTTTGTTTCTCTTTTAAAAGAGCTTTCTAAGATGCTTGTATTTCAAAATGACTGACGTGCTCAATTTTAGATGTTAAACTATCAAACAGTTTGTGATGAATTACGTATGGCTTTACATTTCATAGCAATAGTCCTTCCTTAGGTGATACTCCGTGTGGTACTAGTAAAAATGTTGCCATTCCAGACCTTCAAATATGCTTTGTAAGTGGTGATGAAGAAGCCTTGGACGCAGCAGTGATAGTTGTTTGTTGTTGTTGTTTGATGGATTAGGAAACTAAAAGAGCTTGATTACATTTTTTACAAAATTGTCAGCTGCCCCTGGAGAGGCTGTAAGGCAACCAACATACTTACATGATGCATTACACTGGCACATACAAAATAAATTGTATGCTATTTGACTTTTCAACTTGGAATTGAGCCCAGGCCTGATATCCTCTGTTATCTAGAATTCACTAGATTTTATATTTAGAAAAAGGAGTCCCTAGCTAACCTGCTCTGGACATTGATTTTACAAAGACATGACTTGTACACCCAAAGAGTATTTTTGTCTGTCACAGAATCATAGACTGGCTTGGGTTGGAAGGGATCTTAAGGATCATTTAATTCCAATCCCCCTGCCATAGGCAGGATTGCTAACCACTAAATCAGGCACTAGATCAGGTTGCTCAGGGCCCTTTTCTACCTGGTCTTGAACACAACCAGGGTTGGAGCAACCCCAACTTTATTGGTAAACTGTTCCAGCATCTCACAACCTTCATAGTGAAATATTTCCCTCTAACTAGTCAACTATAAAGGAAATCTGTAAAGAAAGACTATCATGTTACTTGTTCAAGACTGGTGTTCAGGTTGAGACAACTTGAACCTCATCTCCTACATACCAAAGAATATCCTGTCTATGTCATCATCAGATCAGAGACTATTGAAAGTCTTGCATTGTCTCCTGCTAGAGATAGATAAAGATGAGACAGTCATTAATTATTGGTCACTGGAAGAGCAAAGGAATGCTAGTGTAAGTGGGCTGCTCTTTGATAATTCCTTAGAGTCCCACCTATTATCTTCATATTTTTTTTAATTTCACTCAAGGTATGCCTGAGTTAATATAAATGCACTTCTTCAGAAAAATATTGGCCTATTCTTGCTCTCGGTTTTCTTCTTTCCAGCAGAGAACACTCGGTTCCTTAGGCCTGCATTGAATAACAGCTCCTCAGGCCTACCTTTCCTCTAATCCCACAAAACTTGTGTTGTGCAATGTCATTCCACTGTAACTGCAATCTTCACTATCCTATGAAGCCTGCTTTTTTGGATTTTTCCCAACTAAGTGCGGTTTACTCTTACTTGGCTCTCTAGACCTGCTGTCTACACTGGCTCCTCTTCTGGGCTTCAAGTGCTGTCTCAGATACTTTAACACTCAAGATACAAGCTCTTTGGATATATAACAGAGATCCAAAAGAACACTAATGTTTCATGAAAAGATCATACTTATGATCTCCATTCATCATTATGATCTCCACTTATACAACTAACTTATTGGCAGACAACTATATACAGATGCCTACATTTGCATTGCTCCAGCTTGATGCTGAATCTGACTTGAAGTTTGATTCAGTTGTCCACACAGAATCTTCTAGGTTTGTCTGTCTGTGGAGATGGTGGACAAGACACAGGATTTACGTGAAACCTTTGTTCCTCTAAAGTGGCAGTTAGAGGGTAGCTGGAGGGCTACTGTGCAGTATCACATATGGCTTTAAATGCCTGTGTACAGGGTTAAACTCCTAATGTCAATGCCTAAATTTCAGGGAGAGGCAGTGACACAGCTATATTCTGTGGCTAATGTTTCATAACAGCTATCTTTAAGTGAATCCACTCCCAGCAGGTAAACTCTCTGGACTGCTCTTTAGTTCCTAGCTCACTCCACTAATCAATTTGGAAGCCTAAGTACCTAATTTAGGCACTCAGTGAGCCTAATTAATGGTCTTAATTTTCCTGACTTCTAAAAGAGAATTAGGAAATGATATACACATTTGAGTCTGTGCCCAAGCAACCAGTGTATCTTTATTAAAATTATCCAAGAGTCTAAAACCTGCTTCTGGACAGTATGATAATTGACTAAATCCTGATTTGCCAGATGTCTAGCACATCCCTATGCAATTTTTGAATTTTAAGTTATTCTATCTAACCCTTCTATTGTATATGCGATATTATATGAACATACTAACTCCTGATAAACCTTGCAACATTCTGTGGCCCTGTAGATGGATGAGGGGTGCCAATCCTTCAGGGTTTGTTGCATAAAAGTAGAGCATATGTATTAAGTCTATGAACTTTTTTCATTTAAGGTAGAAAATTTTGATTCAGTTCCCTGTTTTGTTAGGGATTTGAAACTGCATCTTTCTCTAAACTGTTCCAAGCATCAGGCTAGTAGATTTTGTGGGGTTGGCTGCTCACTGTCTCTCCTTGCAAGATGTGATGTTCCACTTCAGAGGGAGTGATTAAATATTCATTAAGTCAGTGAAAGAACAAGCTTTTCAGAAGACAGAAAGAGTCTGGTACTTAAGGCAGTCACCTGGGAAAAAGGGAGATCTGGATTCCAGTCACTGCTGTAGTGATTACTTAGTATTAAACACATACGCTAGTTCATGAACTGGAACCCAGCTTCTTCCTCAGTATGGGGGAGTACCTATCAAGTACTTCTCACATATGACTCCCCCAGTGATTACTTAATTATCCAGGAAAGCTCTAGCTGGGAAGAATGGAGCACTCCTCTGGGTGGCAGGAGACTGTAATGCCATGTTACAAAGAGAACTCAGGTCCTTTGTTATCCAAAAGCTAGAAAAGGAAAGCCCTTTTATTAGGAAGTAAAATGATGTAACTCAGGATTTTAGACCTGTGAATTCCAGTTGGAAAAAGGCATCTCCTACAATCCAAAATACATTGTAAAGTGAAGCAAAAGCTTAAAAGTATATCCTTAACCTCAATATTTCCTGAAGTGCTGCATTGTAAAATGTGTCTTTGTGGATTCCATCTCTCCTATATGTTTTATATAGAAACAGACATCTAACTCAGGATTTCAGACTCTACTGCAAAGGTATATCATTTGGAAAGATGCAGTGACATTTCACTAAAGTCCCTTGCAGATTTGTCCTTTCAAGTTAAACTCTCACAGAGATTTTTAATTTCCTTCATATCTCCTGTTGAAATCAGGCTGAATTTTACCATGGATTTAAAAGGCAGGACTATACAAGCAAGGATATCTTTCACACCCCACTTTTACCACGTAGTTTCAAATAGGACATATTAGAATACATATTCTAATGTATTTATCTAGGATCACCTGCCTTCTTGATGCAAAGTTAGGGATTTTTTATTTTTTTTTCTATTTTTTTTTTTTTTAAGCAGGCTTGTTTTTATGGTGACAAATACAAAATGATTTACACTGGTGCAAATTATTTGAATTTATCATTGATACATATCGCTCTGATTCAGCAGAGGATGACCTTGGGAGTTTCAGGGGTATGCTGTATAGAATGAATCTGAGCATATATGTTAAATCCATGAACTTGCTGACTTAGGACATAAATTACACTCATCTGCTCAAGAAAATACCTTCTGGATGCTGAAAAACTTTGAGATCATGCAGTGAGAGGAAGAAAAGCAAAACAAATATTTACTGGTTTACAGAATACATTGAAAAATAATTTAAAAGAAGAAAATAGGCAAATATTTTTAATGTCATAGTATGAACTAGAGGTAATTTTAGAAAAATGAGTAACTTGTTTTTTGATGCTGAAATTAGTGGTTGAGGAAAAAGAGGGGACTAGATTTATATGTCAATGGAGATAAAGTAGATATGAACTATCTACTAATTTTTATCTTCTTTCCATCCTTGTTTCCTTTCTCTTTCTCCACCTCTCCCTCTCTCCTACTGCTATTCATTTAGTAGCTCCTGTTCTCTTTGATTCGTTCCGTCTTTCTCTTCTTTTCTCTCTTCTTTCCTTTACTATTTTCCCTCTGACCTACTACATCCATTCCAAAGTCACTCACACAAAAACAGCATCAAAATCAGCCTTAACTGAGGACTTAGGCTTTGAAGTTTTCAGCCAGAGGAAGTTTTCTATTGGCTACCACTTATAAAAAATATGTTGGCTTTCTTCATTTTTTTGTTCTTATTCACTAAAGTTCAACAAACTAAAAGAAATAACTAGGCCTTGATCCTCGAGTCTACTGAAAGCATAGGGGAGAAGAGAGAGGCATAGAAAGGAAAACTACTAAGCCTGCAATAAACTAGTATATGCACTTCCAGACTGAATGGGAGATTAAGGCTGAGAAGTGAATAGAATAGGCTGAGACCAAAATTCTCCCTACAGCCTCTGCACTCTGCTGTTGCTAACAAATGATATTCTTAGCTCCAGCAGCTTTCTGCTCTACCTGCATTTCTGAAAAATAAAAGTACAGAAGAAATTTCAAACAATTCCAAGTTTAGCCTTGTTAAGAAAAGAGGGAAATGGTGAAAAAATGAGGAACCAGCAAGAAAGCTGTTACCTTGTTTTGGATTAGAAGCATAGCAGCAGATCGAGGTAGGCGACTTACTCTGAAGGAACAGCTGGCACATTTTTTCTCCTGTTCCACTACTGCGTGGGAATCTTATATTCATGTTCTAACTAACTCATGAACTGGGAAGTTCTCTGGGTTGCTGTGAGGTCACATTTTAATTAAAAGTAAGAAGATTGTTGGAACACATGGGGAAGATCCTGAAATAATTTTACTCCTATTTTACTATTGTCTTCATTTGCATTTTTTTCCCTAAGATTTCCTCCTCTTACCAAGCAAAGATAGGCTTCCTATCTGGCAGTGGAAAGCCTGATCCTCACCCTATGATATGCTGCTATTCATTTCGAAATCATGCCTCTGAAGTAATTTATGAATGCCAGGTGGTTCTCATATGCCTGTGGCCAAAGCAAATGTATGGAAGAAAAATGCATCAAGAGTGTTAAAGCACCCAAAATAATCCTTCTTACTCCAGAAGTTCTGAATTCACAGGTTACTACTGTATACAGATTTTCCCTCAAGAAGTCTATGTCTCATGGTTTTGCTCTGTTTTTCCTGAGTTTTCCTTGCTGACAGCATTGGCTAACAGATGAGATGCTGGGCTAGGTGTTTCTTTCATTGAATGTCCTTATGTTCTCATGCCTATAAATCTGACGTTTTACTATGCTTTGAATCTCCTGTCATGATGAAATAAATAAATATTAAGGGAAACTTTTATCAGAGTACAGACAAACCACTGTCATTAATATGTTGAAAGTCAGCATACTTGATACAAAAAATAAAAAAACAGTGAAACGGGGAGAAGAGGCATTTAGCAGCTAAAACAGAGTTTAAATGCAGGGAAAAAAAAAAAGTGTGCACGTGCAAGAAAAGTCATCAGAACCAGATAAATGCCGATTGGATAATATGACGGTATTGAAGAATCACAAGGCAACTGACATGCAACAACCTTTAGAGAAAATGAGAGAGACTAGAAGTCCAATATGCTTTTTCGTGCTATTCCAGTACTTTTAAGGCATATCACACTACTGTCCACAGGGAGGAAAGGTTAGGATAGGCATTTGTAATGGAGTTTCTGAAATTCTGTTTCAATCTCTGGTCATTAGTGTACTGGAGATATTCTTTCCAGATATGAAAGGTGAACTCTGTAAGAACAGAAGTGTCAAAAGAAGAGCTACTGATCTTCCTTATCACTAGGACAGATGTTCAGTAACATTTGATTGTCAGCTGACAAGGTAGGATAGAGTCATAGAATCATAGAATCCTTAGAGTTGGAAGGAATCTCTGAAGACAATTTAGTCAAATTCCCCTGTATTGAACAGGGGCACCAAAGATAGATCAGGTTTCCCAAGGCCTTATCCAGCCTCTCCTTGAAAGTCTCCAGGGATGGGACACCAAGCACAACACTAGGCAACCTGTTCCAGTGCCTCACCACTCTTACTGTAAAATATTTTCTCCTTATGTCTAACCTAAATCTACCTTCTTTGAGCTTGAAGCCATTTACCCTTGTTCTATCACCAAGGATAACCTATTTTGTCATGGAAAGTGGTCAAAGGAAGAGAATTATTGACCTCTTCAGGGCTTCATGAGAGACTGCATGCTGATTACTGTGACATCAATGGCAGTCACTAAGAAATAACTAGGGTAAAATGCATATCTGAATTATTTTATCTTTTTATCAGAACTTCAATTGGTCACAAACTGTTTTTTAGCTGTTAGTGAAGAAGATATTCCAGATATTACACAATCTTCCCTGTCTGAGGTTATTAATTCATCGGTACATGTTCTAATTTTACCCTTCAGATCCACTTCAGAAAGAAAGGTGAGAACACGTGCACTGGATATACACCAAAGAAAAAAGATGATCATGTCAGGGTGACAGTGCAGGAAGAGATTAACCCAGAGTTTGGCTGCTTCATGCTTGAGCAGATACTGTAAGACCGGGATTATTGTACAACGTGGTTACAAGCTTTAATCACTAGATGATTATGTAACAGCTGGGAGTCATGGCAGCATCACAGTCAGCAGAGTCCTACTGAATAAGAGACAGTTCCAAGTGATCTCCCAAATTAGGCTCTCCTGGGAGCCCCATCTCGTACTGACAGTCTGTAATGCTGATAGACACAAAGCAGAACTTTCTGAATCTTTAGTTTCCATGACTGACTTTGCTCACAAACTGTTCAAAACTAATGTGATCAAGGAAGAAACTGAGCATCATGAAGACGGTATTAAAATGCTACAGCACCAATTTGCTTCTTTATTGATACAAAACAGTACACAAATAGCTAAACTGCAGAAGATACAGTGTCAGTAGCAGTTTCCATTGTTCTTGTAGCAGAATGCAGTGGATACTGGGGTGCAAGAACTTGTAAACAGTGAGGGAAATTGCAAATAGGTCTACCAGAACACAGAGCTGAGATTTCAGGGCAATATTTAGTAGACAGAGTGCATATACTTAAAATTCAATCAGGATAGCACTGGAGCATTTAACTTGATGTATTTATGCGTGAGAACTGCCCTGAAAGTACTGCCTTCAATTTTAATATATTGTCCCTCAACATCAGAGGCAGATGGAGGTATGACAGTAGAGGTTGAACTTTCCTGTCAATTTTCTATCATATTTTGTTGCTATGCAACAGATGGCAGAAGAGGGGCAGTCTGACAAAGTGGTGTTCGACATGGAAGAGCTTATAAAACTAAGTTGTGCCACCGAATTCCTCCGTACAGAAAAAAAATGGCACCCATTGTCATTCATGGACACTTGTAGTGGATGTGAGCAGAGTGAGGAGATGAGTAATACATTTCAGTAGTGATGACAGTGATGTGAGAGAAAAGCCACATTCCAGATAGCCATGCATAACTGTCATACCATGAAAAGGAGAGCATCTTGATCAGTTCCTCTGCACAAATCAGTGGATTACAACCAGTGAACTGTGTGAAGAATATTGGCTTTAATGCACTGGAAACAATAATGGAAGCACTGGGATATCGCAAAGTTTGCACTAGATGGATCTCACCAGTACTCACACAGGAATAGAAAGAACACTGTATGCGAGTTTATCAGGACCTAAACTAATAAAATCAGGACCTTAAACTAATTTGAGACTGAAGGTGTTAGTTTTCTGGATTGCGTCATTACGAGTGATGAGACGTGTTGTCGCTCCTGCAAGCTGTTAAAACAGCAGTTCCTGGTGTGGAGACGTGAATTCCCCATAAAAGAAAAAATTCAAGATGTAGCCCTTAATGGGTAAAGTGATGTGTCTTTTGAGATAGGAAAGGGGTAATCATTCTGGATTTCTTGGAACTTGGACAAATCATCAACCCTGAACACTACACTGTGATTCTGGGTAATCTGAAAGCTCAAAATCCCAGAGGAGAAGACAACCTTTCTCTTGCAACACAGGAGCACTCAATGCTCATTTGGAGACACTGGAGCACGTTGCTAGTCTTGGTTGGACTAATCAACCACATGCATCGCATAGTCCAGATTTTATACCTTCTGACTCATCTGTTAGGGTCAAAGAAATAAGAACTGCATGGCAATACTTTCTTAAGAGGAATGTCATCATAGCAGCTGTGAAACAGTGGGTCACTTCTGCTGTGTATATTTTTATGAGTGCAACATGCAGGCTCTTATTCATAGCTGGCAAAAGTGCATAATAAATAGTAGTGAAATGTTTTTCAGTAGCTATACTGAAAAACAGAGTTTTGTAGCTGAGAATTTGCTCTATTAAATAATGCTATTGTGCTCTTTGTATCTGTTCTATTTTCCATTGAAATAAATAAGAGGCGTAAACTTTTGGAGCAACCTATGTGCATATTAGATACATACAATCTGCTTATTAGACTATCTGAGCACCTGTTTAAAAAGGACAGCATTTGAAATGATCTTCTAAATCTAAACAGTAGTAAGGTCTATGAAAAGACCTTAGGGTAGCATGGAATCTCTCTTCATTCTGATGTTTTGCTTACTAGATCTTTCAGGCTTTAGAGACTACAGACTAGTCAGTGCTCCACAGACACTCCTCAAAGACTGAAAAAATACAAATAATTTTTACGCCTCAAAATTAGTTTGTATCAGGGAGGAAGTATAGAAAACTGTAGTTTGAAAGGGCATTTTTAACAAAAAAGAAGTTTCCAGGGCACAAAGGTTTTTACACGATTCTGACAGCAAACAACATGTACCAGCAAGTCACTACTTCTAGATACTGTTTAAAATCATTTATTTGGAGAAAAGAGGAACACTTGCAGAAAAGCTATTACCGTCACCTCCATGAACTCAAAATCAATCATAACAGAAGCTGTGTGCAAGTTTAGTTCTGCTGTCATCATCTTACTGTTGATAACAGCTTTCTGTATCTATCACCATTCTTCTGGCGCATGTGGTATTGTGTCCATACCCATTGGATTCAATGTTAGAGGAACTGTCATCCTGACAGAACAGATGGTCAGTGTGAAACTTCTTAACAAATCAGTGTGCAAATCTATGCTTTTACTTCAGCTTTTTGAGTAGAAGACACTACCTTGATGTCATTTCCTGTAATGAGTTTATATTCCAAAGAAAATACATACAGATTCATACACAGTTTGTAGGTATGCAACAGGCAAATTATACTCATGTTATTTGAGTCGAGCCCAAGGTAGCTCATTCCTGTTAAAATATTTTGGGAGTGATGATGGCCAAGGGACATGGAAAGCTTTAGTTTTGTAGGTGGGATTAGCACAGTATGCTTCTATCTGAACTAATTCGTTTTGTAGCAACCATATATATATGTAAATATACACTCATATTTCTTGACAGTGACACACCATGGCTGAAAGGGAATGTCTAAATAAATCAGATGAATTGAGCTCTACAATCGTCTGATCCTCCATTACATAAAAACCTAGGTAACTAACCTATATGTAAATGTCAACACACAAAATATCTCGGGGTGGCTGAGAGGCATTTCACTCACAATAAATTCCTTCAAACACAGATTCAGGAAAAGATCCATTCTGGAATATCACTCAAACACACATCTAAAGTGTAAGTATGTACTTCAGCACTCCCATTAGCTGGGCTGTCTTGTACTAAGTTCACCTACCCAACCTAGTAGGTTGTTAAGGTTGTTAACCTTACACATCCAGTGTTGTGAATATCTAGACCCTCTAGAGAAAGTTACATTTGAAGGACATGGTTGGAGTGGTTCAAAGTGAAGCAGAGGAATAGATAAGCACTCAAGCAGTACGGATGGCTGGTGCACCCCTTTTGACCTATTTCATTACTACAAGGATGAAGACTGCATAACTTCTGCAACACTGTATGATACACTACTTGCTTTGATAGGCAACAAAAATGAAAAGAAAAAGAAAACAACAACTATGAGAGCATCTTTAGAAAGAACAGAGCTGTATTTGAACACTAAATAAGTATATTTTTGGAAGACGCAGTTTTGAGAGGAACTTCATTTTCTTATGATACTTTAGATTTTAGCACGTTATTTGTATGCATATTTTGAGAGTATTTTTATCTTAGTGCATAATTTGTTTATATTGAGCAATATAAAACAAAACTTTCAGGAAAATACTCAGATGAAAAGATAAAATAATTTGACAAATTCAGTTTATTTACTTCATTTATAGGTGTGTAATGCCTTCAAGAATACTAAAGTGATGGTGTACCTGTGCTTACATTTATCTTCATTGTTTTGTTTTGTTTGTTTTTTTGAAGGGACCTCTGCTTGCTTATTGCATTCTGTCCTCTAGATTTTGTTTGTCACTCCCTTAATTTTTCCTTCTCCTCTGAATAACTGGAAATTGATTTATTTTTGAGTAGGATGGTTATTTCTGTGCTGTTTAGCAAAGTATTTAATCTGATATTTGATTTTTTTTAAATTTTCCTTCTGTTGCTGGTTTGTCTTTACTGCATAGTGCTTTAGTGATTCTTGGTAGGCTTCCTATGCATTGATTAATTCCAATAAATAAAATGACAGTATTTATGGTAAGAGGGAATACACATACCCATATTTCCTGCATATTAGTAATCTGACTCTTTTGTTCTCTTTCTCCCTCTAAATGCAATTACATCACAAAATTGATTTTGTTCCTTTTTGATGCAGGGGTATAGTGAAACAAAAAATATCTACAAATAAAGGACATCCTAATTACTTCTCACAGGTGAGGTAAGGCTGATTTTTTTTAGCATTTGTAAGGAAAAAGAAAATTTTCAGTCTGCATAACACAAATATTACTTATCACAAATGTCTGGTTTTGTTGCATAATTGTTTATGTCTGAGCAAAAAAAAAAATTAAAACCAATATTTAGGGGAAAATATGAGACAATTTTTTCAAGGTGGTCAATTTTCTCAATTTGTGAGAGATTCTGCCTTGTCACTCTGAGTGTAATAGAGATATATACTATAACAAATAGAAAGACACCATGTCTCATCAAATGAAGTGAAAAATCTCATTTATAAAATCTCATACTTGTATTATATTTTCATTGTACCAAAGAACATCAGTTCTCCTGATGTAAAACTAAGGGAAGGGATATTCAAATCAGTGAAGAAAAATGAAAAGTTATTTTCTTAATTCCCTTGCCTGGCAAGATTTCAAGACGCCATCATCAGCTGTGAGAATTGCAAGATTGCAGAGCTGGTGGGATAGAAATGGATGTCTTTTAGTCCTATGTGGTAGCATCTTTCTCTCTTGAGGACACTATGCAAGCTATTGCCTAATACAGAACAAACTGTGGAGGGCTGTACATCTGATTGTAATCAAGATTGGAGAGAATTCCCCGTTGGCTGGTAAATGGGTACTTTTGCCAGTCCACTACATTAGGACACTATGCTTACTTTGCAGATATTTACCTCATTATTGACAATTCAGACCAATTTGTGATGATTTAGGAACCTCTGTGTTGAGACCTACCATCAGCTGTCCTCAGCCATCAAAAATAACCAGCAAATGTGCAACTGCAAAGTATTACCCTTTCTGCTACCTTCACTATGAGTTCTCTGACATTATATATCCAGCAGAACTTGTTGCTGCTGACTTGACCTGCGAAGATACCTTTTTTCTTAATTTGAACTACCTGCTTTAATATATATTGTATCAAATAACTAGATGGTTTCTTAAGAGAAAAAGCATAGAGTAGATTGTGTGAAAATAGGAACAAAATTATATGAAAAAAAGTTACAGTTAATGAGTGTTTAGGATTAGGCATCAGAATTTATTTGGAAAAAAAAACAAAACAACTGTAGTGTATAATAGTAAAAAACTTCAGTTAGTAGAATTCATTGGAAGATTTATTTTCCATTTTACAAGAATTGCTTGTGCTACACTGTAAATGTGGGAAAGGCTGAAATCTCAAATTATTTCCTGTCGTAGAAAACCTAAAACATTTTTTATTCAGTAGCTTCAAATAACCCTATTACAAATAATTACTTTGATAAAGGCAAAATGTTTTATTTATAAAAAGCATAACATTAACATCTATAATAGGTATAACAATATTCAAAACTCTATTTTTGTTTTGATCTAGTCAGAATCTTCTCATGGATTGCAAAATACGTATTGTAATGAAGTAACTCAGAATAGTTCCTTCAAAAATGTTCAGATTTCTTAACTGATATTGCACATACAACAATAGAGGAAGTAAAGAGTGCTTCCTAGGTACAACAGCACACATTTACCATTGTGAATTGTGTATTTCAGATATCCCTCCATGGAAATGCTCACAATCCAGCAGAGCTAGTGATATTCATCACAGGGAATAATGTAATGGAAAGGCAAGCTGATAGAAAAAATGACCTCCAATTTTAGTATACAGCATGTACACAGCTCTGGTTTATAGCGTGGAAAGTGTTTGGTAAATTTGATTTGCTTCTTCATAAGCCACAGAAATCTACTGAGTTTGGCTTGGCTTTTCCCCATATCCAAAACTGCTGCTCCAGAGGACTTTTTGGCAATAAGTAATAGGCAACCGTAGCTCTCATGTTACGTAGTGGTGCAGATTGGGCCAGTCTGCCATTTTTTTTAAGATTTGGCTTCTGTAGTGAGCCTGCTTGGATGGCTCCCAGAGGAAGGCACAGGAAGGTCCTTCTGAAGACCATTACTTCCAAACTGCATCTGTCTGTCATAGAGATTACTCTATGGATCTCCCACATTTCACTTCTCTTTTCTTCCTGATTTTTCTTTTTTTTCAAATTATCATGTTAGGCTAAATGTTGAACTCACTAGATATTCAGGAATACAGCTATTATCATAAAGAAGGATCTGGTTGTTAAAGGATTTTGACCAGAAAAGAACCACATATGCATACACTGTGGGAATATATGTATGTATTCCCCTTACAGTGCATAAGAGGAAGTGGTGGCTGACTGTATTGTTCTCAGTGTGATATCCTTCACTGACAGTGGAGGTGGGAAAGACTTTCAGGATCATCTAGGATGTAAGTGGAGGTCCTAAACAAATACATCTTACATTTAAATGCATAAGACAGTAATTATATACTTGAATCCTCTAAATTTTTTTGATAATCTTTCACTTACTCTTTCTACCATTCTCTTCTGTTCCCATTTGTACCAATCAAGTTTCATCATTCTCTTTAAAAATGAGATCAAAGAAGGTTGCTTTGAATCAGCTATCTTTTGTTCACAATATATTTGTAGCTTGGTCATAGTTTAGATTTCTCAATTGTGAAATTGTTATTCAAACTATGGACTGAAAAGACATTTCTGCACGTGTGCCACCTTGCAAAGACAAAGTGCTTTGTACTGTCAGTACTGTTTTCAGTTTCATTCTCTTTAACACTGTGTCTGCCATGATTTTCTGACTGTTGGGGAAAAAAGGGAAGGGAAGGGAAGGGAAGGGAAGGGAAGGGAAGGGAAGAGAAGAGAAGGGAAGAGAAGAGAAGAGAAGAGAAGAGAAGAGAAGAGAAGAGAAGAGAAGAGAAGAGAAGAGAAGAGAAGAGAAGAGAAGAGAAGAG
>JAPSGF010000055.1:3763397-3773815 GCA_035772895.1 Perdix hodgsoniae | reverse complement strand
AAAAGAAAAGAAAAGAAAAGAAAAGAAAAGAAAAGAAAAGAAAAGAAAAGAAAAGAAAAGAAAAGAAAAGAAAAGAAAAGAAAAGAAAAGAAAAGAAAAGAAAAGAAAAGAAAAGAAAAGAAAAGAAAAGACTTGCTGGAACTCACAGAGGAACTCAGCCTTTTTCAACGTGACTGACAAAATTTTTGGATATGTTATTTCTGCTGCAGACCCTGCTTCAAATTTTTAGAAAGAGTTTGTGACTAGCTTCAGGCACTGAGTTCTTGATAATAACTGAAAATCTTCATAGCCAGCTATGAGTAAAGGTAATCCTCAACAGGTACGATCAGAGTTGTGCATTTAGTTTGAACATGCTTCAGGTCACTGCTCAGAGTTGACCCTTGTAAGAACACCACTTCTAGCTTCCTTTTCTACTAACTATAGAAAGCTTTTCCTGTACCTGGAAATACATGATCTCTAAGGTGGCTTCAAAGAAAATTACCTTTCCTATGTCCACTGCTCTGTGGACAAATTCCACAATACTTTATATATATTTTATCTGCGATTTTTTTTTTTTTCAGAAAATGTTACTTTTCTCTTCAAAACTTTCCAAAGTCAATATTATTTCAATTTTATTTTCAAATCAGTCATTTGTAGAATGATTTGAATGTTTTAGGATCTGTCCAGACACCACTTTCTGACAGATCTTTTTTTGAACATGAGAATTCTTGTTATGGAAATGACTTGGCTTTGTGCACTTCCCATTTCTTATCCCTGACTCTCTGTGCAATTTGAAAAAGCTGATAGGTCCTCAGTCTGTGGCATCCAACTGAGATTATCATCTTTGTACATTTTGTTTATTTCAGTGGCATTTAGAAGTCTCTGCACTTGTCTATGAAATAATTCAAATACAGAGAAAATTTCTCAAATAGGCAGTATTTGGCCTTATTCTATTCTACTTGGACTCTACAACTCCTTTATTTCTTATAAAACAGGTTTTACTTTGAGAAGGAGGCTTTGACTCTGTTCCAATTTGCCCTCTTAGATGATAATCCTGCAGTGAAAAGGCAGAAGAAGGAATCCTTAGAATATGAAACTTGCCCTATAGAGTGCTAAAAAATAGGCAACTCACTATATTTTTTCCCCTTCTTCATCATCTGTGATTGATTAGAATAGAGAAACTACTTCTCTGTGTCTCAGCTTTTTATCTTAACTCTGGACTATAAAAAAAGCAAAATTTGCATTGACCGGACACCAAATTTTGAAGATGCTAGAGCAGTATTTGAAACTGGAGGAGGATGGCTGGACTCCATAGCCAGTTCAAACACACAAGGGAAAATGTATGCTAATGTCTGGACCAAATATCTTACAATTTTGCGGTGGATATCTCATCTTCCAATTTTGGAAGAAGTTAGTTTGAGTTGATCACCCAATATAGTAGGTATGCAACAACTCCATATCTTGCACCAGCCCAATGATATTTTAGATTGTTCACCTACATGTCTACACTAGTAAGTCCAGCACTCACTTTTTCCAGGTTATCTGTTGTTGGGAGCACCTTTGATTTGAGTTTTTACTGCTCGAACTGTGTTTCACTGGGGTGTTAGAATATGTCATGAGTTGCTACTAAGTCCTGCTTTTTTGCTCCTAACTGTGCAATACTGCTGTTTACCTCATGCCATCTCAGATACCGACTGGATCTTTGGTGAGATAAATAATCTTATTAATCTCTCTTTAAATTATTCAGTCAGTAACAGAACAACAAGAGGTTAATAGCTTTTGATAGGTTACCAAGCTGAATCATTCTGACAAGTGCCATATCTATCAAGAATGTGAGAGCACGGGAGAAGAAAGATTTGAACAGGAAGGGATGACTGGCAGCATCATCTTCTTTCGGTTGGTGTGGTTAGATTATACATATTCCTTGAGGAACCATGATCTAAGCAGGTAAATAAAGTGAATCCTATGGAAAAATACTCCATAACTGTGCAAAACATAAATGTGCAAAAGCTGGACTTCATAACTCTGTGCTGCCGTTCATTGGCCTTTGTGATAGGCAGAGGCAAATACATTTTAGCAGGGCCCAGACATCCCTCCTGAAAAACATACCTCCTGAACTGTGAGTATATGCAGTCATATCTTTAGATAATCCATTTAAAGTAAAATGTCCCTAAAAGTCATCCCTGCTGTATTTTTAAATAAGTAGACAAAAATTTCCACATTATATGAACAACAGAAACATGGTAACTGTGAAGCAAGTTCTTTTCACTGTGGACAGAAAGGGAAATGGATGAGGTAGAGGGTGTAGAAAGCAGTCAAGTTAAGCCTAGACATGGAACTATGCAGAGTTTTCTGTTATAAGAGGATCCATAGGAGGGTATTCTTATGAAAAGAGGTGAAGATTTGGGGAATAAATCTAGGACTAAAACTCAAACAATAAATTGTGGCCTTGTTCAAAAACCAGTATTTTTATCTCTGACTATGAATAACTATAGTATTTAATGTACATAAATATTTGATGATTAACTTTGGTTAAGAGCTACCTTATCTCTGCCTGTATCATAAATTCAGACTGTGAAGAAATAGCCTGGACAAAACACTAAGGACTCAATTGTGCCTTGAAGGCATGGAGCTGCAATGGGGGCACTGCAGAGACACATCACCTCCACAGGAGCTCCAGGAGGGACTGTGCCTCAGGCATGAACTCTGCCTCCTGCAGCTCCTAGGGAATATGGCTAATCCACTCCACTTGTATGAGGTACCACATGTACTCCCCAACAAGTGAAGGAAGATCTCCTGACCTAAACCCATTCCTTTTTTCAGCTAGCCACTGTGGACATGAAGAACAGATTGCTATAACTTTTTCAAATCATCTTTAAAAATAAAAAATAATAAAATAGAACCACAAACTAAACCACAGCAAAGCATAAAATATCATCACAATTCCTCTCAGGACTTCTGTAGACTGAGCAGCCTGATTATGTCAACCTTTTCTTGTAAAATTTGTTTTCTTGCACTATGATCATCCTTGTTCTTTGAACTCCTTCCAAATTTGTGTTTTTGTTGAAGCACATTGACCACAATAAGGCTGCTGAAGAGCTACCTAAGATGAAGTAAATTGGATTCATTTGGGTTGTACGTAGTTTATCAGCACATTCATTTTTGTACTGGAGCCTGCTAAACATTACAGCACCTTGATCAAAAAAATGCTACTTATATCAGGATTTGTTGTGGTAGATCAGACTGTGGAGGGGAGAAAGAATGGCTATTTTTAGTAAGAGCCTGATTAACAGGGAGCAGTCCATGAAGATCTGATGGTGGAATATAACTTTGGGTGAAATAGATCACAGATTCATCATACTGAGAACAGGGAGAAGAACAGCAGAGTAGGCATAATAGACTTAATAAAAAGTGCTCTTCAACAGCTGAAGGAACTGGTAAGTGTGGTCCCTCGGGAAAATGATATAGAGGATAAAGGAGTTCAGGAGACCTGGCACTTATTGAAGGAGACAATGTTAAAGGCATAATGCAAAGTATTCTGATGCGAAGGAGAGCTTGGAAGCATAGTGCAAGACAGCATGACTAAATCAGGAGCTCTTTAAGGACTAAAAAACAAAAAAGAGAGATATTAAAAGTGGAAACAAGGACAGCTGCATAAGGATGTGTATGAAGCATTCCTTCCACCTGCAAGGACAGAAGGGTGGTTTTCATAGGTAACTCCCTCCTGAAAGGAATGGAAGGCCCTTTATGTCGGCCTGATGCTACCTGTAGGGAGGTGTGCTCCCTCTGTGAGGCAAGGGTCAGGGACATTTCTAGGAAACTTCCTGGACTGATTTGCCCTTCCAATTATTAACCCTTATTAATAGTTCAGGCTGGCAGTGACAAAGTCACTGAGAAAAGCCTGGGGACTGTAAAGAAAGACTTCAGGAGACTGGGGTGGGTAATTGATGGAGTGGGCATGCAGGTGGTGTTTTATACTTTCAGTGGCAGGGCAGGATACTGAGAGGATCCAAAAACCACCTCATAAATAAAAGGCTTAGAAGTTGGTGCACACACGGGAATTTTGTTTTTTTTTGACCACAAGGTAGTTTATTTGGCACCTGGCATGATGGCTGCAGATGAAAGTAGCCTGCCTCTGAGGGGTATGAGGATCTTAGCCGAGAAACTGGCTAGACTCATTGAAAGGTCTTTAAACTAGGTATGAAGGGGGAAGGGGACAAAACGGGGGCCACTGGGGTTGAGTGGGACATTCCAAACTTGATGGGTGGTGGCAATGGAGTACAAAGGGATGGACTAGGGCAGGGGTATGTTGGGGATGCTGCTGTTCAAGGGGATCCTAGATCCTCTATAAAGGCAATGAGACAGAAAGCCCAGCAAAAGTGCCTTTATACCAATGCACACAGCCTTCTTTGGCTGAAATAAGAAGGACAAATTGGAAACTGTGATGGAAATTTATGACCTTGTTGCTATCACGGAAACATGGTGGGATGACTCCCATAACTGAAATACCACCACTGAGGGGTATAGCCTCTTTAGAAGGGATAGGCAAGGTAGGAAGGGTGAGGAATTGCCCTCTATGTCCAAGAGTTGGTAGACAGTGAGGAGCTCCCTCTGAGAAACAGTCAGGAACAGGCTGAGAGCCTGTGGGTTAGAATTAGGGACGGGTCTAACAAAGGCCAGCTGGTGATAGGCGTATACTACAGGCCACCTGATCAAGGGGAGACTGTTGACGAGGCTTTTTTTGCTTCAGCTGTGGGAAGCATCATGCTCACAGACTCTCGTCCAGATGGGGGACTTTAACCATCCGGATATCTGTTGGAAAGACCACATGGTGAGCTGCAAGAGGTCCAGGAGGCTCCTGGAATTTGTTGATGATAACTTTCTGGTCCAGGTATTGGACAGACCAACCAGAGGTGAAGCATTGCTGGAAATGCTGCTCACCAGTGTGGAGGAAATAATTAAAGGTGTTAAGGTTGGAGGCAGCCTGGGCTGCAGTGACCACACCCTAGTTGAGTTTGTGATCTTGAGGGATGTGGGCCTGGCAAAGAGTGGCGTCAGGACCCTGAACTCTGGAAGAGTGAACTCTAAGCTGTTCAATGGATTGCTGGCCAAGATCCCCTGGGATCCCTGTCCTTAAAGACAAAGATGTTGAGGAGAGCTGGCTACTCTTCAAGGATGCCTTTCTGAGAGAACAAGAGCTCTATGTCCCTCTGAATAAGAAAGCGGTCAGAGGAGGTAGGAAACCATCATGGCTTGGCAAGGACCTGCTGGGCATGCTGAGGGAAAAGAAAGATGCGTACAAGCCCTGGAAACAAGGGCTTGTCACCTGGGAATAATACAGGGATGCCATCTAGACTTGCAGATGTGGGATCAGGAAAGTCAAAGTGCAGGTGGAACTGAACTTGGCGAGGGATGTGAAAAGCAATAGGAAGACTTTCTACTGTTTCATTTGCCAGAAGCGACAGGCCAAAACGAGTGTACCTCCTTTGGTAAATGTAAAAGGAGAACTGGCTTCAACAGACTCAACAGACAGAAGGCTGAGGTAATGAATGAGTTTTTTGCCTCGGTCTTCGCTGGCGGCCAGGATTCTAGTATTTCTCACGTCCCCAAACCCTGCATCCCTAAACCTCTAGGTGGAGACCAGGGCGGTAAATTCCCCCCCACTGTGAGGGCAGAGCAAGTCCAAGATCACCTCATGAGACTGAATGTGTAAAAGTCTATGGGGCCAGATGGCATGCATCCCAGGGTTCTGAAGGAGCTGGTTGAGGTGCTTGCTGAGCCACTCTCTATCATATTTGAAAAGTTGTGGCTTTTTGAAAAGGTGAGGTTTTGGATGACTGGAGGAAGGGTCACGTCACTCTTATTTACAAGAAAGGGAGCAAGGAGGACCCAGGGAACTACAGGCCGGTGAGTCTGAGATCTGTACCTGGGAAGATCATGGAACAGATCCTCCTGGATGACATGCTTGATCACACAAGGAATGAGCATGTGATCTGAGACAGCCAGCACAGGTTCACCAGGGTAAGGTCATGCTTAACCAATCTGGTGGCCTTCTGTGATGGAGTGACAGAATTGGTGGACAAGGGCAAGATGACCGATGTCATTTACCTGGACTTGAACAAGGCCTTTGACATGGTCCCCCACCACATCCTTATCTCCAAAGTGGAGGGATGTGGATTTGATGGGTGGACCACTCGATGGATAAGAAATTGGTTGAAAGGCCGCAGACAGAGGGTGGTTGTCAATGGTTCTATGTCCAGGTGGAGGACGGTAACGAGTGGCATCCCCCAGGGTTCTGCCTTGGGACCGGTGCTCTTTAACATCTTTATCAATGACACCAACGATAGAATTGAGTGCACCCTCAGCAAGTTTGTTGATGACACCAAGTTGAGTGGTGCAGTTGACACAGTGGAAAGAAGGGATGCCATTCAGAGGGACCTCAACAGGCTGGAAAGGTGGGCCCGGGTGAACCTAATGAGGTTCAACACAGCAAAGTGCAAGATTTTGCATTTGGGCTGGAGGAGTCCCAGGCATCCATACAGACTGGAAGCAGCAGTCCTTGAGAGCAGCCCTGTGGAGAAGGACCTAGTGGTCTTGATTGATGAAAAACTTAACATGAGCCAGCAGTGTGCCCTTGCAGCTCGGAAAGCAAATGCTATCCTGGGCTCCATCAGAAGAGGGGTGGCCAGCAGGGACAGGGAGGTGATTGTTCCCCACTACTCTGCTCTTGTGAGGCCCTATCTGTAGTAATGTGTCCAGGTCTGGAGTCCCCAGTACAAGAAAGACAGAGAGCTGTTGGAGAGGATCCAGAGGAGAGCCACAAAGATGATCAGGGGACTGGAGCACCTCCCCTACGAAGACAGGCTGAGGGAGCTGGGCTTGTTCAGCCTGGAGAAAAGAAGGCTGCGGGGTGACCTATTTGCAGCCTCCCAGCACCTAAAGGGAGCCTACAAACAGAAGAATCAACTCTTTGAAAGGATAGATAACAGCAGGACAAGGGGAAATAGTTTTAAGTTGAGGGAGGGAAGATTTAGGTTGGATGTCAGGGGGAAGTTCTTTACAGAGAGAGTGGTAAGGTACTAGAACAGGCTGCCCAGAGAGGTCGTGGATGCCCTATCCATAGAGGTGTTCAAAGCCAGATTGGACGGGGCCCTGGGCAGCCTGGTCTAGTATTTAATGGGGAAGTTGATGGCCTTGTATGTAGCAGGAGGTTGGAACATCATGCTTCTCGAGGTCCCTTCCAACCCAGGCCATTCTATGATTGTATGAAGCATAACAGAATACAGGAAGGCTAAAATGAAAAATGACTTACAAATAGCAACTAGCAGCAACTATAAATGATTCTATTAAAATGTAAGGAGCAAAGAAAGGAAAAGTATCTGTTCAGTACTAAAGAGGAAACAGAGGTAAACAAAATAAGATGCAGAGGAAATACACGATGGTGCTTTTTTGTTGTTTTTTTTGTGTGTGTGTGTTGTTTTTTTAATTTGCTTGGGTTTTTTTTTCACTGTAATTAACAAAACTAATTTAAAAAGAGTATAACATGCCAATAGAATTTGACAAAATTCATCCTCGAATTCAAAGAGCAATAGTTGAAGTAAAAAAAGAGCTATCATTTTTGGGAATTAATAAAATGTAACTGACATTGGAAGGTGGGCATATAGACTTTGTCTACATCTGCAAGCAGTGCAGCACGGTAGGAGTGGCTATGTAGAGACAGAGTTTGTATGGACGACTCAAAGTCCACTAAGATCATTTAGGAAGGAGTTCTTCAAACTGGCTTCTGTTTAATCCCATGGAGCACATGCAGTAGGCAGTTGATGAGGGTTTTCCATCTGTTTAATACGGAAGGAACTCAGGAAAGCTTAAGATATCTCCACTGCATATACCAAAACATTATAACTATAATGGGGGGAAAAGTGAGGGAAATATAGAAAAGTCTGCTTATCTTCAATAGCAAGCAATTTCAACTTATCTTTGAAAAAAAAATAGAAAAAAAAAATCAGTGTATGATCATATAATCATAGAATAATTTGGGTTGGAAGGGACCTTTAAGTTCACTTAGTTACAACCCCCCTGATACAGGCAGGGACATCTACCTCTAGACCAGGTTGTTCAAAGTCCTATTCATCCTGGCCTTGAATGCTTCCAGGAAGGGGGTATTTACAACCTCTCTGGGCAACCTGTCCCAGTGTCTCACCATCCTCACAGTAAAGAATTTCTTTCTGATATCTTGTCTCAATCTACCCTTTCTCAATTGTAAACCATTTCCCCTCATCCTGTCAGTACCTGTCCTTTATAAAAAGCTCTTCCCCAGTTTGTAATGATAGGCTTTAATTATGTGCTGATTTAATTTTGGATCAATCGAACCATCTCAGACAGGACTTTCACGAGAGAATCAGAGCAATGTTTGAAATCATTGGTATACTTTTGCGTCAGAAATAATTATGAACTGCTTTGTGAGAACATTTCCACAGGGATCCTGCAGAAACCTGTATTGAGCAGAGTTTAGATTAATGGCTTAGATGATAGAAGTGAAACTGCATTTGTACCTTTTGTGCTTGACATTAAACTAAGGACTTGTACAAGAGAGTAGGGAGGCAGATGTAATTGTATTAAACCAGAGTTCAAAATGATCTTCATGGAATCATAATCATAGAATCATAGAATGGCCTGGGTTGAAAAGGACCACAATGATCGTCTAGGTCCAATGCCCCCTGCTATATGCAGGGTCACCAACCACTAGACCAGGCTGCCCAGAGCCACGTCCAGCCTGGTTTTGAATGCATCCAGGCAGGGATGGGGCTTCCACAACCTCTCTGAGCAACCTGTTCCAGTGTGTCACCACAGTCTGAGTGAAAAACTTCCTCCTAATATCTAACCTAAACTTTCCCTGTCTTAGTTTAAGACCATTCCCCTTGTCCTGTCACTATCCACCCGTGTAAACATTAGTACCCCCTCCTGTTTATATGCTCCCTTCAAGTACTGGAAGGCCACAGTGAGGTCTCCCAGAGCCTTCTCTTCTTCAAGCTAAACAATCCCAGTTCCTTCAGCCCTTCTTCATAGGAGAGATGCTCCAGCCCTCTGATGATCACCTTGATATGTTGATATCATCTTGATTATATTAACATATCTTGCTGGGCAGTAAGAAACCAGATGAGGTTTAGCAAAAGCAAGTGTAGAGTCTTGCATCTAGGGAGAAATAATTGCATGTACCGGTACAGGTTGGGGGATGACCTGCTGGAGAGGAGCTCTGCAGAGGGACCTGGGTGTCCTGGTGGACGACAGGTTGGCCATGAGTCAGCAGTGTGCCCTTGTGGCCAAAAAGGCCAATGGCATTCCGGAGTGCATTAAAAAGAGCATGGCCAGCAGGTCGAGGGAAGTGATCCTCCCCCTCTACTCTGCCCTGGTAAGGCCTCATCTGGAGCACTGTGTCCAGTTCTGGGCTCCCCAGTATAAAAAAGACCGGGATCTCTTGGAAAGAGTCCAGTGGAGGGCCTCAAAGATGGTGAAGGGTCTGGAGCAGCTCCCCTGTGAAGAAAGGCTGAGTGAACTGGGTCTGTTTAGCCTTGAAAAAAGAAGACTGAGAGGGGACCAGATCCAGGTCTAGAAATATCTAAGGTGTGGGGGCAAATTGGCGAGGCCAGACTCTTTTCAGCAGTGTGTGGAGGCAGGACAAGGGGAAACACACAGAAACTGCAGCATAGGAAGTTCTGCACAAATGTGTGCAAGAACTTCTTTATGGTGAGGGTGACGGAGCACTGGGACAGGCTGCCCAGGGAGGTTGTGGAGTCTCCTTCTCTGGAGATATTCAAGACCTGCCTGGACACCTACTTGTGTGACCTGGTATCGGGAACGTGCTTTGGCAGGGGATTGGACTCGATGATCTCTGGAGGTCCCTTCCAACCTCTATGATTCTGTGATTCTGTGATTCTGTGATTCTGTGATTCTGTGATATCATCTAGCTATGCTGAAAATACATATTTAACCTCAAATCCATGTATCAAATTTGAGTAAGGATCTCCAACAAGAGCAACAAAAATTCAAGAGCACACAAACAGCATGGGGAATATCTACTCAGGCAGCAACATTGCTGAAATAGAACTGGAGTGTCAGGACAATCTTTAGAAAGAAGGGTAACTGTAATTCTCAGGTGTTTTAAAAGGACTGTAATGTGTATGTTGGAGAGATAGTTATTTTGCATTGTATGTGAGGCATCCATGTCTAGTTTTGTACTCCATACTTAAAGATGCAGACAAATTGCAAGAGTACTGTAGAGAACAAGAATTATATGACATTTAGGAAACTTAAGATCTAAGAAAAACTGAATAAATAAATTATCCTTTAATGTCATATAATTGAAAGGAAAAGAAAAGAAAAGGAAAAGAAAGAAAGAATGGAAGAAAGAAAGAAAGGAAGAAAGAAAGAAAGAAAGAAAG
>JAPSGF010000055.1:3699841-3763297 GCA_035772895.1 Perdix hodgsoniae | reverse complement strand
AAAAAGAAAGAAAGAAAGAAAGAAAGAAAGAAAGAAAGAAAGAAAGAAAGAAAGAAAGAAAGAAAGAAAGAAAGAAAGAAAGAAAGAAAGAAAGAAAGAAAGAAAGAGAGAAGATGAAGGAGTACATGAAAGCATAATTATTTCCCAAGTTTGAGTTGCCTCTTTACTTTAGTCTAACCAGTAAAAACATAGGATAGTGTGAATGAAAATAGCTCTCCTTTGTCAGAAAGTTGGTGAAACCAAACCAACAGCTACTGCTCTAATCAAGATCAAGTTGTTTTTTCATTTTGCTAAGCAACCTGAAATAAGAAATCAAAGCTTACTGTAACTTTACATGAGTGCAGTTAGATTTACCTGTCATTCCCACATGGATAACTTGAATACTCTGGGGAACAATAACAAGTAAGTTAATACTTGTTAACATGTATGTCTGAGCATCTAAACTGTGATCTTACAGTCTGTTGATTTAATATCATTGTATGTATTATGGCAAATAGATTAGAGAAAATTGTTATCACAATTACAAGTAAAATGAATGGTTCTTGTTGCAGAATAAAAAATGTGTTGAAGAGGCACACGGAGTAGGCAGACTAAATATGGACAATTATTGTTATTTATGATGCTACTTGGGTATTCCCACTACTGTACAAAAATGATTTTGAACACCTGAGAAAGAAATTCCCTGCTAAAATAAAGGTAAAGGTAAAATCCCTGCTAAATAGAGGTAAAGATGAAGTAGCAGGCAACTTCATGGTAGTTATGCACACAAGCCACTACTTTGAACTAGATTTGTGGCTACTTCAGATTATTTCCCCAAAAGAATCAGTGGAGTGCACTATAGTAAAGTCCTTCTTGTAAAGTTTTATTGTTTAATAACATTTTAGTTACGTATTATAACACAGTGTTTGCACCAATTTCTATTTGGAGATCATACCCAATTTTCTGTAAGTTTAATGACATACATATTCAAGATGAAATGATCAAGGATAACCTCTCAAAGAGTGAACCTCTGGTTTTAATATATTTCCAAACGAACTGTACAGTCCCAAGCATCTTTTATTTTGGAAGATTCTTGAGCACAGTACTTATCTTGCTGGTCATTCTGACTTTCAATTCTCCTTTCTTTGGTTTAGATTTCTCTGCCTGCTAATACACCTGCATGTATTGCAATTTTCTGCCACAGGCTTTACTACTCAATAGCAGTGACTTCCTTTTACAAGTAGTTCATACCTGCCATTGAGTCTGGCTGGCAACATCTGTTTTCCTGCCCTAGATTTTTTCCATCCCATAAGAAGTACTCCGGCACCTATGGCTCTACCCCAATGGAGACCATGGCCAGCCTGTGGCTTCAGCCTATCAATTTTCCTGATATATATATCCATTTGTGTGCACTACATGCAAACTCTATTTCAAACAGCTGAGGGAAAACTCTATTCTGAGGAATCTGCAGTGCAAGGAGAGAATGCAAGGGAAAATAAAGGTAATAGATGAAGTCCTTGGTGCAGTCCACTTTGTTCACAATAGGCACGTTTTCCTGGGAAAAAGGCATCTGGCAGAGTACTGCAAAAAGGTAAATTTGCAAGTGACAATATATGAAGAAAAATACAGCAGGCAACATGAGGTTTACTAAGCTTAAATAAAGTATATATATATTTTTCAGTGATATACTGACAAGACAGAGAAAGGCTTCAGAAAGGGAATTTTATGTTCAAATAGATGAGGAAAAAATTTGTGCACCAGTATTCTTATGCGCTGAGGAGAAGGAGACAAATAGATAATATGTTATGAAGGTGATATATATTGTATGAAATCTTAAGGAGAATGAAGTTTATCTGCAGTGTTGTTAAACTTGCCCTCTAATGAATCTTAAACTCACACCTACTGTAATCTCTTGATCTAAGAAATAGAAGTACATGTATGTGAGGATATTTATGCATGTTACCCTCTTACAACTTAATAAGATGTTTTAAACAACTATACAAAAATAAACTTCCTATGAATTTTCTCCACTTTTAAAATTATTAATTAAATCAGCATGTAGGAGGAAGTAATGACACTGATCATGAAGCATATTACTAAAATGATAATAACACCTTTTTCATAAATGTTATTTAAAAATGATTTCAGATGTCCGTGAAATTACTGTTTTTACTTAGTCTCCTGTGTTATTAATAAAAGAAAGCATTAAGATAAGAAAAAAATATGGTAGCTCTCAAAGTAGTAACAGAAGTTTGGTAACATGCTAAGTTTCTGGTAAATTATATCAGTAATTTAAGTCTGGTGTTGCTTAACTTAATATAATTCTATTTCTTTTATGCAAGATTTTATCAAGAAGCCAGCTTCATGGAAACTAGTAAAGAAATCTAGCTTTTCTAATTCAAACCTGCTAGTATCATTTCCTCAATGAAATATATCAATTCTGAAAGTCAGCTACCACTAATGTGCTCCCTGCAACATTATTTGTGTTAATATACTTAATTAGTGAATTTTATATAAGATTTATTTTATTCACAGTGGCGTCATCTGATATAATTCATTTAATAGGTAGACTACAGAAACTACATTAATATTACATCCATGAGCAAAGAGATTACCCCACAGTTAATGATTCTCTTGGGTTGCCCTTTCTGAAAAAGAATCAGAGCCAAAAATTTCTACATTTTTTCCTTCTCTCTGAAATAAGAACCATGGCTATGTAAAGAATTAAGTGTTATGATCCTTTTGTAACATCTGGATTCTGATCAAACAAGATCAGGTAAAATTTAACTGACACCTTAAATAAACATGGCTGTTTTGTAATGACAAAAACCTCTGGAGTAAAAAAGAAAGATTCTGAGGTTGTTGGTATTGTGTGCAAATGACTCACAAAGCATCTAGTACTGGTTGGGGATAGTGGGAGTATTAAGCATCTCAAACTTTTGCAATGGAAGTCTTTAAGTCACAGAGAAGCGCTTCTTGGTGCGTTACTTGTGCACATGGAAGATTCGACTGCTGCACACCAGTGTTTCAATGACTTTCACAGCTGCTACTTCAGATTTTATATTTGTTTTGCTTCTGGTTCACAAGGCAGTATCACAGAGGCAATATTTTTTTATTACAACACTTTTTTTTTTCCCCTCCACTGTTCTAGCTCATATGTGGGAGAGCAGGAAAAAAGCTGAACAGAAATATTGCAGAGGGAAAAGGGAAGAGCGGTGTAGAGAGGATGTATCTGATGGTCTTGCACACAAATACTTGATGTGTACTCTTATCCAGGCACACTATTGCAGGAAGGGAGTTAAGCATTGCTGAATATGGTAAAAAGTTTCAGTAAAAAAGAAGAAATGAGTACAGTACTGATCTTGATCATTTACCTACTTTTAGGTACATCAGTACAAAAACACATAGAGACTATGCCATAATAGGCATATTAACATTAGAAGGCAATTCATCCTAGTCTAAGATGTCTAGATAAACAAGATGAATCACTCTCTATAAGTATCCATCATCCTTCACCAGCTGTGGAGGAATCTTAACCAAAATATCAATCTTTTAATCAGAAGTAAGAAATCTTGGCTTGGAGTCTAAAGACTTGTTTTGTCTTCACGAGAAACACATTTTATAATATTTAATGTTCAGCCTCACTGACTTTATTTTCTTTGCTCTCAATTTCCTAGATTTGCCAAACTTTTTTTTTTTTTTTTTTTTTTTAATTATTCCTAGCTAATTTACTCCTTATAAACCCAACAGGTCTGAGGTACAGACTTGAGCAGCCATATAAATTATTCCCTATCGTGGTCCTGGACCTGGTGTGGACTTGGCTGCTGCTGACTTGCCCCTTTCTTGCTGCTGCTTGGGCAAGGCTTGTGGACTTGGGCAGGAGTCTCTCCCCATTTGGGGGCAGAGAGAGGTAAATTGCCTGGATGCAAGCTGTGCCATGCCAAGGTCAAAGAATGGTTTAGTAAATTTTACATATTCTATTTCTGAACTGTATTTGCTTTTCCCTCATTGGAAAGACAGCTGAAAAGCACTCAGACATTTTCTGCTAGGAATAACATTATCCTTTTTTTTATTTCCTCCTGTTTCATATTTTAGCTCATTGAATAACAGTAAAAATCCCTACTGCTTTATAATAGACTCATAGTAAGTGGGTTTTGCAATTGATTAAGTACCTCAGCTTCACTTCTATGTTAATCAATTGCAGCATATGGTTATTGCTTCAACTAGTGCTTCAGTGGAGTGGATCATTTACAGTATAAAAACTTCATCCCTGCTATGTGTAATGCTTTGGTTCTAGAGCTCAACTTCCTTTATGGTTTTCCAGGATTGTGGAACAAGAATCATAGCGTGTTTTGAGATCATGGGAATATGGAAAACAGTGATAAAATGCATAGTGACCTACTTCTATGAAAATAATTGGAGCATATCACATACATTTGTAGCATGAAGAGTATATTAATATTTATGAGGAAGCACCTTTAATTGGAGATAAACTTTTAAAAAAGGTTTTTTTTTTGTGGACCCATTTTCTGATTGGAAAGTAAACTATGTCAATTTTAATTAAACTAATACTATTTCTTTCAAAAAATAAGGCTTCAGATTAATTGTGATATGTTTAACTGATGGTAAGACTCTCATCTTATTTCTCCCATAATATCTTGAAAATTGAAATATTAAAGAAACCTGAAACTATCAAAAATTATATTTTCCATATTTTTTCACTTTAATGTCTTCAAAACCTTTAAAACAGTGATGATTTGAGTTCCATAGTCAAAACATTTCTTTTGTAAAGGAACATGAATCAGAATACAATTTTTAAGCTTAGCAGTGTTTATATGCATGAGTGATTATTGCATAAGGAGATTAATAATAAATCACAGAGAGATTTATAAATAAGTCATCCATGGGAAACTGAGCTACTACTGCCAATTTACACCTTAACTTTGTACACACTGGATTATCATTAAACTGTTTAGTTATGAACTATTTAGTGTTTCATTTAATCTGCTACCATTTTATGAAAGTAGGTGGTAGGTGTGGTAAGAGCTGTAGCTTGCTGGCCTGCATGGCAGTCTATTTCGGACATTCACTGGAGCTCTCCACTGGACAAGAGATATGTAGATATATATACATATAAACGCATGCTCACCATCAATCAGTCTTGCCTTGACTCAGCTGAAGCTGCTTCAAGCCTCAAGTCAGTAGCTATACATGATTTAGGAGTACCATTAGTCAGCTACTATTAGCAATGTCTTTAGATATCTATGCTGAAACACACATTTTTGAACTATAAATTGAATGTGAGGTGGTGAGATTATGTGGAAAGATGAGATGGGAATTACAGGAGTGGTCATGTGGTCTCTAACTAAAAGGACTGTCAGGTCTAAACTAAAAAAATCTGTTTGTTTTTGAAAGTTCTTTGGACAAATGCTCATCCTACTTGTTTCTCTGAGGGTATCTGAGACTAAGAGCTGGAAAAGAGAAAAAGTAAAAAAAACATAAACAATTGAGTATGTTATATAAATCATACAACACAGATGTTTTATGATCCTATCAGTTTGAGAAAGGGGGAGAGAACAGGAAGGCTTTTTGAATATAGTCCTACTTAGTCCATCTGGCATACCATATGACAAGAAGCCAAGCATCTGAACTTTTAGGAGCCGTTTGGATCCTTGGCATGGGTCTGGTTTTCTCCATACAGATAATGTTGATACTTCCACTGATTGCACTGATTGACTGTTGTGTCATATTATCCCTGGCCTTTCCGACTCCCTCACTTCAGGGGATATCAACACTAGTAATCGTCAGACAGAGCTCAATTGATTATCTTCAGAATTTTCTCTGGCTATTGACCATAATGGAAAAAAAATGTGCCTCTGAATTATTCAGAATGGAAACATACACAGAAGAAATCAATAAGGCACATCTGATATTAAAGACAAATTAAAGCAGGCAGTATAACTTGTCTTGGGGCACCTGCTACATACAAAAATGGAAGCCTTTTAGAGGTAAAAAAGACTGTTCTCTTTTTTCTTTCACTCTTTTGTGAGCATTATATTTTAGCTGTCAGAATTAACATCTTTATGAATTAAGACACTAAAGTTTTCTTTTCAACTTGCTTTTTGTAAGCATTAGAATTTAACTTCAGACAGTAGCATGATAATTTCTTCTTTGTATCCCCACAGTCTTTTTAGCTTAAATGTAACATGCCGTGCTGGAGGGATAAAATTATAGAAAAATGTTCAGGTCAGAAAAATCACATTAACAAATATCTAGAACTAGGCACTAAGCCTCTGAAGACTTTGAAAGTGTTAGAGATTAAACTCGTGAAGAAAAAATATGCCTCTCTCAGAAATATCTTAAGTGTTAGCAGTGGGAAAATGTCTTCTATTTGAATCACAGATAAGTTTTTTAAATCTTTGAAGGAAGAATGTCTTGGCTTTTTTGAGTGATCTTACTCAGGAGTCCTGCAAGATTTTACTCTGTGTTTCTGATTCAAGACAAACTACACAAAGAAGGGTAATGTAGGGGGTGCCATGTAGTACCCATGCTTTTCTGTTAATAAGATTCAGGGTTTGTCAATTCTCTGATTGCAAATCCATTATGAATGCGGTAACTTCCTCAGCAAACACTGTAGGAAGATGTGCTGTGCCTGTGGTTTGAAGTAGTCAGGGGAAAACAATACAACATTCACTTGAAAATGGCCAGCATTGGTTCCCAAACATTTCTAGCACTCGCTTGGAAATCTACGCCAGGACCTGATTACTAGCATTCTCATGTCACACTTTTTTTCAGCCTTTCACTTTTGGCTCTTTTTTTTTTTTTTTTAAATTAATTCTCATTTCCATGGAATTGAGAGGTACAAACAAAATCCATGATCATATACAGAGGAAATGTAAATGCGTAGAAATATCTTCTGAGGAGTCATGTCCCTTAATCAAAGTATGAAAGATGGGTCATCAATCACTGCAATAGTACTCAAAGAATAGAGGAGTGCTGTGCCCAGGATCATACCAGAAATAAGAGCACTTTGGTTGAGTGGTTTCTCAAATAACATGTACAACTGGAATTATTTTCCACTGGTAGCTGAGATTCATACAGTCTTTTGAAAATAGCAAAATGAAACAGGCTTTTGGTCAGTATTTTGGAGGATGGATTCAAATATAAAAAGAAACGAAGCTGGTAAATAAAATAAAAAATCTGAATGTTTTTGCTACTAGTTTGTCAGGACTTTTAAAACTGAAAAATGTGAATATGTTTAAACTGTTAATATTAGTACATTTTTATTGTAAGAGGTATTATTTCTAAAAATATAAATTATTGAGAGATGCAGATAAAATATTTAAACCTACTTAATGTGCTAGGTGCCTAGGTTCTCTTGATCTCAATGGAAAACAGACAACTAGGCTGTTTAGCTTTTTAGGAAAATTATTCTGGTATCTCACCCTCCCAGAAATATACCTGGAAATCTGGCTAAAAATGCTCAATGAGATGTGGATGGACTGCATACACCAAGTCTGTGATTCTGTAATGTAGGAATGTAGGAGATATTTTTAAGCAGAAGTCTTCAGTGCTGTCGGAGATTCGTGGGGTATGTGGAATAAATCCATGGGCTTGTCAGTATGACACAGGGACTATTGGAAACTTCCTCCCTCCTGCAGCTGCAGATTGAGACCAGGAGGGAGAGTTTGGCTTACTTCAGATGGGGTTAGACAACTAAGTTCAGGCAACTGAGCTTCATTTCATATCAGAAACATTTCTGAGGAAATTAGGAAATTAGAAATTAACTCTGGAAGCTAATTGAACTGAAACTGTGGAGAACTACCTCCAGTAAATCTGAACACATACCAGGGCACTTGCCTAAATCTTTTCAATGGCAAATCCTGAGACAGCTGAGATTAGTAAATAAATAAGTAAGTAAGTAAGTAAATGAATAAATAAATAAGAAAAGAGAACAAGAAATATATATTGGAAAGGTGGACAAAGTTTCACTTCTGTTGCAAAGTTTGAATTTGGCATTTATTTTGTACTTTTGAAACCATGGACTGTAGTAGTGATGTTGAATTTAAACTAAGTTTAAGAGGTTGTTCTGTTTGTGCAGAGAATGGGATTCTTTATTGATAATGAATGTTTTCCTCTTCAAGTTGCTTGAGGCCACTTTTTTTTCTCTTTTTTTTTTTTGGTCATTAAACATGCTATTTCATGGCATCTCTGTGACAATCTCTTTGCAAAATGTATGCTACTGTGTTTAACATATAGACATAGAAACAGACCTTTTTTCTACTTCGCCTATCATTTTGACTTGTTTTTCAATAGTGATTAAACTTTTTGCTTCAGAAATGGAGGCAGAAATATCACATAGTGTGATTTGACCCACAGACAAAGAATTACACAGAATTCCTGTTGATGTAAAAAAAAAATTCTGACTATTGAACCAAGCAAAATGCTGCCATTTTTACAGAGATCATAAATCTTCTAGGAGTTGCCTAACAGAACTTCTTTTCAAAACATTTTAAAGCCATTTCACACAACAGAAATCTACTTTTTCTCTGTTAAATTTTTCTGAAGCATTCATGTTACTTGGGTAGATCCATATAAGCACACAAAGAGTAGATCTTGTGTACAGATGGAACTCTAAATATTCTTCCCATAACTACTGTCACACTACTGTTGAGGGGAACATGAAATTATGGGACTGGTATGAAGGCTCCTTGCAATTCAAACCCAATATATGAATGTACGTAAAATGAGTCTGCATGCTCTTTAACAGAACAGTATTGCGTATAATGCAATTTGTTATTATTTCAACAGCACAAGTTTTTTCTCCCCTCTCAGAAGATGTGCTCTTCTGTGAAACAGTAAGAGAAATGAATAAATCTACTGCAATATTTACAAAGAAGGCAAGTGTTGGAAAATCAATTAAATATGAAAGAATGTAAAGAAGCAATTGTGTATGTAAGCATGGCCTTCTGTGAGAGAGTTAAGGGAGTGGATGCTTGGATACTTGCAATTCTGGTTTATGCTGTTGTCAAAGCACAAAGGTGTTGAAGAGGTTCTCTCTGATCTGTGACTGGAGAACATGAAAACAGAGTGAGAACAGGTCGAAGCAGAAGGAGAATAGACAGGGTAGTTATTAAATATTTCTTTGTTCTCCAATAATTGAGTACCACATTGGTTTGCTCTGAAAAGTGACTGGTTAGTCTTTGTGGAAACAAACCCAAAATGTCACTCAGGAAATAGTTCAGCATGGCTGACAACATAAGTAAGACTGTATACTGATTTAGTTTCCTCTGTCCTACACGGATCTCCAACTCAAGAACAGTTAGCTTTGCCTCCTCAGGCATCTCAACCCCTATCCAAAATATACAAAAGATAATTCCACATCATGCTATGAAAATGCCACAGCGCTGTTGAGGTAGACATCTGGTCTTAAGTGGGCTGTTTCTTAGCAAAGTGTAACTTTTGTAGACCACATTTTTCCATAGGAGATAGAAAGAACAATGCAAATGTTGATGACACTGTACCACAGATCTATCTCATGTATCTAACCAGTGCTTCTTCCTGTATCTTTATGGGATTTGAATCAAACAGGTATAGGACAGAAGACCTCATATAGACCTCACTGATTCTCAAGTAAGAATTATCTCACAGACTATAATAAGATTCATCATCTCTACTTCTGTTTCTGTTAGAATAAAAAGCTAACTCTAACTAGAAACCTGTATTGAGAGGTGCATTTAGAAATATAAATGCCATGTGGGTGTGTGTTTCCCTGTCAGTGTGAATATATACACTTAATGCAGAAGCTTGAACATATATCCTACTTTGTATAACTTCTCACACGATAACTTACTGGTCTGTTGTTCAGAATTCTGTTTTTTTGTTTGCATGCTTTTTTTTTTTTTTTCCTGTAATACTGATCTTATATCCCATTTTTTACTATAGTCTTTAAGTTTGCTATGAAATTATGTTTAGTAATGGGAAGCTCAATACATCTAAGACTGCAAAAACAGATTAGATGATAGACTTACTTTGTATTTGTGTTGTAATTCTAAACTACAACAACATAGAGTGTGAGGATAACTATCAGATGATGAGCATCATTCACCCTGTAGATTCTGAAAGTTGAGACCAAGTGTGTGGAAATGCACCCTTGCTGCTCTTTTTCTTGAGGAACTGTCAGAGTTGAATTAGATGGATGTTCATTCTGAAGAAAAGCAGCCATTTAAAATATTTCTAATCAACTTGTGGAACTGTAAGACTGCAAAATGTCTCAGAAATTATATTAGAGACTGATGGGATGCAGTTGTCTGTGGAAAAGAAGATGATGGAGACTGCTAACACAAGTATAGCTTTCATCTTTTCAGTTGAAATATTTTCCTTGGCCCTCTTTAATATATAAAGTAGGATAGCTAGTCAGCAAAACGAAGAAATAAAACAAATGTTTGCTGACAGTTCTAAGGAAAGTTTCTGCTAAATCTCACCTGCCCCATAGACAGTGGGAATGCTTGTGAATGCTTTTTTTCCCTAGGTGTTTTCAAAGGGCTCATGATATTCATGTTGTTTGTGTCCCTTTAAACAGTAACTCAGGCATACAAAATAAAAGCTTCAATTCTGTATGCTAAACATCAATAACAAAAGAAGTCTGAGTTGCAGGACCTACTGTGTTCTATCAGTTAAAAGCTTATCCTATTTTTCCAGTATCCTGCCATTGCCAATGATTTTTGAGAAAATTATACAAAAAACATACTTCAAGGAACAGGAGTAAGGGAGCATTTAAAATAAATTTATACAAAATTATTTTACATCTGATTGTTTGAAGCGTTTTGGAAAGAAGCTGGATTATTTATATATATATATGTTTTCACATATTATGGCAAGTGAGATTTTTTGGCTGGTTTTCTATGCCACAGACTACATCTAGATACAAAGCAGTAATACTTGCCTACAGTAAGTTTAATGTGATAAACTGTTATACCGCAAGGACAACCTTAATGTGATAAATTGCATGTTGAGTGCCTAAATGTAAAGAACTCGAAGATAAAATCTCAAGACTTTCGTGATATTTCCATGAAACCTTTGTTATATACAGTGTAGAGATCTTTAACATACTTATTTGTGGTCTATACAGTCTCTATTATCCTTCTCCCAGAAAAGAGGTTATCAACTTTACATAGTTTTATTTTTTCTCAAGAAAAACAGAAAATAGGTGGAGATCTTTTCATCCATGACTTACAAAAGTGTTCAAATATAGTGAAAGAAAGTTCCAGAATATTTTTGGGTATATGATCCAAAGTGAAAGGAACCTCCCAGCTCCAGCAATTACATAGATGTACTGGCAAAATGTCAAAAGTAGATGTGAAGTGTAACAGATCTTGGAAAGAAACCAAAGGATGACATGAACAGTGATTCCAACTTACAATCTAAGTTGAAAGTGGTAAAAAAAAGAATTATATACTCACAAAAGTAGAAGTGGTTGCTATAAAAACAAATAAATAAATACATAGATGAATGATGGAACCTCTTGAATATGAAACTTAATCTGCTATTAGTTTTGACAATGACTTTATCTGAAATCAGAGAAAACAAAGGAAATCTTGTGACTGTGCCTTCTTCCTCTTCATCCCATTTTGTCCCATCTCTGTATGGTGAAATTCATTATTGCTTAGTCCCATAGTTCTTTTAAAAAGTTAAGCTAAGCAACATATCTACTGATTCAAAAGAGCATTATTTCTTGAAAAAAAAAAGAATTTAAACAAACAGTGTGCTTGTGTGTTTTATCATGACACATATCAAAGCTGAATATAAAAGTTTGTATTATGAGCTAACTACTCTCTGTCCTGTGATGAAGGGCATGTGATGACCTCATGAACCACCCTTTAGACTTCAGTGCTTCTGGCTTTAATATTCTGTGCTAGATTCACAGAGCTCTTCTACAGATGCTAAGCGTTCAATCCTGAAGGCTCCACTTCATCATCAGGTAATTAGTATTTTCATTAACTTGCTTATTGTCAAGGAAAATGAGCCTTGATCATCTAATTTTTCCTCAATGAGTTGAATATTGTAATATATCTATAATTAATGTGTTTTATGCCACAAACGTGTAATGGAGTGGAAATCTGAGCCTGCTCCCAGCAGTCACTGTCAGTAAATGTTTGATGAATAAACAGAGACTTTCTAATGGGAAATGGTGGCGACTTTTATAAGCAGACACAATAAAGACTTTATTAACATACTTAAGAAGCATTCTGGGAAATAGAATTGAATGCATTATTACTGTAGGCTCCTTTTGTGAAAAGTAAATTTTACTGTCCCCATAACAAATGTTTGCTTGTTTAATGTAACTTGTAGTGTCATTCTTTCATGGAGCATCCTTCAGTGTAAATCTGTGAAATGTTTTAAATTAGCTACCTATTCCCTATAGATCTATGATCTAAAAAAAGTACCCTCTGAAATTTGTGTAAACCAATCACTTATACACTTGCTTGTAATGGAAAACAAAACAGAACAACAACAACAAAAAATACCACCAACAAAACTAGCAGATATCTGAAAAATCAAATTGAAATGAAAATCTTTTTAAAGCTAAAAAGTAATATAGATGTACAAAGAGTGAAGGGAACCCAGAGTGGAATGGCAGAGGATTGGCAGTGCTACATTTGCTATAATTGTGACTAAATTTGTCTTTAAAATGTATTAATTAACAGCTCCAGAATTAATATAATCATGCTATAAAAAGGAGTGATGAGTGTCTCTGAGCTAGGCAGGAACATATTTAGTCTCTTGTTCAGTTACAGAATGGAAACAAAAATTATAATTTTTTTTTCCTTTTGTTTCTTTTTCTTTTTTTTTAAAGTATTATTTCTTTTTAAATTAAATCTAGTGTGGTGTTTGCCTTCACAGAACAAATGGTATCTGAGAAGGAACAACTTATCTAAGGAAGACAGTTTCTATTGCTTTAACTTGGCTAAGTGCAAATTTTGTGCTTTGATTCTCATGCAACTGAGAAGCTTTCTATGACATTGATGTAATGTGATGGAAAGAGCAGGAAAAGAAAGAGAATAAAAAGGATAGGGAGCAGGATGAAGTGAGAAGTTTCCCCTAGAAGAAAATTACAGGGTGGCCAATTACGGAGAACATTCAACCAGACTGGCCTGTGGATTTCACAGACTTCGTCCCTAATCTGGGAACTTCAGATATTCTCTCCTCTGAGTCATCAGCCACCAATACTTACAATTAACAGTTTTCATAACCGAAGTCTCTGCGTCTCTTGTATGATTACTCGCCCCATGATAAAATTCTGTATTAAATCTCTTAAGATTCCTGAGGCACAGACACAGGCTGGGAAGTGCTTCCATGCCCTACATGCTGCCTGAGGGTCCAGATACAATTGGCAGAGGCAAACTCCAGATCCTGGTCTAGGATGAAAGCTGTAGATATAACTGGAGAGTTGGCACTGTATTATGCATCTGAATAGTGTCTTCTCTGCTATACCTTGTATCACATTTAAGGTGAGATGCATCTGTCCTTCTTTAGATATCTACCTTCAGATTTCTGAATCATACTGTAATGAATTATTTCTTTTTTTTGTTTTGTTTTTTTTGTTTAATTTTCAAGTCAAAAGTTTTGATTTTATGCTATGTTACAATACTTCTAGTATTATTTTAAAATTTTATACTGTTCAGAGAAAAAAAAAATAATTACAGAATGTCCTGAGCTGGAAGGGATTCACAAAGAAAATAGATTCCAATTCCTGAATCCACATGGAACCACCCAAAAGCCAAACCATATATCTGAGAGCTTTGTTCAAATACTTCTCAAGCTCTTCAGGCTCGGCGCCATGATCCCTACCCTGGGAAGACTGTTCCAGCACACACGGATTGGGTCATGTAGCATTACTAAAAAAACAGATTCCATAAGGGAAGTCAGTACTTTGACTTTTCATCCCAGTTTGGTGGAATAAATGTAAAATCTCTCCTCACTGGAGTTTTCCAGTGGCTATAAAAACAGGAACTGAGCTTTTAACATGAGCAAATCCCAAGGCAGATTTATTTTATGGGGTAGATGTAGGTGCATCCAGAAGTATGAAAAGAATAAATTGTCTACCCTTATATGACCAACTGTAGGTATTTGATATGTCTACATTAAAAAAAAAATAAAAAATACTTGTTTAAACTCCTTAATCAATTAGGAGAGAGAGTTGTCTCTCTTGCACTGTGATCTATCTCATCCCAATATAGATCACTAGAATTAGAATCTCATTCTAAAAGCATGTATTTCTCTTGACTTCTTCACTAACTTGAAGGAGAACTAGAGGTTACTCCCTCAGATATTGACAACTCTTTATTAAATCTTTAGACTTAGGTGAATTCCTTTGAAAACAAACAGATCAAAACATAAGGCATTTGACTGCAGAAGTTTAAAATGCCAGAGAATGAAGTTGTGATATTGAAGTTGATTTTTTTACTTTGGTCAGGTATGATCATGTTCTACCACAGCTCAAGAAATTTCACAGAAAATATTCAACAGGGGAAAATTGTAGAATGGTTTGTACACAGAATTTTAACTGTGGCCTGCAAGGTTTTTCAAATAGGTAGATTTTGCATCTCTCCTAAAAGGGATTTAGTCGAACTATTTCCTAAAAAATAACATTGGGAAAATTAACTAATGTAACTGAAAGCTGTGTTCAGTCCACTTAAATTTAGGCATCTAGATTCAGCTCCAAAATGAATTGTACAGTCACTGTAACATCATCTAGGGAAAGACCAACATCTTCACATACAATCTTCTTATGCGGCCTACTTGCCTGAGATCTTGACACCTTCAACTGAGAATGAAAATATCCTGAACTCTGAGGTTTGACCACCATGATCTCTGACAAGTGTCGTTTAGCTATAAAGGTAAGAATATATATATTTTACATTGTCTCAGAAGTCCATGTTTATATTTAAAATATATTATATTTAATTTGAAATAACAAAAATCTATGTATCTATCTGCCTGCTTATCTATGTTATCTACCTATCTATCTATCCATTTGCTTTCTATTGCAAAAATCCAGATGAGTGAGGTGCTTTACAACAGATGAAAAAAAGAATAGGAAAATCCTAGAATCAAAATCCAGTAAATAATATTATGGCATACTTTAGTGCTGGCTTGTATCGTAAACAAAACATCTAATTTAAACAGCAGTCTAATTTTCAGAATAGTGGAGGCAGGAAAGTTATGTACTCTTCTGATGCAAGAAAACCAATTAAGTAAGATTTTGTGACATATCTATCTTAAAGCCAGCATCTAGAGTGGAATCTGGGTTGTTTTGAAAGCAGAGGGAATTATAGAAGGATTTTTACTGAAACAATTTTATCACAGCTGTGATAACATTTATTTTCTTCAGTTCTGGCACGTGGCAACATACTGAATAGTATAGGAAATATTTGAGAATTTGTCCCATGCTTCTCCATAGGCTTAATTTCAGACTTATTACATATTTTGTACCTGAAATGCAAAAAAGTGAAGAAAATATTTTGCAGTTCAGAGTTATGTATTATTACAGCAGATAAAATTGTGGTATGTCTTTTTTTTCCCTCTAGAATTGCCAATCTAGTAGACTGCAGATTATTGAACATCAACAGTATAGACAGTGATATTCTCCATTACTGCTACCAATTTCCATATTAATACGTTTGTTTTTTTTTCTAGTTTAAACTATTATCCTTGAAAATAATGCATGATCCTGTCTTCCAAGAAAAGATACACTTTTTTTTATACAGTCTTCATTAACCTTTTATATATTTCAGGAAATATATTTGGTAAGATCTTTAGATATTTTTAGATAATATCTTTAGATATTTGACATTTTACAAAATAGCCTTTTATGTGTAATGCATAACTTTATCTAGACACTGAATGGCTTAAATGACAGATGCACTGAAGACAGTACTGAAAGTATAAGTTAATGATTACAATGAAAAATCTTCATTTGAAAAAGACCAAAAATGGCAGTGAAAATACAAAGTGATATGGTATTTTCTATTTCACAACAAAAAGATAGAAGAAAAAGAGGTTGGCAAAATAATGCATATAAAGGCCAGCTACCTGTGTCCTGAGGCCATCAGACACTTCCCTAATGGGCTACAGAATTTGTAAAATAATTAATCATGTGGAGAAGTTATTGCCAGGGTTAGAGATGGGGTCTTCATCTTTTAATGGAAATGCTGTGATTGAGCTGGGAAAAAAAACTTCTATAGTTAGAAGACGAGGTCATCTGTCATACTTAACTCATAACAGTTTAGGAGCACAATAAAATACCAGATATGGTTCAGCACTTTTTTTTTGTGGAGTATTAAAACTATATATAACACTGGAAAAGTACAAATAAGTACCAAACTGCTCTATGTGCTAGTGTTCACAAATTTCAGTAGGAAAGGTTTCACTCGAAAGGTTAAACTCTGACTCTCTGGGGTCAGATTTGTTTCCTCACTAGCAATACATCTACCTGACTAATCTTTCTGCATATATTTTTTAGAAAGATACAGTGCATTTTCTACCTGTGTGATTTGATAGGAGGCTCAGATAAAAACCAGAATATTTACTATATTTCTCTGATAGAGGATTCAATACAACAATAATTTTATTTTAAAATAATAGTAATGGAAAAGATTGGTTTAGTACTAACACGCAAATTTTACAGATCAAGAGTGATATTAAGACTGAAGAACTTAGGAGAGAAACACAGTTAAGATTGTTTATGTATATGAAACCTAAATCTGCCCCTCTGGTGGAGACACTTCTGGTACAGTCTTTAGAAACATGATCTGTGACATATCTTTTTCTACAGGATATCTGAGTCATTTATTGTCTAGGATGAATGATGTTAATTATGTGAATAATTCCTTTACATTTTTTCACCCAGCCATTCATCAATGAATTCATCTAAACTTTATTCTTCAGTGCTACTTAAATCACTTGTTCAATAGTTTGGGTGTCCAAAGTGAGGTGACTAACGTCGAGGTTTTATTTAGATCTTGGACATTATACAGTGTTATATATAAGTTCAAACGCAAATCACTAAGTGTTTGGTTGCAGGAATGCTCTTCAGCACTTCTACAAATATAACTGAGAAGTATAGGACTAGATGCTCAGAAAATAAGAGTATAATCAATTGAAAATTATCCCATTTGAGTATATTATACAACAAAATAATGATTATTAGCAAACTGGCTTCAAATCACAGGATGTATACATCTTTGTGAGGGATTTATTAGGAGCACCATAGGAAATGTCTAAACATTTTCATCTGAATTGTTGAGTATTGGTTGATTTATAAACAGTATGGAAAAATGAATTTAAACTGAAAAGGACCTTTTTAGCCCACCTATAGTCAAATACATATTTCAGGAGAATCTATACATGTTAGATTTCAAGTTGAACATAATTCAATCTAGAATTACTCTTTAAAGAATATAAATCGTGGCTTTTTTTTTTTTTTTTTTTTTTTTGAGGGACTTAATGATACATTAACAGGTTCACCCGACTGAAGAAAGTTATTTAAATTAGGCAGTTAACGTTGGAGGAAGAATGAGAATGTTGACCAGTAAGATGTATGAAGGCAGCTGGCAACATGATAAATATTATTATTGACAGTACTTTCCAACACAAGAAGTTCATCCTAGCTGGGGGTAGTTAGCTCCTAAACCTATACAGTAATTCCTTCATTCTACCAGAGAGATTCTGTAAACACTGCTGGCTTTGGGTGAGCCCAGAATAGAAAGAAAAGACTGACTGCCAAGAAGGAGGCATCTGGTAATATGATGAGGTTTGGATCGGTAGGACAGAGAGGAGGCGAAAAATATGAACAATCTGTATCTGAAGGGTGTCAGAAGTAAAAAGTGCTTGGACTTCTGCCCATGCAGGCTAACGGGAGTTTTTGACATTCATTCCAAGAGCTGTAGCATCAGGAACCTGCAAATTAACAAAAGCTGGATCGTGCGAGAGAACTAAACAGGCCACCAATGGAAGAGGAGTTAAGTTTGTAACTAAGGGCACTGTGGTTTGGCATGTGTGTATACATTCACACTAACTTTAATGTAGGTGGAATGGGTACCACTTAGAGTGCAGAAGGCTGGCACTGCATCTACTTCAGCACAGGCTGCGCAAGCCTGCTCAGCACCCGGATGCTTTCTCACACATCTTCTGTTCCCAGAAGTGTGTGTTGCTGCAGCTTTGTTCCATCGTAGCCTTATCTCTTCTGAATGTCATTTCCCAGGCTGGAGCAGGCTCTGTGTGTTAAATGAGAGGTGGTTCAGTGTCTTCAACATATGGCTGTGCGGAAGGTACCCGGTGTACATGAAGTCTGTGTGATGATGCTCACATTTTAATGTGCTTTAAAGCGTGTTGTAACAAAGCATGTATGTGTAGACTCATGTGTAATTGGGTTTGCTTGAATTCTTAGTAAAATAAATGTATAAAGGAGTGGCTCAAGGTCTATACAAGCTCTGATGGACTATAAAATGTACTGTCGTGAGCTGGAAGGAAGCCTAGTATCTGAATGTCACAGCTGTGGCCCAGTGATAGACAGGCTGGGGCACTGGGGGCTAGAGGAATGGTCATACGATGGTACTTGAAGTGTCATGGGGGCACAATTTATTGAAAAACAGATCACAAAGGAGAAAATCCTTCCTGCATATTATTAATGCTATTGATTGATTTATATAGTGCATTTCTTAAGCAAAGCTCTTTATAGAATTGCAAACTATTAAAGCTGAGTGAATAACTCACAATGAATAATTTATCCCATGAATTTAACCTTTCTTTCTGCTCATAAAATAGCCACAAAGAGTTCACTATTTCCTTAATTATTCAATGAATTTTTTAATGAACTTTTAAAACACTGTGAATTGATCACCAGGAATGTTCTGATAATGCAAGACAACCATTTCTTCAGGCCCTGGCTGTTAGGAGACACCCAAACTTGGGTCTTACAAAAGCTCATGCACAGCCCTATGCAAATCCGGTGGCTTGTGGTATGCATCTACTATGCAGTGCAATGCTTTGCAGGGATACCTGAGCTATCCTTGAGTAGGCACAGTTTTAGGACGAAAAACATGACAGTTATGGCAATGCAGTGCTGTAACATATGCATCACCAGGTAGGAACAGCCTTGACATAGCACAAAACCTATTGCTACTAGTCTGAGATGCTGAAAATGTCAAATGGATAAGACTCAGTGAAGCCCCTCCATTGTGTTGTGCAGTTCACAAATGCCTACAGATGTTCCAAATATACATCAATCTAGCTGCTGTGTATTTGAGCATTCTATTTTTTTCTTAAATCAAAGAACTCATAGTGATTCAGCATTAGGCACACCAATTTATTTATCTATTTATTTATCTATCTATTTATCCAATTGTCTATTTATTTATTTCCCCCTTTATAGGATGAGAATGTAAAGCCCTGAATTTCAAAGCTGTGCTACTCTGAAATTGCTCTTGCATCATTATTCAGGTAATGTGTGTACAAAGCTATTCTTTAAAATATTTTTTTTCCCCACAATAGCTTAATTCCATGCATGTTGTTAGAACATGAACACAAAAAATTTAAGGCACTGTGAACTGTGTCAAAATAGCCAGGGAAATTTTGCATGGTGCTTTGACCCACAAACCATCTATCCCTTGGAGTCATTTTATTTCATTTATATTAAATATCAGTCATCCATAAGGAAAAAAAAGGAACTAAGTAGGAACAGCAGCAGGAACTAAGTTGATCCTTACTAAGTAAGGAACTAAGCAGAAGAAGCCCTATCCAGTAGTTTGTGGAGAAGGTTATGTTTTCTAGAAAGGAATAGGAGCTGAGGTTTCATTAGGAAATACAAGGTATGGCTTACGTTATCTTATCCTCTGCAATGCAACCATTACTTTGCAGGGGTAGAGATAGATTCTAAAGTTAAATATAAATGCTCATTACACTTTAGTTCACTTACTTACAGATTATGTCATGGGACTTTAAAAAATGTCTCACAATTAAAGTTTTAAGCTGCACAGATGGAAAAAAATGAACTTCTAGCGTAGCTCTGAGTTCTGGCAATGGACGACCCTTTTAAATTACAGAGCAAACTTTAAGATATTCCACTGCTACTGCATTTTACTGCAGCAACAAACAAAACTGAAGAGTAATGCTTTTCGGAGCTACTACTGTGTGCTTGTTAGGGCTTCCTGGTGTTAATACCCTGAGCATGGCAGCAGATTAATAATTCACCTGTAACAGCACAGCGCAGGCTTTAAATGGAGTAATTCAAAACAAGCTACTAACAATATCTATAGATTGCTTTAAAAAAGAATTTAATTTGGTAGAAAGATATATGAAATTCTATTCTTATATCTGTACAGAGCTTCCAGATGGTGGGCAGAATGTCTGAGATTTGTGATATGTAATCAGCAATGTAATTTTACTGAAAGATGGCATTAATTGCTATGAGAGCCGGTGTTTGTCAGTCCTTTTGTCAGGCACAAGGGAGATCTTCTTGAGATCTCTCAGTGGTTAGGACTGTATTTTGAAGCAGTTGTGGGGTGCACGCATCAGATATCTTTGGAATAGAAGGAAACCAGAGGAGCTCTTGGACTGTTCCTGAGCATCCACATCTGAGAACCAAATGGGGTAGGTCTGATGCAATCCTCCCCAGAGGAGGAAGTGGTTTTTAGGTTCCTGTTTGTCCACAGTAATTTATGAAGTAGACACAGACTCAGTTATGGAAAATACCAATAACCTAACTTAATTTCAGCTTGAGGCAGTCTGGATGTCCAAATAAAAAATCTTTCATAAAACATTATTCTGATTTTCTGATGAAACTTGAACGTCTTCTACCAGATCATTATAACTGTCTAAAAAACTATCTCTGACATAGTTTTCCTAAAATACATTATTATTATGTTAATGTGTCATTCTCAGCAAACTAAATAAGCCTTTACCTTCATAATATTTAAATAGTGAATTAGATCATTCTGGATACCTGATCGCTGAGCACTTCAGATGTTTAACAAATGTTATGAGTGTAAGTGTGCATCTCAAATGTATTTATATTGTTGTGCATAGAGTAATGTGTCTTCTGGGTCCTATTGTAAACAAGCTGTCAAGCTTAACTGGGTTAGACTGTAAAAATATCTTTCCATAAATAAATTGGAAAAAAAAAAAAAAAAAGAAAAAAAACACCCAAAGATTCAAGCAGACTCTTCTAATGGGCTTGATCAGAAAATGCAGGGAAAAATATAATAACACGATAACGTGCAGTCTTGTGTACGTTGTCTCTCAAAATGTCAGTGCTTGAAAGTCTGGGAGATGATCAGCTTTTGGCTACCATTCTTTGGTCCATGTTTGACTACGTGGAAAATTCCAGATTCAGTTATCTCCAGTCACGCCCAGTTTGCTATTCATCTATTCTAGCTCAGTCGTGTCCTGCCAGCTTAGATATAACTAAAATTATCCTCTAGGAGATCAAGAGTGCATTTGCCTGCAACATGTTCAGCACTGCAGTAGCAGAGCAGAAGCATGACAGCATCACATAGAAAAAGAGACTTTTACAGACAGCCTGGTACCTGAGGAGGATTAGAAGTAATGCGTAAGATCTGGAGATTATTCCTGATGAAATTATAAAAGTGTTAGCAGAGATCAAATATAATTTATTTTGGCTCCTTTCCTGAGCATGAAATCTCTGTTGCTGTGGCTGTTTGTCTTTTCTCTGTCACCCTCTTTGATCTACTTTGTTTTCTCCTACAAATACTGTATGTAATTATGACATTTATGCCAGCCTTTAAAATAAAATCACTTTTGTTTTGAGGAAGGTTACCTAGTAGTACTACCAGACTTCTCATAAGCCCAGAGTAAAAGGCTCTGATGTTCTAACAGATGACAAAATAATTGATTATATAAAAGTAATTTTAGAACTCACTAATTAAGAATATGAGCTGCTTCCCTTAAAAACTCCAGTTTTGCTGCTTGTTCTTTTAAGGAGTGAAATGATCTGTTTTTTAACTATCAACTTGAAAAATCTTTCTTTTCTAATCATAAACTATTTTACTTATGAGGAAGGTAGAGTAAAAGAGGCAATTTTATCCATTTTTGTAAGAGGTTTAAAAACAAGTAAATAATGCTAATAAAAATTAATTAGTTCTCCAGTAGGTCTCTCCAGGAGTCTTCTTCTTCAACAAAGACTAGCTGGTGGGCATTTGAAAACAAATAATAACAGATAGTATTTGGAAGATTATTTAACAGCTGATAAGTTTCTGTTCCTATATCTTTGTATTGCAGGCTCACACTGAGATTTAGTTTTGCACTGTGATTAGTACTGGCTGTACCATGGCCTTCATCTTGATAGCCACTGAAATTAACACAAAGAACAAAGCACCATGCTACAAAATAGACCCTTACGAAGTAAATATGTACAAATCTGGGTGAATATTGAAAAATGCAGAACAACTAGAAGATCAAGAAACATTCAAGAAAAACATTCAGTTTTTCCTGGCACTGGTTGTTATTCAGTATCACAATCTGAATTGAAACAAAAGCTAAAACTTCATCATTGCCATAATTTGTTGGAACAAATTATTTGTTTGGAAACAAATTATGAGTATCATAGCAACATGAGAAACATGGAGCTTCTCTTCCCTTGGCTTGACAAATGGAATTTTGTCTTCTATTGCTACTTACCATTTATCTGCTATTTCATGTGGTGCGGTGTATATTCTGATGTATAACATAGAACATCCTTAGGTGGAAGGGACCAACAAGAATCCTAAAGTCCAACTCCTGGCTCTACACAAGACTATCCAAAATTTAAACGCTATGTCTGAGAGTACTGTCTAAATACTTGAACTCTGGCAGCAACGTGCCATGACACTGCCCTGAGGAGCCTGCACCCGAACACTCTCTGGTGAAGAACCTTTCCCTATACCCACCCTGTCCCTCCCCTGACACTGCTCCATGCTGTTCCCTCGGGCCCTGTTGCTGTCACACAGAGCAGAACTCGGTGCTGCCCTCCACTCTGTGTGAGGAGCTGTGGCTGCCATGAGGCCTCCCCAGCTCCTCCGCTCCAAGCTGAGCAAACCGAGGGACCTCAGCCACTCCCCATTCATTTTGCCCTCTAGATCCTTCACTTCCTTTGTTGCTTTGAGTCATTTTTTTCACTTGTTAATCTGTTAAGTTACAAAGCTGGATTCATCTGCAGCATCAAGACTTGTGAATCACAGAATAATTTGAGTTGGAATGGGCCTTAAAGATCATCTAGTTCCAACCTCCTGTCATAGGCAGGGACACCTTCAACTAGATTAGGCTGCAAAAAGCCCCATCCAGTCTGATTTTGAACACTTCTGGGGAGCAGCATTCAGAACGTCTTTGGAAAACCTGTTCCTGTGCCTTACTGTCTCCATAGTTAATAATTTCTTCCTAATGCCTAATCTAAAGCTTTCCTCTTTTAATTTAAAACAATTACCCTCTGTCCTATCCCTACATTTTCCAATAAAACGTATTTCCCCATCTTTTTTGTAAGCCTCCTTCAAGTGCTGAAAGGCTGCTAGAAGATCTTCCTGGAGCCTTCTCTTCAGGTATTTATATACATCGATAAGATCCCCCTTGAGTCCTCGCTTTTCCAGTGTGATTAATTCCAGCTCTCTCAGCCCCTCCTAATAGATGCTCCAGTCCACCGATCATTTCATCCCCATCCACCAGCAGCCCCAAGTCTTTCCCTTTAGGGTTGCTCTCAATCCATTCACTGTTAGCCTATATTTATGCTCTGGGATTACCTTGACTCAGATGAAGGATCTTGCATCTGACCTTGTTGATCATTATGAGGTTGGCATGGGCCAACCTTGCACGCTTGTCAAGGTCCTTCTTGGTAACATCCTTTCCCTCCAGTGCACTGACTATACCACACAGCTTGGTGTCACTCATAAACTTCCTGAGGATGCACTCAATCTTACTGTCCATGACACCAACAAAGATGCTAAACAATACCAGTCTCAATACAAATCCCTTGAGAACACTACTCATTTCTGGTTTCCATGACTTGGATGTCCAGCTGTTGACCACAACTCTTTGAGTGTTACCAGTCAGTCAATCCCCTATCCACTGAGTGGTCCATCCATCAAATCTATGTCTCTTCAAAATGAAGACAAAGTTGTTGTGTGTTGTGTTGACAGGGTCACATACCCTGCCCTTGAAAGGTTTGAGGAATATCTTCTTTCCTCAACACCATTCACCGTGTTGCCAGCTGCTTGTCTCTTGAGTCTTCCACAATACAAATGGTAAATGCTGAGTTTCTGTACATCATTTAGCCTATGTTGCCAGCTTGTGTTACCCCTTCTAGTCTGAGCAAATCATTATTTTCCTCTCTCCTGTTAGTAGAGAACCCTTCACACCAATCATCCTATCTCAATCCTCTAGCTCTGCCTCCATTTCAAATCCTGGCATGCCACCTCTCTGCCATGCTTATTTTAAAGACTTGTTGGATGATTTTGCCTGTGTTGGCAGCCAGTTGTACAGTGAATGTGTTATTATCTAGAGGACTTGATACAAGCAGGCTGTGAAGTTTTGCTGCCTTTTCTCTTCCTTTCTAGATACTTACTTCTAGATAAATATTTTGAGGGAGATAACTGCAAACACACTCTATTTCTGTAGTGTGCTATCATTTTTTTATCCTGCTTAACTGTTTCTCTCTGTCAACAACATGCTGTTGATGCCCCTGTGTGCAAGAAGGGATTAAAGTTAGTGCTATGATAATATCCTTCATAATTTTCTGGTTTTATTTTGTTCAAATGTATAGTCTCTAACTGACATGTTTTAACAGTTTTGATAACACTGCTTCCTTCTACTGTGTCTGCATTTTTCCATCTTTTCTTGTTCTGTCTTCTTATCCAATAAAATGCATGCTGATCCAAATGGATACTGATGCCTTTGTTCATGAACATTAGGGACGTGACCTTAAAATTAAGCACAGAAATAGTGGAACAAGCTAAAATGGAAGTTAGAGAAGCAGCGTTTCAGACTATTACAGAACAATTCATATTGAACAGCACTGGATCCATGCTGACATATAAAATCCATGCTAACAATAAAAAGGAATCATCTGTGGAAGCAAAGATGATAAGTCACAGAGGGCATATATAAGTGCAGCCTCAGAGCTATGAAAGCCAGACTGACATTTATCACTCTGTGCATATTGGAGCTGTCATGTTGGTCCTCAGATGATCGTGTTACTACCTTCAAGACATTTTTTTAGATATGAAGCAAAGATTAGAGAGGGAATGAGAGGGAGAGAGGGGCTTGCTAATAAGTACTGGGTGAAAGCCACATAAAGGAATTAGCATTTATATTATTTATTGTCCCTTTTTCATCAGCCATACTCCCCTTCTAGCTTATTTTTTCCTTTCCCTTGGATTTTCCTAACACAGCACTGAAAAGATGCTTGTACATTAAACCTAGTTCTGCTTCAGAATAGATTGAAATCAGTTTGACTAAATACTATGCTCAGTGAACAACAAAGTGTACAGCTTCGCACATTATTATTTGTGCTAAAAGCTATTATGTAAATATATTGGCTTATATAAGCTTAAATAGGATGACACAGGAATGCAAAGATAGGGCATACACACAGATCTATTGAAATGATACTCCATGAGCGCATCTTCTAATAGAGAATTTCGTATTCTCACTGAGAGGGCAGAAAAGAACCATATGTCTATTTTAGTGGTTATGTCCTGAAATGATGCACTTATTCTTTTTATAATATTTTGAAATAAATACATATGGGACCGGTCAGATGTCAACAGTGGCACTGAAAAGAGTATGAATTAGTCACACTGGCACACAGGGCCCTGGAACAATGAACACTGCTCTGGAAGACCCTTGAATGCAAGCCTATTTGCCTCTTAATCCAAATGAATAATTAATGATAATTATCATGCTGCAGTTATTATCTGTGATAATAATATATCCGTAAGGTGAATAAATTCAATCTGCTACTATGCAGAAATGGCAACTCATAATATTCTTAAGAAATATAGATATAATTATCGGTATTAACGGTCAAGAAAAAAATAGATTTTTATATAAAGAATTACAGCAAAAGGTTTAAAGTTTAGTGAGAAAGAAATTGATTGCGTTACGTTTTTTCTTTAACTGCTATTTCTACTATGTCAGTCTGCAATCTTTTGACAGCTTATTTTGCACAAAAGTGCATTCGTTCTTTACCAATCTATCCATGCAATTTATTGCATCATCAAGTTCTTACAAGCATCCATTTGCAAACTAGTCCACTTGTATAGCTCACTACGCTGACAACTTTCTTCAGCTACAAAAACTTTAAAGAATTAAAGTAAAAATCAATAAAACCAAATAAAATATTAAAAGGTCAAATACATGTTTGAAGCTTATACAAAAACAGCCATAACATTTATTTTTGAAAGCACTGTAGGTGAGCTGTCAGCTGGGCAGAAGAGTAGGCAATCATATTTAATCCGATCTCCCTCATCTGGCTTGTAGTGACAAAGGAAAACAGTAGGGGGATGGGTGAAAGATAACAAGAAGTAACTACCTTTCCATTCTTTTAAATTTTGTTTTTATATCTCTTTATTATGACTACTGAGTTTCCTGGTTGTATCAATTAAAGCGTTTAAAGTCTGCTTAAGCTGAATTAAATTAATGATTGAGACAGTGCTTTGAAATTCAAAGTTCATGTGGACCTTTAACTCACACCAGGAAGGCTTGGTTTTCCCCTCTATCTTTTCATCCTGTGATTTGAGAACTGTTTTACTCAGGGGAATGGTAATGAGATGTAGAGTTTCTCACCTCTAGGTCATTGCTTCAAATCTGGTCCAGGTTGGCAGGAACCAAAATTCATTATCATCTACTTACGGTTCAGTGGCCTATGTGGAAGGGGTTGATGGTCTTGCAGTCTAGTTTTCAGTGGGCAAATGTCCATACAATAACAAACACTAATTAGCACCAGAATAAGACTGAAAGTTATATGGCAAATATAATGTCCAGGACTGTTGTGACAACTCCTCAAAGCTCTGACACCTTCTGGGACTACCCTCTCAAAGGGGGGGTTAATTCTTTCATGGTTGCCACTATAATTCATCTATTTTTAATTTATTTTTTTTTTCCTGAAGAAGTGGGCAAAAGAAATTGCTGCTTTTTTACTCTCTTTTTCATCAGAAAACAACAGATTTCCCTCAAAGTGGATCCTGACAGGTGACAAGAATAATAACGTGTAGAAGTCAGTAAAAGGATGCATTATTAATCACCCTGGGTTTCATTTAGGCCGTCAGCTCAGTGGGTGAGCTCTATAGGTGGAAGAATGGAGATATTATCATTATTATTTACTTGTCCACCTAGGAGTCATGAACCAGGACATCGATGTATTAAGCAATGTGCAAACACAGAGGAGACAGTTAGACTCTGCCCTAAAGAACATACTATTTAACTATAAGACAAGAAAATGTGTATACTTACAGGTAGATGGGCATAGAAGGAGGATAACTGAGAGATGATTATGCTATGCTTGCCAGCATAGTGGTTATTTTTAACAACACTGTGATAGTTCCAGTAATAAAATGATAAGAGATGTTGTCAAGTTTTTTTTCTGCAAGAAAGAGTGGAATCCTGGAGAGGAAAATTAGTAGAGAAGGGCTTACAGATGCTAAAGTAATTATGAAGGGCCAATTGAGCAAAACTTCAGATATTTGCTTAAGGATGGAACAAGAAGGCAACAATTCCTGAATACTAGCTGTGCATGACAGTCCAATAATGAATACAAAATGTAATATAATACTAGAGTATGGAAAGAGTGAAGAGTGTTTTTAAAGGTTGATAGCATATACTGCAGCCAATGAGAATAGGTGAGAGGAAAAGAAAATGTTACGAAAGCACTGAGATAGAATATGGTCTTTGCAGCAGCAATTCAAATATGATGAAATAGTATTAACTAATGATGCAGAAAAGAGGGTCACAGTAATCTAGATAGAACATAATGTAGGAATTCTGTGTGTATGCAATGTGTGTATGAAGGCAGTAGCTGAATGAGAGGACACAGACAAATTCATTATGAACATACTTTGAAAAAATCTTAAGATATTTGACACAGTCTGGATGAGATGTGGCCTACAATATCTTTCTTCTATCAAAAGCCTGATTTTTATAATGTGCCTGATTTACAGAAATGAAGGTGAAAATCTGATCCAGACATCCAGAAAAACGCTATTAGAGAGATGTTGTTGTTGTTGTTTGGATTTGTTTGTTTGTTTGTTTGTTTGTTTTCCAGAAGATAATTGAGGCCTTGCTTAGCCCTCTTTAACTCGAGTAGTTAGAAATCCACAGATAGAAATACACAAAGCAGACTCTTGTGTGCTGAAAACCGTGGTATAATCTTCAAATATTTGCAGTTCATTTTCTTTTATGAATAATATGAATATTAAGGAGGAGTCATTTTGTAACTCCTTGCACAGAGAAGGAATTTGGTATGAATTAATAACGGATGGGACCAAAGCGTTAATAGAAAGAAAGACTGATAGAAGACAATATCAGGAAGAGACAGTACAAAATCTCATGTAAAGAAAAGGGCAGGTATAAAAGATGATGAATACGTAAAAAACTTGTATTAGAGAGTGTATGGTCTGGAGAGGAAAGAGCATTAAAGATAATTGTAAACAAAATAGTTGATGAATTTAAAATTAAATGAAGAAGGGAGTTAAGCCTGCATTTGGAGGTCAAAAGCAAAAGTTTCTAAGACAGAAGCAGCTAAAGCATCTTGTATAGTGGGAAAAAAGTAGAGCTGGAGGTTAAGTTGAAGAGAGAAAGAGAGGCTGTGTGTGGAAGCAAATGGTGTGAGAAGATAGTTCACTAGGGCACGCGTATGGAGTTTGGAGGAGAGAGCAAAGGAGAAATGTCAGTGTTTGTGATGGAAGATAGTGAAAGATCTGTAAAAAGAGAAGGAAAATGGAGATGCATACAAAGGTGAGAAAGGAAGGTCATGGCTTGTGTTTCCTGTGCTTTTTTGGAAGAACAGAAAATTCTGTCAGAAACAAAAGTAAAAGCAGAAAAAGGGGGAGATTTGAGTTAAAAGTGATAAAAAGTCATCAGAGTGTGGGCCTGGGATTCAGCTAAGCTAGAGTTGAGTGATTGGGAAGGCATCAAGGTGGAAAGGATGAATTTGCAGTGGAGCTTGACAGGAGAGATAGCATACTGTTCATGAAAAAGAATGGATAATGTGTATGTTGGTAGTGAGCCAGGGAAAGAGTGGCATAATGAGACTTGAACTGGAAGAGAGGAGCCAAAGGCACCAAGGTAGAAGGAGGTAGCAAAAAACAGGTGTGGGAGAAGGCATATTATTAAGACTTTAGTAGCTATTCAACTTCAGAAACTGAAAGTAGCCATCTTATCTGGTCTTTGATGATGATAGTGAGCTGAGGAAAGGTGAGTTTTGTTTCCTTAAGTTTCAAAATTCATTTGATAGATCCTAGGGGACAGGCAGATGGCGAAAGCTTGCTTACCCTCTTCCTTTTCAAGTGATACAGACTTAGTTCCTACAGGACATGTGCTATCTTAGTACTAGAACAAATTCATGGTCAGTTCAATTGCTGTACTGATGGTAGTATCAGACACAGAGTACAATATAAACTGCACTGCTTCATTAGTTCTGTTTGTATCACAAACTGCACAGAAAATGTAAGAATTTTTCTATCTATTCGCTAGAATTATTAAAATTTGATGGTTATAAAACATAGTATGTAACATCTATCAGGATAGCAGTTTTAGACTTGTTCATCAATTTCTGGACACACAGAGTAAATTCAGCCTCAGCACCTATTTACATAGATTTTTTTTTCCTCATATTAATCCTTTCCTGTTACAACCATTTCAGTTTTAATATATCCTCCAGGAATCTCTTGAAGATACTTTTTCACTTGAGACAGGATATTAATATACATATTTGTACTTAAAAGTACATTTCAGAACACTTGGAATGTGCTTTATGCCTGATTTTTGTAAAGAGAGCTAACTGACTGCCAGTGCAAATGGTAATACAATATTCTAGGAGTCAGTCTTCACATAACAAGTGAGGAGGAAACAATCAAGATTGATGCACCTATGGATGTAGTAGGCAGGTGTCAGTGGTTAATTTCAGTGATTAATTTCAGTGCACTAAAACTGAGCGGAGTCAGGAGTCCTATAGAGAATCAGGGTGAGTTCATCTCACTAAGTCTCCTAGGCAACTTTTCTAGATGGTTTTCAGTGAGAGAGTATTTACCCACTGAATCACTGTCATGTTTTATTCAGTCTCACCATTGTCACATCCAAATGAGCAATAATCATGTAATTTTCTCTGAAGTAACTAAGAAATAAATAGATTCTATAAGTAATGTTTTAAACTGATGTGTTTGTATGGCATCCTAACAGTCTAGTAGTCTTTCAGTCCTGTTAAGTCCTCTATGTTGTCCTTACTGTTATTGTGTTATTTATTGGTTCAGTGGTAGACATTCAGCAAGAAATAGTGACACACTCATAGGTTGCTTATAGGAAGGAATGTGATCTATGCAGAAGAAAGAATCAAATTAAAGTCCTCTGAAAGAAAAGCATCAATCTGAATTCAGGGGTGATGTATTCAGCGAGGCTGCTGTTCGGCCAGTTGGTGAGCATGAATGCTGGCCAGTCAGCACAGCCATTACTCTGAGCATCACACCAAGCAGCGGGGCCTTCCTCCTGACAGAAGCACAGGGAACAGCTGGAGGTGGTGGTGAGTGTGTGTGTGAAAGAGTGCTATGGTGGAGGTGTGAGAAGCTACCAGGGAAACCGAGGCGGAAAGCTTGAAAACGTGAAATGGACCACCAATTGATATGGGATGCAGGTCAGGATTGCTCCTAGGAATGCAGAGGTACAGGAAATTCTGCAGGAGACTATAGCTTTAATCCCTGTATTACACATGGAACCACTTCTCATGTTATTTCCCTCTTCTTACTTTGAAACACTTGTTCTTAACACATCTTTTTATAACTCTAGGTTTCTAGACCCCAATTGAGCAAAGCACTTCAGCAGGTGATTGACCTATCAAATGAGTTCTGTGCAATTCTTAATTGGTCAGAGTATCTAAACAAGTCTCTAGATGTGTTCAACATTAAGCCTTTGTATATATACTCTGCTGATTTAGAGGCTGAACTATGTTAACAGCGCTGCCACTCTGAACCAAGAAAACTGTAACAGGATATGAAATTTTAGCTGCATATACAGAAGCTGCCTTTGGGACCATGATATGATACAGGCATAGCATGTCACCAATAGAAACAGTGCATAATAACAATAATTAAGATAGCTCGGGTATATTACGCAGGATGTTTGTGAGCCTCCCTCCCTTTCTGCAGTTTCACCTTTTGAGTGTTTGGGGTTATATCAACATGCTGTTGCCCTGTTATGCTTAAAACAAGTATGAGAACTGAACGAGTCCTGGAACTTTAAAGCATTCTGGCAAGCATTTAAAGATTTGTAAGACTACAAACACATAAATAAAGAAATGAATGATTACAATACCAGTAACTTTTCGCACGTACATTGTTAGTTCTTGCTATTCTTGTTAAATGCTTGCACAATTTGATAGTAGTATATATTACTAAGGCTGACACAAATTGCTGGAACACACAATGTATTGACTTGCATTTTCTCATAAAAGCAATTTAATCTAAATGAATCCTCCCCTCACACAAAGTTATTGTGAGTTCTTTCCATCATGACTTTTAACAGGCTGAGTCTTAGCAAGAAAGAAAAAACCATCAGCAATGAAGATCTGATACAGATCATCAAACTTAAAGGACCGTAAGTAGGGAAGCATGTTTAAGTTGGCTCTGATTTCTTGTCTGGCATGTCTACAGTAACATAGACTTGTGTTACTTAGACTTATATTTGATAATAACCTTAGTTATCTGGAATGCTGATAGGCCAGAATAAGTTGAATTAAGAAAAATTGTGCATGGTAAAAAGTAAATAAGGCTAAAAGAAACAGAATAATAGTGGAATGGAGAAAAGAGAGGAAAGGCTGATCACACTATTGTACATGCCACACAGCAACACTCTTTCTTCACTGTTCTTGTGCCTACAGGGAAATTGTCACATAATTTGTCCAAAAACATTCAAGAATTCACTGTAATTTCCCTACAGTGGCAGAGAAAACATTTGCATAAGAAAATCATAAAAAACTTTCTTACTTTATATGTCAAATTATATCTTTAAGGAAAAATGACTTTATTTATGACTTTAATCAAGGTGAAGATAAGTACTGGTGTAATCATAGCACAGAGAATGGAAGTATTCTGTATGCATAGGTATCCAAGATGCTTATCACCCTAGCAATTTTTCTCAGCTAGGATCTGAGGAATCTACATGTTTTTTCAGATGAGATATAGGCTTGTCTGTCCTTAGCCTACACAACAATACCAGTGATTACCACTCTACTGTTGTGTGAAGGACATCTTCAGATAACTAGGACTACTCTGCATCTCCAGTAACACTTCCTCAGAAGCTCTCTAGTCTATATTTTGAGAACTGTTATATTTACTGCGTATTTCATTGCATGTTGTTACTTAAAAGTAGAACAAACAAATGGTTTTCTGTCTGATATTCTGAGTTTCCTGTTCAAAATAAGATATTTAGAGAAATAAACAGTTGGTTTACATAATATTCCCAAAGTTTGAAGTGCTTATGTATTTTAAAGAGATTAAGAGATTTTTATTTTATCACATCAAGTCACTGCATTCCAAAGTGAATTTGTTATAGCTATCAAACAGATAGTTTTTAATAATTTTAATTCATTCCAGACAGTAAGGCACAGTGTGGCTCAGTCACGTGATTTTCATTGGCTATATCTGGCCACTGTGTCTCCTCAGCAGCCTTAGTGACCCCACATCAACCATTCTTTTCATTCTTTTCACCCATCTTCCTTCCCTAGAATAGTTAGCATTAGCTGAAAATTTCTCTATTTTCAGATAGGTCTGTGACCATCAAATCTCAGGGGAGATGGGCAAGAGAACAAGGCCCAGAAAAGTGTCAGTAACTTCAAAAATATTCAAATAAATTCAGTTGGTTAAATTCAGCTGTTTTCACAGGACCTGTTCTTGACTGTACCTACTGATCCGTAAACAGCAGTCTGTATTGTGATTACAGAACTCTGCATATGATATGCAGTTTCAAAAGCAAATAAAATTCTTTTTTAATGAATTGTAGGATGTCTATCTGTAAACAGAAATATTTTGTCCTTCAAGTACCAAAACACTGTGTTTAGTTTGTGCTCATATTGGTATTCATTAGATATTGAACACCTAAAATTACTGGGAGACTTAGATGAATATCTAGCATCTGGAAATATTGTTACAACTATTTTTGAATTAATGGTAGTGTAGGACTTAATAGTGCTTTTTATTCCCCAGATACTTGTTTTGAATGAGTCGGATTGAAAATCTGCAAGCCTTAGAAGAGAGAGGGCAATGACCTCCACTCTACTACTCCAGTTCCTTCCATGCTTTTAAAGATTCTGATGACTTTACAAGACTTATGGCTGACCACTGTGAAAATACGTATGCATTTTCATAGCTACAGGTTGCTATAAAAATTAAAAAAAAAAAAAAAAAGAATTGTAAAGACAGAGAGTTTTCATTCGTTTCATGATTTCCATGCTCTGATATCTCTCTAAGTTCTGTGATGCTTAGTGACATCTTAACTTGCACAGATAAGAAAATGTAACATTCTGGGTCATCTCTGAGTCTGTACAGTATTCCATATAGACATGTTTCCTGCAAGGCTCAGAACAAATGAGCATCCGTGATCCATTTGCATACTCAACATTTCATTTCTTCCAGCTAAATGCCACTTCTGTAGTCCCAGCAGTTTTACAGCTGAACATCTAGCAGATACAAATCCCTGAGTGGGAGAAACTGTATATCTTGATAAAGAACATTTGCAAATGGAATACTTTTATTAAACTGTAGCATTAAAAATGATATTTTTGAATATTGAAATTGTGTAGAAGTATACGATTTAAAATTATTAGCAATTATCACTGCTCAGAGATAGTTACATGTCATAAAATGTCTCCGTGAGTAATAAACAGAAATATATCATTTTCTATTGTCAGAGTTTGATTCATCACACTTTATTATACGTTATTATTTAGGAGCTTAGTGGTCTTTGTTCAAGAGTAGGCAGATATGAAGCTAGCAAGATGAAAAAAATTGTAAACGGGAGACTGAAAATGTACTAAAACTGTGAGGAAATTGCCTGAACCTGCCAAAAATGTGTTGCTAAAGAGTTTGGCTGGACAATAGGAGTGGAAGCTCAGGAGAGGAGAAGATACACACACAGTGAAGTAATACCTGAACAAATAGCACTGGAGAGCTGGAATTACCTGTGGAAAGAGAATGAGATTGAAAGAATGTTGGATTATAGCTGTGAGCCCAGATGATACAATTATGGCTGACTGAGCAATGAGGTGATGTCTGAGAAGTCAAAACAAAGCAGCACGGTATCTGGGCAAAGAGAAAAAAGGGGCGAGGACAACCTGTCCTAAGGGACACAAGCTTTTCCAAAACTGTGAGCTGAAGCCTTTTTCTCTACTACAGAAGCATCTAAAAAACCATAAAGGGAGGGGTGAGGGGGTGGGAGAAGATCTATGTACATTGACAGACTAGAAATTTATTTTAAAATTGGAAGAAAAATCAAGGAACTATGTCCTATCAGCTGCCTAAAGAGAAGGTTGAAAGAACCTGAAGTCAGACAAATCCAAAACACACATCCATATCCAAATTATATTTTCAATCCTGAAAGTTAATATCTATTAACAAGAGATACGGCAAATTTTTTAACTGGTGAGAATGAAGAACTTTAAAAAGAAATATCAGCATTTTACAAGTTTAAACACTTCCTCTTTAAGGAATTCCTTTGACCTATGCTACCTAACGATTGCAGCGTTTCCATCTTTTCTTTTAGCTTATATGTGCCCTGCTCAGTTTTCCATTCTAGTCTAAATAGAAAGAAATGACTTCCTCTACTATTATTCAGCTACTTTACATTTTCAACTATACTGAGATCAACATATGAGAGAATTTTCAGGAAAAATAATTTACAGTTTTATAAAACTTAATACATAAAATGGGCCAAAACATGATTTCTTATGCTCTTTAACATCTTCATAAATCACATAGACAGTGGGATTGAGTGTACCCTCAGCAAGTTTGTGGATGACACTAAGCTGAGTGGCCCAGTTTATACTACAGAAGGAAGAGATGTCATCCAAAGGGACCTGGACAAGCTTGAGAAGTGGGCCCACGTGAATTAATGAAGTTTAATAAGGCCAGCATGTTGCCCTTGTGTCAAGGAAACACGAGATATGAATGCAGTCTGGGACAACAGCCCTGCTGAGTAGGACTTGGGTGTTCTGATGCATGAAAAGCTGAACGTGAGCTGAACGTGGCCCAGAAAGCCAACTGTATCCTGGGCTGCATCAAAAGAGGAGTGGCCAGCAAGGCAAGGGAGGTGATTGTCCCCCTCTGCTCTGTCTTTGTGAGGTCCCACATGGGGTACTGCATCCAGGGCTGGGGCCCCTGGCACAAGAGAGATGAAGAGAGCCACAAAGATGATCAGAGGACTGGAGCACCTCTCTTGCAAAGATAGTAAGGGAACTGGGCTTTTTCAGCCTGGAGAAGACTCTGAGGCCTTTCAATATGTAAAAGGAGCTTATGATCAGGAGGGAGGCAGACTTTTTACATCATCTGATAGCAATTAAACATGGGGAATAATTTTAAATTTAATAATTTAAATAAAGAGATTTAGGTTACATGTTAGGGGGAAATTTTGCACTCAGCGTATGGAGAGGTGTTGGAAAGGCCTGCCCAGAGAACCTGTGGATGCCCCATCCTTGCAGGTGTTCAAGGCCACACTGCATGGCACTGTGGGCAGCCTGATCTCGTGGGTGGCAACCAGCCCAAGGCAGAGGGGTTGGAACTAGATGATCTTTGAGATTCCTTCCAACCCAATTCATTTTTGACTCTATGATTCTACAGTTCTATGATTGTAATTCATTGGTCACAAAAAGATGCTACTGCCTAATCAACATAATTATTCTTTAAACTCCTCTGTTTTTTGTTTGTAATGTGGATAGATGAAGTTATATTCCATAAAATACAGAAAAATAAATTGTTTTGACTGGGTAAAAATGAAATACTTCTATATTTCATTTTGCTTTCTTTGCAGTACAAAACAACATAAAGTTATTTTATATTGTGCTTCATATTGTTCTTAATTTTCAGCAGATGAAAGAATTAAGCTGTAGAAAAGCTAAGACTGTTCTCAATATAAACAAAGAGAAATCCCATGTTTCACCCATTATTTTCAGATCCAAATACAATGAAGTACTATCTAACCCAGCTGATGTGTGTATAAATTATCAGATATTAAGTATAATGTTAAAGTCTATTCAGATATGTAAAGAGTTATGAGAAACATCTTCCAGTTCTGATAAATCAAACATATTTTATATAGATGTAAAGAAAATGCATAGGAAATTATTATAAATTTGCCTAATGAAGTCACAAAAACAGTCTTGAAATCTTTTAAAAAATTTGGATTTTCCACCTGTGAAGGTAATGTTTCCAAGTACACAAAAAAAAAAAAAGTAAACTGAATTGCAATCTCCAGAAAATATGAAGTGCTCCAGAAGTTATGAACATTTCTATCCAAATTTTTGTGATTTTTTTTGGTGATACTTTTAGGTTCTAAACATTCTGAGTTTTCCTGAAGTAGCCCTCTGCCTCATGACTACAGAGGCCACAAATGGTAATTTTTATTTAGTTTTGTTTTTTCAGAGGGTTTTTATAGGGACATACTGTAGAGAATTCAATGGAGGGCCACTAAGATGATCAGTGGACTGGAGCACCTCTCCTATGAGGAGAAGATGAGAGAGCTGTGACTGTTCAGTTTGAAAAAGAGGCAGCTCACCTTGAGTGCATAAATACCTTAAGGGAATGTGCAGATATTGGAGCCAGGCTCTTTTCAGTGGTGTCCAGTAACCAGGACAAGAGGTAGTGGGCACAAACTGTAATGCAAGAGGTTCCTGCTGAACACAGGAAGCATTTCTGTGCTGTGCAAGTGATGGAGCACTGGTAGAGGCCACCCAGGGAGGTTGTGGAGTCTACTTCTTGGAGATTTTCAAAAGCTACCTGGACCTGGGCCTTGCCATCCTGCTGTGAGTGGCCCTGCTTGAGTGGGGGTATTGGGCCAGATGACTTCCAGAGTTGTTTCTAAATTCAGTTTTACAGAAATAGTTCTGCATCAGCTATAGCAAAAGTTCATTCGTTTCCAAGAAGTAGATAACGTCCCAATAATAGATTTTTCTTAGTACTCTTCTATCCAAGTAGTTTCCTGTGCCTTATGCAGAGAAATAAGCTAAATTCCTCTTTTTCTGACTGAGGCATATATTATCACCTATTCAGTAGTGCTTGTTTTTAATGGGCTTCTCCTCTGGGTTCATAACAATTCCCACCAATGTCAGCAGGAGTGATGTGAACATATGGTTAGAGAAGTCCTGAGAGAGGGCAGCTAGTCTCATGCCAAGTGAACAAGATTTTGCACCACATTTCAAGTGTTTTGTGGATTGGGTGCTGCCAGAAATGCTGTAGTAATAGCATTATTTGCAGTATTTTGACATTGTGTGGGAGGCAACCTGGAAACATAGGCAGGCAATTCAGCATTGCTAAAGGGTAAAACTTTGCAGGCTGAGAAAGTTTTCAGCAGAAGGGAAACTTAACTGAACTAATTTTCTCGTCATCTGACATGCTGTTGGAATACATGATTTTTATTTGTCTATAGGAATCGGAATGCTTCTTTCTGTTAATGTTTATTGGCACTAGCTAGGGTGCAAATTACTTTTCATCAAAATGAACTGAATCTCCAGACTTAAGGCTGCAGTCTGTGAAAGGCTGAGGAAATCCGCTTGTTTAACTTCTTTATCCAGGATTTTTAAATTTGCAGAATTCAGTGTGTAGTTTTGGAGCCTTCTAGCTTTTAAACACAACAAGGTTTCAGGGACACTTTGAATTGCCTCTGAGAGATATTTAAGACATTTGCAGTCCCTACTTTGGGCCATTGCTGAACAGGGAAAACCCAGACCTATCATTCAGGTAGCAAATCACTCAGATAAAAAGATTAAAATTTTACTGTGAAGGAGGAGCAAAAAGAAAAGAGATAAGCGAACAACATGTTTTAGAATTCAGACACTTACCCATAGCTGTCAGTTTATGTCTACCTAAACCAAACTGTCAAAGTCTTTGTGGCTTACCCATCACAGATCACCTCTTGAGATATGAATACCATTGCTATCTTAGATAACATGGGGTTGATCTTCAAAGTCAAAGTCCTTTAGAAAGTTTATTCAAAGTGATGGTTAATCCAAGTATGAGTGTCACATAGTTGCATAAAAAAACCCCACAAATTTTCCAGTTGATAGTGTAAGTAAGTCTCCGTAAATTGAAGTAAGTACTGTTTTCTTGAGGGACTGTGAAAGCAAGTCTTATGCCAAATATTTGATCTGTTCTGTTCTCTTGCAAAACGTATACTCTGCATAAAACACTCTCTGAAATGGGGCCTGCTTGTCCAGATGAATATATTATTCCACTGTGTGGAGAAAGACTGATCTAGAGGCAAATTACTGAGCATAATTTATTCCACATCCTTGCTGGAATAACTTGTGCTCCTGAGCCTCTTCAGATGTGTAGTCAATAGGGAACTGTCTGGCTACATGAGGTTTCTTAATACATCTTTCAGCTAAATCAGAGATTCAAATGCAAAATCCAGCATCCAGGGAGGCCATCTGAATATATGGTGCTCCCTGGAGAACTGGAGGTCTATAAACCAATGAATGGATTACAGTGAAATGTAAATTCAGTATTTTCAATTCTGGGAGCAATGATAATACTCCAATATTTTTCAAGCAGTGTACATCTCCCTCAGTCAAACAGCAGCACCTCTCAGCATTTACCAAGTCTGTAACGTACTCTGGGAGAAAGTTTAAGTGCTGATTGTAACTAAATATGTAACTTTTATGTTTTCAAGACTGTCTTCATTTTGGGAATTGCCTCTTCATCCTAAATGCTTACAGTAATGTACTGAGCACTTGTCTACTTTTATTTTATTTTATTTTTTTATTTTTAACTTTTTCATCTGTTACAATGAAGTGTTTTTTTAAAGCTTCTTTCTAGATTTTTAAGTGCAACACAACAGAGAAAAAGTGGCTGTTCAGTCTTTACTGGAGTGTCTCAAGAAAATACAGCAGAAAGCCACAGAGCTGGAAATATCTGCAGATACTTCAAGTGATTTAACTGGAAAAGAATGCTGCTGAGGTAAGGAACAGTTATTGTTCAGCTGCAGTCTATGCCGAGGAAGGGGTGCTCTATTCACACCTTTTTAAGGCATTTATTTATGGATGCTTTAAAATGTTGTGTAATTTGAAATCTGGTGTTGTCCTGCTGCTCTCTAAATAGGATTGAGCAAACTGGGTCAAACTGAAAGGGAGATCAGATCCCCTCAGCGCCAGATAAACTACTGAGATGCAGTAGTTCTTTCTCCTCCTATTTCTCCCCTGCTCTTTCAGTGCTGAAGTGATACAGTAGTTTTAGCTATCAGATTTGTACTTGTCAGATCAAGCTTTTTACTTCAAACTTGTCTCATTCCTTCCGAAGACATTGTTCAGCTTTTCTTCTTGTCATTTTCAAACTCAGATGTATATGGAGCAGCAGCACAGACGAGACCCTCAACTGCCCCTCATCACCATATGAAAGAGGACAGAAAGTATGTGCCTACTGTACTGATCAGTGCAATGCACAGATGGAAGGACTGGGACTCAGTTTGCTGTGGTGTGTCATGATTTTTGGATCACAGATCTACACTGTCTGTGATTTCTTGGTGATGAAGTTCACACTGGCTGCAAGTCCTAGGCATGTATCATGCAAGCATAAGGAGAGAGCTGTTCTAGGATCCTGCATCCACATTATAGAAGAGTCTATAAGCTCCCCTTAAGCACTGCTTCTTCTGTGGCTCCACCCAGAAAGAAAACAACATGCACAAATCCACATTACACATCTGTGTTTGCTTCATAACTGCAAATGTACTGGTTGTACATTTCAATTATCCCTAATCAATCTGGTTTCAGAAGTTTTTATGATAGAGTGTGAGATATGGTCATAGTTATAAAGTGCATAACTGACGTATTGATGAAAATTTCAAAGATGAAAATTTCACCTTTGAGTTATGCCTACAACATACTGAGCTAAAGGCCTTATCTCTTCTCAAATACTACAAAGCAACATGCAGTCTAGGATGTAGGCTTTATTTACCAAATTTACTGCGTCTTTGCTGTTGCTCGTTCCATTTTTTGTTCCATTGGAATTAGTGGAACACATTCTGGTGCAATCTGTACTCTACAATAATGTCTTTAGATTGTGACACCGGGGCAAAACCCAAGAAAAGAAAATTTAAAAGATAGTGTGTTCAGTACACTGTTTCTCTCTAGGTATATATTCACCCTATAATGAACAGTACAGAAACAACATGAGTATGGAAATGTCAGAATAAATTCCTTAATCTTGATGCCATTTAAATATTACTTCTGGCTAAGTATTGCTTCAGAATCAAACACATGACTTGAGTTTTCATACAAGAGTTTGTTTCTGAGCTGATTCATGTCAGTTTTATACTTGTAAACATCTTTTGATTTCAGTGGTGTTAATTCATATTTTCAATAACTCAAAGAGAGCAGAATACGAAGTAGAATTTTAAAATGTGTCTTTCAGAACAGCCAGCAAACTCCCTTGGTACACAATGTAAAAATGCTAACGTCAGTATCAGAGGCAAAAAATGAAACCAGTCAGGATAAGTATGTGTTTTCACCTAAACTAATCCAGAGATGAAACACACTGGTACTTGAATGAGTTCATCTCCTTGAGAGAGTTAGTACTGTATAGTACAGAAGATAGTTATTGTATCACTGTTTCCCCATACTGTAGGTTGTATGAGATACACTTTGCATACAAGGGCCAAGACTAAACTAATTGTGCTAAGATCACTTTAAGTTAAAACAAACAGAGAAGAATAGGTGAACTAGAAAAAGAAGATGCAAATGGTATATTTCTCATATTTTCTCTCAAAAATTTTCTGAGGTTATGAAGCAAGAAGAAATAAGAACTGGAAGGTTGATGGAAGGTTAAAATATTCAGAGAACAAACTTGATTTATTCAAGCTTTTTGAAGTCCCAAGAAACATGTTTAATGGGAGCTGAAAGACCTGAGAAGAAACCTTATAGTGGTGCACAGCAAAATAATGTGGAAAAAAAAATCTCCATATTTCTTCAGCCTCTAGCTTAGCTCTCACTGTGGGGAATCTTGCTGTGAAGAGATTAATCACTGCTGCTTAATAGTATCTCTGTGAGTTGCTCCAGGATAGCAAGTAGCCACATAATGCAGCAGATGCATTCTTCTTTTAGTATGGCACCTAGTGTACTGTTAATGTGCCAAAGGGAATGAAAACTTGGTGCAAAACTAACCAGTAGATATTACTTGAATCTCAAAAGGCCACATAGTCTGGAAAAAAAGTGAATCTCTCTTGTCCCCTCTCTCTAATTTTATTTTATGGAGGAAATGAACTGCTTCCCACCAAGCTATTCACATATCTGTGTCTCAAAGTGTTTCCATGTTCTGAAGCCAGTCCTTACATTGAATCTTCATTAGGGATTTTGGCTCCTCATCTTGATCTCACTTTTTATTTTCTGCCATCTATAGTGCTTGATTTCCTTAGGGGGCAGAATGGACATTTACTTCAATGCAATAATTATTAGTACATGCTTACATGCCCCTCCTTGTCAGTTCTGCTTAGCTCCCCTTCTTAATAGAATCAAAATATCTCTATTTCCTTTAAGTTTTTACTGGACTAAATTATTCCCCAATATCCCCCCTCTCCCCTCTCCCCCCTTTATATCCTCCATTTTCCTGGTTTTGAGTCACCATCTCTAGTTCAATATACAATGAAGAAAAATCCAGCAAAGAAGTCTTTAACAAACTAGTATAAGATATAAAACAAGGAAATATACAAGGAAGATTACTTGGCCACAGACACAAAAGAAGGTACCTGGGATGGCAAAACTAACCTATTTTTCGTGTGTGCGTTGCATTTGTTGTTGCATTTTCAACAGCTTTACCTTTCAGAGACTGTGGTTCAAAGATTTTGGTTTTAAAGGGTTTGCTCTTTCTTTCCTTTGGCAAGAAAAATGGACAGGCTTATTTAAGTTAAATGCTTTTCAAAGATACTTTCACAGAAGCTTTCATCTCTCTTTTTCTTTGTTTCCAAATTTCATGAAAATAACTGCAGTGAGACAAGTGCAAAGTCTTTTTGATCATTTCAGTGGTAGTGATAATGCAGCTTTGTGAATTGTGAGGCATGTTGTCTGAAAAAGCTATCTTCTACAACAAGCAGAGGAGGAAATGGAGCAGAGTGACTGGCAGTCTTTCCCCCAGATCAGTCACCAATTACAGAAGCTTCTTCCACCTGGTGAGTATCAGACTGATAAACTATTACCTTGTGGGGACATCTACCATGAAAAGAAAGGCTGTTGCATATGTAGTAGAGATACTTGCAGTAAAACAGACGTGAGTTCACAGTAACACTGAATCTGAGGAAAGGCTGCCGTGTTTTGATGAACAGAAAAGGTAAACTACTATCTCCAGCTTCTTTTTTTCTCCCTACAAAACAGCTTAAGAAGAGGATATATGAACATATGCTTAAACAGCAGTAGTTATCAAAGGTGAGATTTAGTTCCAGAGTCAGATATTTAAATGCAGTTGTGTATATACCATCTAGGTATTTCAGCTACTCTCATGCTCACTGCAGGCTCAGTAGAGTTGCTTAAACATAAGTGTATAACATCACATGAGACTTTGGAAACTGCCCTGCTAGAGGGCAAAATCCTCTAGCTGCTAAGTCCAGGGGACGTGGGTTTCCCTAAGGTCCTGTGCCATATCTGCCAGCTTGCTGTGAAAGACTGAAACGCATTACGGCATCCACAAATTTGCTAGACAACTGTGTTTCAGCAGCTGAATGATTCCTGATGGTGTGGACTAGGTTTTATTGATCATAACAGGAGTGCAGATGAATCCCACATAGGGATATATTTAAGTTTAACTAAACTGAACACCTTCCCTGATAATCTATTGCTGAGCTGCTTACCAGTGGTACACAATGCTCACTCTCTGTTGCTAAAGGAGCACAAAAAAAGACTTGACCAAACAGTTTACAGTCACAGCTTAAGGTATATGGAGGGTACAGAGAAAAAACAGAGAACACAGTTGCAGCATGGTGATCAAAACAACTGTTTACACAGCTTGAGAGAATGACTGTTTACATGGGTTGATAGTGATAGGACAAGGTGGAATGGTTATAAACTAAGACAGAGGAGATTTAAGTTAGAAATTGGGAGGAAGTTTTTCACTCAGAGTGTGGTGACACACTGGAACAGGTTGCCCAAGGAGGTTGTGGATGCCTGGAGGCATTGAAGGCCAGGCTGGATGTGGCTCTGGGCAGCCTGATCTGGTGGTTGGCGACCCTGCACATAGCAGGGGGGGTTGAAACTAGATGATCATTGTGGTCCTTTTCAACCCAGGCCATTCTATGATGATTCTATGATCTAATAATTGCATCATTCCCAAGGGTTGTATGCAGCCAGAGAGAACTTCAGAGAGGGATTTTTAGAACAGATGGAAATTCACTTTTACAGGAGTGTTTGATCTTCTAAGTAGCATCATGGAAAACTGGCGAAGTTACTCTGAGAATTTGACTTGGTATCTGGTGCTCCAGGTGAGGGATCCTTTTGGTAAAAGAGGAAGCTCTAAGATTGATGTGAATGGTGCAGTGATCTTATAAAACTAGCCAAATGTGGTCAAAAAAACAGGTAGTATGCTGTCTGCACCAAGAATTTAAGTGGGGAGATGTTATGTTTGTTATGTTTGTCAGACAGAGATTAAAAAGTATAATAATTGAGATACTAAGTGTTAAAAGACTTCACTATGAAAGTGGACAGGAAAGACTGTTTAAAAACAAAACCTCAATTATATTAGTTTTGATGACAGTATCTAGGCAGAGATCCAAGCTGAAGACTTGTTTATGGGCCCGAACTGTAAATAGGATGATGGTGTTTTCCACAGCAATCAAGTAAGAAAATAGCAGGGAGAGTGTGGGAGAAAAAAGATTAGAGAAAAATGCAAATAATCATTTTACCTGTCTATTCAATTAACATCTAGGCCTACTTTGTAGCTTCCTGAAGCCTCAGTGTGGCATAGAGTAGGTGACAAACATTCAAAATGAGGCAACCGCCAACACTTGCTCAGGAAGAAATTTCAAATATTTTGGTATATATTTCTCCACTATAAATAACTTCCTGCAGTTTCAGTGTCCTAATTTTATGTTCACAGAATAAATAAATAAATAAATAAATAAGAATATTACAAAAAAAAAAAAAAGAAACAAGAAAGAAAAGGTAGTGATTCAATAAAAGCATTACTTTTTGCTGCAAGCTTAGATGTTTGGGAGATTAAAATAATAGAATCATAGAATAGAATCATAGAATGGCCTGGGTTGAAAAGGACCTCAAAGATCATCTAGTTTCAACACCCCCCACCATGGGCAGGGTCGCCAACCACCAGATCAGGCCCCACTGGAATACAGGCAGGGGTGCAAAAGTCAAACCTCTTTTTTCAAACATCATCTTCAAATACATATACATTCAGTTTAGTGTCTGCTCACATTTTTGTTTTTATTTTTTTGGTGTGTGTCAGATTTGAATATTCAATTAAACTACAAAAATTATTTTGTTATTCTTAGCTACTTACCTGCCCTGTCCCTAACAAAAAGACTTTGCAGATGGTAATTGAGATGGCATTCAAGTAAATGACATGAGGAAGAGGTGCTTGGTCCTTCTTGGGTTTTTAAAGACTAGCCATTTAAATTTTGTTACACTCAGAGGAAGTGTTATTGCTTATGGCTCCTATATTTTAACCGTGTATATGCAAAATAGTGTTTCAATTTTCTCGTACATAGCTGCTTGATTAAAAGAAACAAGTTACAGTGGTGACTGTAGACACTTGTAAATTGTGTTTTAGAATAACTGCAACAAACAACATGTTTACAGCTAAGAGATACTTATGAAAAAACAGAAACTTTGATCATGAGGGATTTTAATTTCACAGATACTTACTGGGATAACAAGTATGCAAAACCTGTAAGGTGGGAAGCATGTTTCCAGAGGCAATGCATAATTGCTTACTTACTGAAGTCAGTTTATTGACTGAACTTCATGATCAGAGGCTCTTGGCACCCAGAGCTGGGAAATTAGCCCATCTTGATAAAAAGAGCAGAGCTGATTTAGGGATCACAAATTCACAATACGAAAAAGAAATTAAGAGGAAGCATTATAATGACTTTTGACTCAGTGGAAATTTAGTAAAAAAATAAAAGTACTGTAAGGAGTTCTGACAGAGATAACTGTATTAATAGGCATGGTTTTCTGAAAGATAAACGTGCTTTCAGCATATGTCACAATATGAATTACTTACACCTTAACTTTAAGTAGAAGGAGTAACTGAATGATCTTGATGGAAATGATTCATGACCTCATGACTGTATGGGAAACCTAGTGCAGAAAAATGGGAATTTTTTAAGAAACAGTTGGAGAGTCTGTGGTTACAAATCATTCAGGCTAGATCTCAACAGGGCAGGGGAAATGTAAGAGAAAAAAATGTGCTTAAGCAGAATGACAATAAAAACATTCTTAAATGTCTGCTTTGGGGAGGAGGAGGTTGCTAGCTATGAACTAAAAAATTGCAGAAGTTATAAGGATTATTAGAACAGCAAGAAGAGATAGTAGCTATCACATTACAGAAAATATTTCATGTGTGAATAAAGAACTTCCTCACAGAATGCAGATTTGCAACAGGTAGCAAATGAAATGGATACCATTAGTAAAGATGGTAGTGAAGGTCGTCGGGTTTAAAGGAATGAACATAATTTATCAGGAAATAGTATGTTCCCATTACTGTTATGTGCTTCCACAATGGAATACAGTGAACAGCTGTCCTATGAAATGTTTAAGGATCTTCTTTTGTCATAGATGAATAGTCTTACTAGTTTCAGAGTTGTTGCTTGTGTGGTTAAACCACGTGAAGGTTGGCCTTTAGGACTTGTCTTACTGGCTGTAACTGGCTGGCTGAAGGAATATGGGATTGGAGTTTCATACTAGCATGACCATGGTAACATTCCATAAGGGAGTGGGTTTCACCTCTAGGTTTCAACATCTTTGTGATAGATGTTTAAATTTTTACAGTGTTCTTCTGAGAGTATAGAATCTGTGCACAAACCTTCTCTGTCCCATACAAGCGAAGGTCTTGCGCTGTTTTTCTTATGTTTTCAAATCACACTCCTGATAATATCAGCTTAAAGTAAAAGATACAAAGAATAGAAAACAGTCTCAGAAAATCTTTCTCACCTGAAAAATTATTATAATTATTATTGCTTGCAGTAGTACTACTGAGTCTATAACAGTTTGCACAACGAGGCCAATGCGTTAAGGACGTTCACTTAATCATGTTCAGTGTCACCAGGAGCAACACAGCACCGTGGCTTCCTGGCTGCAAAGGGAGCAAATCAGAAAATGCACAAATAGGTTCAGTAAATATTCAGTAAATAAGAAAATGAATGCACCTGTATGCAGCAATCAGGTCATACATGGTGACATGGGTATCTGGCAAGTTGTTTTATTCAGGAGGCAGTCATCCCTTTATATAGTCACTTTTCAGCTCCACTTTTTTTTTTTTTTCTTTCCTCTACTGTGTTTTATTTCAGCAGTTAGAAAGGTTTATTAGCAGTATGAATCCCTTGACAATCTCTGGCAATTCAGGTGTAGGTAAAATTGCAATGAAAACAGAAACTTTTCACTGAAAATTCCTTATTATTTATTGTATTGGGGTATAATTACCCGTAGATTATATAGAGATTTTCCTGTAGTATTTGTCTTAATTCTACATAGGAACAGTACATCTTAATACATATCTCTCTTCTCTCATGTATATATAAGCAAGAGTTGGGACTTTCTAGTACAAGATAACAAATCCACATTTGCATTCCCAAATGAGAGATTTGGACAACAGGGAGGAATAAATGCAATCAAAACACTCTGATATGCAGTCAGTGTAAAGCTATGAAGTAAAACATGGTAGTGCAGTTGGGGAAAGTATAATGCAAGCACAGGTTGGATAAAACCGTACTTACAACTCTGTGTGACACTGGCTAGACAGGTGAATTGAATATTGATCTTTTCTGTTTATGCTCAAGATGCACTTGCATTTTGTAGAACTTGTTTTACACATCATGAGAAACGCAATATCAGTGGAAAGCTTCTGTGAGAAAAGGTAGATGATAATTTTTTTTGCTTTTTCATGTACTGCTCCATTTTTAAGGACCATCTTTGGAAATTGATATGTGATAACTTGTGCTCTATTGACCTGTCTGTAATCTTTACTTATCTATGAGTGCTGCTACATTTAAAAAAATGTTACGAAAGCATTTCAACTGAAATAGCTGAAGCTGATCTCTTAGATTCATTAGAAATACTTGCAGAATCTGTAACCTTGGCTATGTGAGAGATCAATGTCATCATGGCTGTTGCTGCCTTAAAATCAGTAAAATACTTGGAGTATCAATAAGGAGCAAGTTTTAAAGCAATCTCAATCCTATTTTCTCAGAATTGCTACCCACCATTGGCCTTTATGTTTTAGATTCAGTAAATTCTTCAGCAATATTACTCTTTGTTAATGAAATATTGATTGGAATGTGGTGTTGTGACAATCTAGGCATGATGATGTTCATCTCTCAGATCACATATAAAACTGCATTTGTTCTATATGTATATAAAATATACATATAACAAATACTGAATATACAATATACAGTATAACAAATACCAAAACTGGTATTTGTCCAAAAAACCTTTTATCCTTCTTGGTACTTTAAAAACAGAAATATCAACAATAACAAAAAACAAAACACAAGAAGTGAAAACAACAACAAAAAAACAAAGACAAAAAAATAAAATCAAACAGCCACAATAATAAAAAATACCAAAAAAATTATCACAAAACTTGAAGGAAGGCTCAGCTAAGGTGACGAATGATACTCTAAATAAGGAAAATAATTCTTATGCTGAAAAAACCTGTTATTTTTACCGAAAACTTTTTACCTCAGCAAGTTTGCAGATGACACCAAGCTGAGCAGTTGATAAGTTGGAAGGAAGGGAAGCCGCCCAGAGGAACCTGGACAGGCTGAAGAAGTGGGCCCATGAAAACCTAGTGAGGTTCAGTAAGGCCAAGTGCAGGGTGCTGCATTTGGGTTGAGGCAATCCCAGGTATTTATACAAACTGGGGGAAGATCTCCTTGAGAGCAGCCCTGTGGAGAAGGACTTGGGGGTCCAGGTGGACGAGAAGCTGGACATGAGCCAGCAGTGTGTGCTTGCAGCCTGGAAGGCCAACTGTGTTCTGGGCTGCATTAAAAAAGAGATGGCCAGCAGGGAGAGGGGGGTGATTGTCCCCCCCCAGTCAGCTCTTGTGAGGCTCCATCTGCAGTACTGCATCCAGGCCTGGGAACATGGAGCTCTTGGAGCGGGCCCAGAGGAGGGCCACTGAGATGATCAGAGGGCTGGAGCACCTGTCCTGTGAGGAAAGGTTGAGGGAACTGGGATTGTTTAGCTTGGAGAAGGCTCTGGGAAGACCTCATTGTGGCCTTCCAGTACTTGGGTATAAACAGGAGGGGGAACAGGTGAATAGTGACAGGACAAGGTGGAATGGTGTTAAACTGAGATAGGGGAGGTTTAGGTTAGATGTTAGGAGGAAGTTTTTCACACAGAGGGTGGCAACACACAGGAACAGGTTGCCCAAGGAGGTTGTGGATGCCCTATCCCTGGAGGCATTGAAGGCCAGGCTGGATGTGGCTCTGGGCAGCCTGGTCTAGTGGTTGGCAACCCTGCACACAGCAGGGGGGGGGTTGAAACTAGAGGATTCCAACCCAGGCCATTTTATGATTCTATGATGAAAAAATGACCTCGCAAGATCTGTAGCTCCTATTTAACATGATACACTGTGATCCCCATTGTGTGCCCAAATTCCTTATATAAAGGATAAAGCAGGGGAATCACGCAAAGTGTAATTTGAGGAATCCACCTAGTGATTCTCAGCTGTGTAAATGTAGGGGGACCTCAAAGCAACTCAACCATAGTGACACTAGGCAGTATGAAGAAGTTCTCAAAGTTGGACAAAAAAATTATGCTGGTTTTCATCTTCAAGGCTAGTCAGGTTTCTCCCTTTTTTTTTTTTTTTACCATTGTAAAATTGATTTTTTTTTCTGCAAATAGTTTTGGATTTTAGATTTTATTTTAAAATATAACTTTTTATTGTTGGATTTTATTTTAAAATATAACTTATGTTCTAGCTTTACACTTGCACTTCTGAATTAAAAAATTGCAATTTCTTTTATGTGCCTATTATGGCTATGAGTTGTGAGAATAGTCAGTACAGTCCTACTCAGGACCAGCTTCTTTTATTGAGAAATCTGTTATTGAGCTGTGTTTTAAGGTTTTGTCTTTGCTTTCAGAAGGCTCTTGTAGTTACAAACATTTGTAACAACAGTAAAAATAATATTGTGAAAAACATTTTTACTCCAATAATAGTCTGCAGAATTTAATAACTATTCATTACTTCACACAAAGCTGTCTCCAAAGGTTATTTTTTTGCTTGCTTGTTTCTAACAAAAGATTCAGGTATGTACGCATGCCTTGCATTAAATTTCTTTTATGATAGTACGATTATGTTAAGGGTAAATTGATAACTATCTTGCTTGCTCAGCCTGCTGGAGGGCTACCACAGGACTTTAGTAAAATGCTTGCTATTGAGAAAAGAGATGTACCAAACCCTGACAAAGAGGAAAGAGGACAAGTATATATATGCATAAGCAAATCAGACAATAGAGCAAAGCTATGTTAAGAGCACAAGGCCGAAGAGAAGCAGTGATTTCATTCAGCTGGAAATCATGTCTGTTCCAATATGTATTCACTGCAGCAAATGTGGTTTGGTAAAACTTTTATTCAGTAAGGAAACCTTCATAAATACAGACCTCCTGCATTTTGCCTGAACTGCCACATATGTGCGTGTTGTTGAAATGTAACTTTAAATGGCTTATGAAGACATCCCTATGAATTCAAAATTACTGTACTTGCAGAAAAAGCAACAATATCTGTCTGTAAATCCTTTAATCATAAGCATTAAAGAATAGTTCTTCAGAGAATCACAGGCTGCTGACTAAAGTTTACATTTTCTTGAGTTGCTTTTGGTGCTGCTAGCTATTTTTCTCATACACATGATGGTGATATGAAGTGACACTTGCACCTGTTGTCACCATCTTATGGTAATTAGCATAGTGCCCTAAGTAGTAGCAGGGCCATCACATCCAAACATAAGCCATTAACATATTGCAGCTGTCATCAGTAGGGAAAACTAATGGAGTTAGTGGATTTGCACACTACTGCATACCTTGGCTCAGCAAGCGTAACTCCCCATATTGGGGTCATTGGGGATAGGAAAAAGAAATGTGGGATGTAGCCAGTCAGGAGTGAAAGAATACATTTTACTGCAGGTTTACTTTCATGTATTATGCATGTCCTTCAAGGTCACTGCATGATCATTTATAAGATTTTAATGAGATATCAAAGTGGAAAGAATGGAATGTAATTAATGTGATCATACAGAGAAGATACAGGTATAAAATAGCACACACAAGGCAGTCAACAAAAAGTGGGAGCGGGGAGGAAAAGAGGAGGACTATTTGAGCGGATTTCAGCCTGGCTAGCAATAAGCTTTTTGCCAGTACTTTCAGACACTTAACACCCTGCCAAACAGTTCTCCTCAGCTAACAGTGAAATAATGGAGGGAATTAAAGAAAATGTATTCTGTGGCTTCTCTTTGAGTACAGGCTACGCACGCTTTCATTCTTTAGGGGAAAATAGGTGACTTGTAGATGAAAGTATGCCAGTCCTACAGAAACATGACTCATGTGAGTATTATAGATTTTATTGTTAGGATGCCTCTTGTTGGCAGTCTGTGAAAAGCCGCTACCAAAAAGTCAAGACAGATAAAGTAAAACTTCAGCATAATTTTGAGGACTTTTCTAGAACCTTTTCTTTTCTAGGTGTCTGAGAAGGTGCAGAGATGTAATAAATCCCTCAACAAGGATCCTTCATAGAGTCACCGTTTTTCTCAGACTGCTTTGGTCCCCACCATCTTCCTGGCACCCATGCCCTTTTGTCTACGTAGATGCAATTTCATACTTTTTTTCCAAGAAAGGACTGCAAATAGGGTTGCCAGTGGTTGAATTCTATGCCTCCAAGAATTTTCCTTTATTGTGTCTTTTATTGTACTTTGTATGATTTTAAGCAATTGCTCACTATAGTAGAAGAATGCAACTTATCTTTCTGCCATTCTTCCCGAAAGATTAAAAAACAAGGAAGCAATAAATTAACTTCCAAAAAGAATGGAAAATGTGAACTCCAGAAAACAAAAAAGGTTTTTATAAAAACAGTCATTTCAGAGATAGAACAATATGTATATATATTTGCTGATATATTTTCATTTAACCAATTTTAAACCATTTTTTATAATTCATATAGATCGTTGAACTTTCAAGTAAAGACATTTGTATGGCAGATTCCCTTTCACTGTGTGTGGGGTTTTTTTTTAATTCAAAAAGCAGCAGTTCAAGCTGACCTTCTAAGACATTTGTTCTGGGAAAAACAGCTCATGGATACAAGTGGAGAACGTCATGAGGAACTGGAAACAGCAAACAGGAGCTTTTGACTGAGCTTATAAACAGTGAACATATTGAAAACTAAATACTATTTCTCCTTTTCATAGGAACTTTGATTTGGTCTTTGTCTTTTTCACCTCATTTCCTGTTTCTGTTGCTTCTTTTTTTTTTTCTTTAGTTTTCCTTTTCATCCCTCTCTCAGACCTGCTACCTATTCTCAACCTGTTCTTTGTCTCTCTCTCGGTTTACTATAACTTCACAAATTGCCACTGAAATATCCATTCAGAGTCACATACATGCTAGATATGATGGAAGAGAGGACGAGGTGGGTAGCATCTCTCTAACTTGCTGAAGAAACTTCTGGCCTGTTTGGAAAACCATTTCAGCCCATATCACCATGTACTAATGCTACAGAGAGACATCTTGGAAATCTTATTTCACACAGGACAGACATAATGTGGTTCCCAAAGAAAAATCCAGCAGCAGCTGGTAGTTACAGCAACTCCCTAATCTGTGACTCCCTCCAGCGGTTGGTTTACCAGAGTTTTCAATAGCAGGTTTACAAATGTTCTTTTTCTTCATGAAGTTGGCTGTGGTAGGAACTAGGTAGATAGCACTGGAAGAAAACCATCAAGCACTGGAAGAAAACCATCAAATGAAGGCAGGAGACAAAGAAATCCAAGAACTTCATTTTTTAAATATCATCACAGGACTGAACACTTTCACTTCCCTCATGATATTCTACTGAGTACAGCCCCTTAGTCAGATACTGTGGGAGACAACCTAGACTGAAATCCTTCCAGAACTGCTCAGATCTCTTGCTGATGCCCCTAAACGAGGACATCCTGTGTCCTACTTTCACAGTTATCTTGCTGATTATATAAATACATATACTTGTATGCACATATTCGTACTTATTTGTTTTTTAACCACAAAATAAATTTGTATTATGCACAGGCTGGCTGGTGAAAAATTATGGAGAAGAGAGAGAAAGGTAATTTTTGAAGTGGAACATGGTAAAAAATTGAAGATATGATAAAAAAAAAACAAACCTTCCAATTTCTATTTCTGATCCTATATAGATAAATGAGATTTTGAAGAGAGTCATTTTGGGAAAGTCGAGATAATCTCAGGCCTAGAAAAATCAAACAATTTAAAATTCATGAAGGTACCATCTTCCTATTTATAAAAGGTTAAGTTCCCCTAAGCTATGAAAGAGAAACACCCTCTGAAGACCTGGGAAGGCAGTAAACATTGGTGGCAAGTGACAGGAATTGATCCTGCTTTTCCATGCCTGTCATGTCTCTAAATTTTATTTCCACTATTTCTAGGGTACCATGATAAGAGAGGCAGGGATAGGAAAAAGGATCGAGATGAGGCAAGACTATGGCCTGAGGGCGATGGTACCTGGGTCTCTGACTTTTTCTCAATTAGTAGGTCTCCCTGCCTGACTGTGAGATGTGCATCTAACTGGGGACTTAGACTGTTGCAAGGTATTGATTAGCCATAATGTGAAGTCAAATCTGAATAAAAAAGCATTGTGATCAAAAGCCTTTCATTGGAGACAGCATGCCCTCGAAGTCAAGGGTCTGCAGAATCTGATGAGCTCTGTTTCCTTTTTGTCTGAGAGAGATATCCACGGTTTACTCATAAAGGCTCTCTTGATAGGAAAGTCCAGTGGGCCCTCTGTCAAAAAACCTGATGTCTCAGATTTGACAGGTGCTTGTTAGTTTTTCATCCCAGATCACTCAACATGCACACAGAACTAGAAAAGACGACTGCTAATAATGCTATGTTTCAAGTTGACCGCCTTGTCATTTTTCGCTGGAAATTCACTGGTTCAATCACTAACATTAAAATGTCTGCATTAAAGGAAAACAAAGCACATCCAGCCATGAAATGTATTGGTTTTCTGACTGTTAGACTTACACAGCTCAATTAAATTCATTGCATTGCATTATCTGGTAGGAGCAGTTTTTCCAAATCACATATAAAGCAAAAATAACTGCTGGTCTATTTAAAACAACAACAACAACAACAAGAAAATCAGCAGAGATCTCCATTTTGATAAATTTTGCCTCTTTCTGGAGCTTAGCTTTCCTATTGCTGAAATTGTTACTTAATGAGAAAGCGATCCCCCTCCTGCAGAGAGCAAGATCCTTTCAAACAGTGCCACTCCACTGGGATGACGTGTGAACCTAGATTTCTGGTCCAGTGCTGTCCCATCTGTGATGAGCAGTGGTTGATTTCTCTCAGAAACTCAAGAGAAAAAGGAGGTTTATTTTTGTGGGCTCTTCATGTAAAGAATTTACAAGCTAGGGATTTAGGCCAACAGAAAAGATACATCTTGATAATAGCATATCTGGGCATCATTATAATCAGCTCCTGATTCATCTTCTGTAGTTCCCAATCTGAACCCCAGGGCAGATCAGTAGCTGTATGGTGATGGACTTTGGGTCTTGCTGGTGGTAACAAGATCCCATTTATACTGCATAGGAGATGTTAGAGCCTTTGGACATGGAACAAACGAAGAAGAAAGTTTTTGTTCTCCAAACCATAAAAACGTGTGGAATTGCCAATTCTTAGACATTTTTGAATCAGTTAGACAGTGCACTGCATTAGTGAAATCATGGAATCATAGAATGGTTTGGGTTGGAAGGGACCTTTAAGATAATTTAGTTCCAACCTCCCTGCTGTAAGTGATGTATCTTATTTGAACTATCTTTTATTGTATTTGCAACATTTCTTTCCTCTAAGGAGCCAGTTATCCTATATATCATTCAGAAAAACAGATGTTTCTGGAGATAGATGCCGAGACAGGCAAGAACTAATAATCATCCTACCATGACTCTGGCTGATGCTACTGCTTCTTTGCGGCACCTCACAAAGTAGTATTGTAAGAAGTAGAAACCCACTTACAGAGAGGTAAGTGGAGATTCTTTACCCAGGCTGTGGCACAATGCCAAGCATACAGCAGATAAACCAGCAGTGGCCCATAAATAAAAATGTAACTGTCTTCTGAAGAGCTGTGCACAAAATGGAGTCCTGGTCATTTGCAAAGTGCTGCTACATGTAGAGTAAATTAAATTAATATTTTCTGTGGGAACGGCTGCTCAGGATTAGCCTCTCACAGAAGTCAACAAGAGTTCTGCCCTCTTTTCCACCTTTTCCTTCCAGCACCAGTTGTGTCACCTGGAGGTCTCACCATGGGGAACAAGGAGCCATTGCTTTCTGTGTGTTGGATTTTGAACACTGCCCCCACTTCCAAGGGAGACAGACTGACCAAGCTTTTGCACACATCAGGATATTGACAGAGGTGCTCTGTGAGGATGACAGTGCCGCTCAGGGCACAGAACAGTTCCTCCATCAAGCTTGTCAAGGGTGATAAAGAACAGAAAATAAACAGTGCCCTCCCCCTCCCCCCAAATAAATAAATAAATAAATAAATAAATAATCAATCCAAACCTGTACTGGTTATCAGATTTCTTCTGGCTCAGTCTCTGAACTGCAAGAGATGTTCATTGTTTGCTTGCGCAGCTAACAGAACATTTTTTGGTAGTTACAGTCACAGCTGCGCAGTCCCTGGCAGACACATCCACAAACAATAAGAGAGGGGGAAGAAACAGATTGCTGCTACAAAATCTGGGGCAAGAGGGAGCTTCAAAACGCAAGCAATCACAACACTGTTCATGGCATCCATTGCATAGGAGCAGGAGTCTGAGCACCTTGCACTGGCCCCAGGTATCCCCGTCAAGGCCCTTCTCTAAGATATAAACACCATCGCCTCCCAGTGAACAGAGCTGGAAGAGATGGAATAGTTCACCTTCTCTTCCTGTCATGCAAAGACTGAGCCTGAGTAGGTCTTTTCCATCTATATTTTGACAGATGGCAAAGATGTGAGCTATTTCTCTAGGTTTTGGCCTCCATTGCTCACAGCACTCTACTTCCAGCCCTTCCCAGCACAGTTCAAGGTTGTGAAAGTGTAATGGAGCCCAAAATATTTCTTGCTGCAAAGTATTCATTGCGGTAAATGTCGACTGTAGCAATAAGGCACTGAAGGTTGTGCATTAGCAAGCTATTAGTGCATGCTGAGAGTGCTCTGGTTGCCTTCTAATGCACATTCTGCAATGGCCATTACAGAGTATGTCTCGTTATTTTTACATTTATTTCACATTTAAAAAAAATCTATTTCAAAACACTTTTGCACAATTTCAGTAATGTGTTTTTTTCACAAGAAAGAATAAGTGTTCCTTATGAATAAAATGTGAAGAGAATGTGGTAGGCAGAGGTAATCTTTAGGGCTTCCAGGTAAATGTGAACTCTTTTTTACACCTTCCTTTTTTGGTGCTTTTCTTTTTTACTCCAATAGACTCCTATGTCTGACAAAGCCATCCTTCTGCATTTGCAGCTTCAGTTTATGACTATGCAGCCATTTAATTTGATTAAAAATAGCACTTTGGCAGACACATGTCATTAGACTCTTCTGTGTTTCACACTAGAAAAATGTAAAATGTCCATACAAGTCATACAGTGATCCCAGGAATTAAAGGGGGAACCCATAACATTGTTTTTCCTTTAGCCTCATTTCTGCCTCCATCCTGTAACTGTCTTTGCTTATATCCCACCCCTACAAAATGTTGAAATGTTTGCTCATATGCCTTTTCCCTATTGTGTATTGAATGCAATAGGTTGACAGATGCGCACAAAAGATAGTGTTGATGTAGGCAGGTTGCAATTCCAACTGATAAGCCTAAGAAAAATAAGGTTATGATCAATTAGAGAAGGTTTAATTCTACCAAACTTCAAAATCGAAATTAGGCATTTTAGTTTGGACTGTAATTTTCCTGGAGTGCCTTAGAAAATGAGTGAAGCTTAGATGCCTCCAAAATATGTTTGAGACAACCCGAGGTCTAAATCATCTGCTTCTTTCCTTGCAAGACTTTACATGACAATACATCCAATTTTATCAGTTAAATGATATAGTTAATCTGATTTGGGATTAATCTGGGTCTTGTTTTTTTCCCCAGCTCTGCTTCACTATTTAATGGTTAAGTATCTATGGCATGAATATATGTTCTTAAAACATCAGCTGTCTCCAAAACACTGCAATGTCAAAATAATGGTGTATTTTACTGTTGATATCTGAGTAGAATGCTATGAGGTCCTTTGTGAAAATGCCCTGGAGAAAGGATGTTTAAAGAACAGATTGGAAAAAATATAGAAACTTACAAGGTATTTGGCAGGGGAGCATGTAAAGATCACAATTTCTGCAAAACAATTGTGCATGTGAGTGGGAGAAGGCAGTACTGAAGTGCTGAAGCCATTTTTTTGAAATATAGGATAGTTTAAATCTATATGGAATCAGACATTCCACTACTGAATAAAACTGACAGTGAAGGAATATTCAATGCTGTGTTACAGCCCCTGAAAACATAGCAAATGTCAGAAATTCCTCTTTTAAAGAGTCCTCACTCTTGTTCAATAACTTCAACTGTCAGAGCGTGGAGCTGTATCAAAAAGAGTTTCACAGAATCAAAAGGTTTGTTTCTTAGCAACTCTGTCAACAAATTTAAATTACTACATATTGTGGCTGTTCCATGATCATTTGCATGCAAGATTTGTAAACACAAATTTTCATCATGCGTCCTGTTGTTGTGGTTTGTAGAGAAGCAAAAGGGGGCAAATACTTCAAGGCAGGGGCAATGCAGGTGCTAAAGAAAAAGATGCAGTAGTAAATACAAGGTTCTATGTAGCTCACTGGATCTAATTCTGGTATTGTTCACTTTGCCCACGAAGAAGAAGTAGCAGAGTTATCAAACCCAGCCATACCTGTTGTACTGTTGTAGTTCACAACATTTAAGACACAAGACTGAATATTCTTTCTGTGGTAAAAAATAATGGTGATGATATTCGGACATTCTTTACACAGTAATTCAAAGCTCCTGCACTGCCAACAGCACACATACACTGGGTTTAAATAAACTTCTTTAAAGTTTTGCTGTATCAACAGTGTGATAAATAAGTCAATAAGAGGCTCAGTTACTGGGTATTTGCCTTGGGTTGCAGGGAATTTTTTGTAACTTGAACTCAAGGCTGTGCTGTGCAACTGCTGCACTAGGTGTTTAAAGCTGTTCAGATACATCGAGATGAACTCCAATCACAGGTACCTGAGGAAGGTTGGGCTGATGTACCTTTGCCCTTTTTTGCTAACTTCATCAAAGACTGTAGTTAGGAAGTGATAAATATGGTCTATTTTAATTTTTATGTCATTTCAATTGCCGTTATTATTTGCTGAGTGCCTATAATGTGCATGGTACTGGAGGATGCACTTTATTTAATATAATGCATTTTAAATCCACTTTATATAATAGGCTAAGCATATATTATAGATATATCTATGTATGCTCAGTATGATATAATAAACTGAAAGAATATACACACTTTATATGTTTGTATTTTCGGACTTAATGAATTCAGCCTATCCTAAACATCTAATGGCTCATATACAAAATCTCTGCTTGTTTCACATAACAACTCTATTACAGATTTAGTGTTATTTATTTGCTTTACAGTAATCTCAGAGGTTCTTGCTTTACAAAGTGCTGTTAAAAGTGGGATAAGAGACTGCCTTAAAGAACGTACAGTTTACAAAACTAAGAGAGAAGAAATGTATTTTCAAATGGCCAAAGTGATATGCTCAAGGTTCGTATCCCACGCATGGAAATGTGTTCTGGTAATTTCTCAGCAGCATTGTCAACTCCTGGATGTAAGAGCCAGGTTGTGTGGATCCAGAGAACTCAGTCTAATCCGGGCATTAGGTCACATTATCCCTATTTTTTAACTGTACTGTTGAAATGACTTTCTGTCTTCCTTATTCTCCATCCTCTTTGCATTAGGATTCAGAATATACAGAAGCCTCATGTTAGAACTAAATAAATCAAATTCCTAAACTAAATGAAAAACACAGCCAGAGAATGAAACAAATTCTGAGAAAGGGTGGATTCTGAAATTCAGATCTACATTAATATACAAATTTATATTGCCCATATGTGCCACTAGTGTGGACCAGCTGACATTATAGTGCAGGAAAATATCACAGAATCATAGAATGAGTTCGGTTGGAAGGGACCATAAAATCATCTGGTTCTAATCCCCCTGCCAAGGGCAGGGTTGCCACACATTAGATCAGGCTGCTCAGGATCCCATCCAACCTGGCCTTGAACACCTCCAGAGATGGAGTACTCACAACTTCTTTGAGCAATCTGTTCCAGCATTTCACTACACACTGAGTAAAAAATGTCTTCCTAATATCTAACCTATATCTACCTTCTTTTAATTTAAAGCCATTCTCTCTTGTCCTAGGTACTATCAGGCCATGTATAAAGTTGATCCTTCTCCTGCTTGTAAGCTCAGTTCAAGTACTGTAAGGTCGCAACAAGGTGTCCCCAGAATCTTCTCCAGGCTGAACAAACCCAGCTCCCTCAACCTTTCATCATAAGAGAGGTATCCAGCACTTTGACGATCTTCGTGGACCTCTGGACCTTCTCTAACAGCTCTGCATTCTTCCACTATTAAGGGCCCCAGATTTGGACACATTAGTCCAGGTGGATCCTCATAAAGACAGAGTAGATGGGGACAATCACTGCCCTCTCCCTGCCAGTCACCCCTCTTTTGATGTAGCCCAGGATACTATTGGCCTTTCAGGCTGTATGTGCACACTGCTGGCTCATGTTCAACTTTTTGTCCATCAGGACCCCTAAGTCCTTCTCTGCAGGGCTGCTCTCAGTGAGTTCTTCTCCCAGCCTATGCTTATATCTGCGATTGCCTTGACTCAAGTAAAATACCTTGCAATTGACCTTGTTAAGCCTCATTAGATTCTTGAGTATACACTTTTCAAACATGCCCAGGTTCTTCTGTATGGCATTCCTCCCTTCTATTGTGTTGACTGTACCACTCAGCTTGGTGCCATGAGCAAACTTGCTGAGAGTGCATTCAAACCCACTGTCCACACCACTGATAAATATTTTGAAGAGCACCGGTCCCAGGACAGAGCCCTCAGGGCTACCACTTGTGACTGACCTTCACCTGGACATAGAGCCATTGACAGTAATCCTCTGGCTACAATCATACAACCCATTCTTTACCCACAAAATAGTCCAGCATTCAAATTTGTACTTCTCCAATTTATAAAGATTTGGTGCTGGACCATGTCAAAGGCCTTGCATAAGTCTAGGTAGATGAAATGAGTTAACCTTCCTTTGTTCACTGGTGCCATCTCCTGGTTGTGTCTCTTCTTAATTTGGTCTTAAAAGGCGTCAGTAAGAAAATAAGAAAATAAGAAAACAAGAAAATAAATAAATGAAATGTAGCCCATGCTATTGATCAGGTAACAGGCAGAAGAAAAATCAGAAACCAGAGATATACAACAGATGGTAAACTCAGTTTTCTGTCTCTTGGAAAACAGGAAAACACAACGAAAGAGTTAGTTCTATTAACCAGAAGAGGGAAAAAAAACAAAACAAAACAAAAAAAACCCCACCATTTTAATGCAAATACACTAGTCCAAAAGGGAAAGATGATCCCTCTACTTGTTAGTGCTTCTGTCAGATGGTTAATATTCAGTGGATCTGAGCGGCACTGCAGTTCATTGCAACTGTTTTTAACCCAAATTTCTAAATTTGAACTCAGGTCACAAATGAATACATTTTTGGTGCATCCTTACCTAATCCCTTGTGGCAACTGCAGACCATCCTTTCTCACAATACCACTGAATCAAGGAGCCAGCCCTACCAAGGACTGTCTCTCATGGGAAGGTTAAGTGCCATCAGACCTCATCATCTGACAAGAACAGGTCTTAACTGGCTGAGAAGCACAGAACTCTACTAGGAGCATTACATAAATACAGTCTTATTGTGAGCACAGTCTTTGAAGTGTTACAGATGTAAGATTCTCATCTTCAAGAGTACTTAAACATCTTTAGTTTTTTCAAACCTTGAATAAAATGAGCATTTAAATGATGAGTCACAGATAATACAACTAATCAGGATGAAAGCTTATCACATGTTGCAATGATGTCATTTATTGTCCTTGTTATAATCTACTAAAAATTAATTTAATTTAATCTTTAGTTTATGGATTAACAGCATAGAAAAGAAGGAAGCAAATGTGATAGTTGACTGCCATCTAATTATTATGTAGGGAGTTTGTTAAGATGGACTTCGGGGAACATGAATGTTTATGATTTAGTTCCCATGACAGACATTTCTTGGTAAATCAAGAAAGAAATTACTTTCAAAGTGGGAGGACAAGCACATTGTATAACAGCTCTGGATGTATGTGTATGATCAGCTGCACCATTTTTCAGTAGCATCTGCAGAGTTCTGGGAAGAATAGATGTTGCATCCACACACAGAATCATGTCATATTCTACAAGAATTAGCAATGCTGACAGATTTTCTGATGATGTTGATTGATTTTCTGGTATGCATGGGAACCTCTGCATTACAACAGAGAAATACAAACAATTCCTGATCCTCTAGATATGATATTCATAGATGCAAATAATGCCTTAAAAAAAATAAAAATAAAAATCCAAATAGTGTTTAGTTACTTGATTGGTCTCTGGAAACAGTTATTCTCTTAACTTTGCTAATTTCTGTATTGACAGATTCTCTTACACATCATTTGGATTTTGGTGCAGGCCTTAAAACCACAAAAAGCTGAGATTTGTCATGCTACTGTAGAAGCTATCAGCAAAGACAATATTTTGCCTATTCGTATTGAATATACTGATCTAGGCAATGTTCTGACTCTGTGTTGGAATGACATTTTTTACTTTATTGTGCATCCTCAGGCTGCACATAGACAGGGTGTGGATGTGCCATAGAAACAAAGCTCTGAGCTGCACTCACACTCTTGGAAACATTATGTTGCCCCCAAACTGATATTTATACTACTGAGTTTATTGCTTGTGTTACTCTTCACTCATTTCATGAACTTGTGAATTCGTATGCGAAGAGAGGCCACTGTGATAATCCCAATTGATCTCTTCTTTAATGTGCACTGTAGAGTTACTTTGAACTATTCCAGTTTGAATACAACAAATAATTTTAGAAAAACAAAACATATAAATTAAAAATTGTTAGCAATGAAAAAAATGCTACCACCAATTTTCATTAGTTGTTTCAGTTCTTTGACTCCTCAGTATTAAAGATGCATGTTCTGAATCTAATTTTTATTATTATTTTTATTAATAATGAGCAGAACAACATTCTTCGACAGAATTCTTTTCTTCACATAAGTTTGTACTGGATGAGGTCACTGTGGATTGGTCACTTTTAAAATAGCTTTAGCTCCGTAAATCTTTCATTACAGTGTGTACTTTACTGCACTTTTGTTGCTCTTCTCTAAAACTTCTTAATTCCTCTAAAATTCTTCTCAAGATCAAGGAATCACAGAATGTCTTGGGTTGGAAGAGATCCCAAGGATCATCACATTTCAACCCCCCTGCTACAAGCAAGGCCACCAACCTCCAGATCTGGCTAGACCAGGCTGCCCAGGGCCCCATCCATCCCCATCCATGTCATGAACACCTCCAGGGATGGGGCATCCACAGCCTCTCTGGGCAGCCTCTTCCAGATGTGCACAGGATTTCAATATCAATAACAATACTTTCAAGTAAGTGCAAGCAAAAGTCAGGTAAGCTCTCCAACTGCAACTTGAGTTCTTGTTTATAGAAACAACAATAGTTACCCTTTTGATAATGAGTGGCATTGAAAACTGATTCCTTTACTTTGCTTTCTTAACCTTTTCCCAGAGTTACTATTTCAAAGGATTTTCCTTTCTTATGATATGACCTGTAGTCTTTCTTTTGAAATACACTGTGTATGGCTGCTTTTGTAACACCTATTCCTTGATTGCATGACTGTCTATTAAATGTAATTCCTCAGCATTTTGGTTCTCTTTGGCACAGTTGCTTTTTGTATGAGGCTTGCATGTCTGTGACAGTGTCTACCTATGTAGTCCTCTTACTGCTTCTCCACTAAGTTTCCTACTAAGTGTAAAAGAACTAAGGGATAGTGGTAATTATCTCATTTCCTTCAGGAATTTGTTTTCTCTTTGAATCAACCTTTTTCTTAAAAGGTTCTTATCTTTGGTTGAATGAAGCTTTGCAGCCCCCCTTCTAAGGAGGGCTTTAATCAACAGAACTAGGATGCCTTCCCTTGTCACAGGCAGTGTATAAGTCACCCTTTTCTCCCAAAAATGCAGCATGCACATGCCAGAACAAATTCAGAATTGACTTTGTTTGCACCCTGTGAATTACAACTCAGTCTGATATACATGCAATTTTTCCAAACAGGGTATTTTCTTTACATCCAAACTGGTTTCTTGTTTTATTTTTTGATATACCATGGGTAAACTGAAATTCTTCACCATGAATCAAAATTCTTGCCTTGCCTTGCATTTTTTTTTCCCTTCCCTTCCCTTCCCTTCCCTTCCCTTCCCTTCCCTTCCCTT
>JAPSGF010000055.1:3634367-3680913 GCA_035772895.1 Perdix hodgsoniae | reverse complement strand
GAAGGAAGGAAGGAAGGAAGGAAGGAAGGAAGGAAGGAAGGAAGGAAAGAAAGAAAGAAAGAAAGAAAGAAAGAAAGAAAGAAAGAAAGAAAGAAAGAATAAAAGAACAAAAGAACAAAAGAACAAAAGAGAAAATGTAAAACCCACGCTGAAAAATAGTCTTCCAAAAACTTTACTTGTATTATAAACTTAGGTAACTGTTGTAATTAGATTAAATTAGACAGATAGCGAGAAGTTTAGAACAATACCACGTTTTCTTAGAGAACTCAAATGAATTTGCATGAACAAAGGATAACCTCTATGTGGGATGTGAATGTACCTAGGTCATCTTTGAGAAAATACACTACAAAAATATCTGCCATATATACACTTTTTGCAAAAATAATCACTTTCAGGTGGAAGAGATTTGAACATACTCTGTATACACTTTAATATTTATGTCTCTATTTTTTGCCAACTGAGATAACCTGTTTTATATATATATATATATATATACACACATAAAGTTATATATATGCACATGTACATGTACACACATATGAATACTAGCATGCATTTATGGGCATGTAGAATAAGATGAATTGCTGATTCAGACTGGCATGCAGATCCAACACCACCATGCTGTGAGTGCTCTCCAGCTCCCAGCTGGTGTTTGTTCCTGCTGTGCCCTGACCATATGTCAGGCTAGTATCAAAACATGCACTCTCTTTTCCCCTTCTCCCAAACCTCTGTGCTTTGTATTCTGCAGGAGGGGGACATTGTGCTCTCCAGCACACCTCCCTGCACAGAAGGTGAGGGCTTAGCACCTGTGTGATGCTGGTAATGGATGTCAAGTGAAGACACTAGGATACAGGGATTTTAGCAGCCTGTGCTGATAATTAGAGAACCAGTGAGCAATCTTCAGGACAGGGCCTATGCTGCTACTTAGTTTTAGTTTACTCCCTGTCTGTTTTAGATAAACCCAGCTGTTTTCACCTAGATATTCCCTGAGCAGACCATAGTCCCATAGCATAGCATTCCCTAAGCAAACCATAAGGCAATCCACTGCCATTTTGTTCCAAAGCCAAGGATCAGCACATAACTTGCTTTTGTCCATCAGTGAAGACAGGCAGGGTGACCTCACAGGACTGTAAGTAGACAGGAGTACAGAAGCTCAGAGTGCAAGAGGTTACAACAGTCTTCACAGCAGCCAATAAAACACAGATGAAGAGACATGCAGGGGTCAATTTTAGAGAACCTGACATCTTGGAAGTAGGTGCAGCTTGCTTTTGAGGGATCTGAGAAATGGATAAGCTTATGACAAAAAGACTATAGTGTTAACAAAGCATAAGGTAAGAGAAAGTTCATAACATGCTGCTGGGGTCATGATTTAAAGAGAATAGAAGGTGGAAAGGGAAGAGAGAATGGTGAAAGTTGTGATATTGTAAACATCTGAAGTGAAAGGAACTTGAAACTTGGAGGATCAAGGCTTGGCCACTCCCTATCTCTAGCAAAGAATATTAACGAGTAAAAAGCATTTTCAAATGGGTTACCATATAAGAGAAATTCTGCTGTTACTGCCTAAGGATTGTTTCTTGTAGAAGTCAAATATGACGTATTGGATATTTAGTCTGAGAAGTGGACAACATGATGAAAGAAGTTCAGACAACATGCCTGCTAAGGAATGAGCACCGGAACAAGAGTGATTATGGCCAGCCAGCCTCCAGCCCCTTACAACTATTCTACTTATCAGTTGCCTTATAGCCTTAACATTTAAACCAGAAGATCTATTTACTAATGCAATGCATTAGTAAATTTTGTGATATCCTATGTGATTTTTTTTATACATCCTTCTTGTCAAAAGGAAACAAAATTACTCCTAACTATCAACTCAAAGCTGAACTGCAAAACTATATTTCTCCGTTGATGAAAACATTAATAAGACAATTTGAGTTATAAATTAAGAGATTTATGGATATGTTATTTTTAAACGGACTTTGATAAAATCCCTTTAAATTTATCACAGTTCCACTTTCATTGAATTTTGTTTTTTTCTGTTGTGTTCTAATAAATAACATTTCCATATCAATATTTATTTTCAAGATTTGCTTGCAATGTAACAGAAAAGGCTAGGATTTCTTCCCTACAAAGAGCAGTCTTCAGTGTTTTCAATTGGAAATCCTAAGGTGAAAAAAACATATTTGGTATCTTGTCTGATGAATTAAAAAGAAAAATAAATACACGGAAAGGTGACTTTTGGGGTATTTTTAGATTATTATATTATTTGAATGCTTCCAGAAATCTTCCAGAAAACTTTTGAATAAATCCTTAAATACACAAGAGTTTGAGTGAAATCATAGACAATTGGTCTCATTGGCCTCAGTCTTTTACAAGATTCTTGGGGAGGCAATGCTTTATTTTGGTATTTAAAAACAAAGCCAAACTTCTAAATAGTCTAGGAGAAATATACAGCAGTTAAATACAGTCTGTGCACTTTATGAATAGCTTTGAGTCACAGAACAAACTGGATGCCTTTTCTCTTCCATGGCTTTTATTTGAGTCTATGAGTTGATCTACACATTTCAGTCTTCTCCTTGACTGCATAAGACTGAAAAGGTACTAGTGAAAACGCTTGTGAAAGAAAACTACTACCATTACAACTCACCAGATCTATTATTACTATACTTATATATGTGCATTCTAATTCCCACTGCAACTAAAGAAGGTCTTGAAATTCACTTTAAGGGTACCTGAATCTTTTTGTATCTTGATAAGGAGATATGTTACATAGAGCAACAACACCACCAACAAAAAAGCCAACCACAGGATTTCTAGCTCAAATAAAGCATGAAAAAATTCACACACTATAGGACCAAACTTAAAGCCTACTACTCTAATGAAATTTGGTACTGTGCCACATAGAATATGAGCTTCTTGTTGCAAAGATTCTCAGACATAAGTTCAATTTGTTGAAATGTAGGTAACTGAGGTGTCTAAAATGTCTTTAAGTAATCAGCCTAAAGTTTGTTTGTAGTCTGTTGTGAGAAAATGCTAGTTTCGGACTGGTTCATCAGTGCTGCATGTGTTATCAACTACTTGTAGACTGTAAATGAAGATTATGTTTCTAATTTTGATACCTTACTTCAGGTATTATTAAATTGTCTTTTTAAAATTCCATAAATATGTACAAACTGTGCAAGTATCTTCTTCTCAAAGAAATCAAGGTCAGCTAGAATAGAGAATACTGGTACATTCCTGCACATTTTTACATAAGCTATACTGACTGACCAACAGCTGACCTGCACAAGGCAATTTTTAATTTTGGATAATTCTGTTTATACCTTCCATAGCCAGTACTATCAAGCAGCAATTATTTTTGCCTTAGTATTTAATGTCACTCGTTCCCTCAATCATTTTTTTTTTTTTGAGAAAAAAGTGTTGTTTTAATCATTGTACAAATAAGAAATGCTTTGCTTCCTGACTTGCAAGAAATAGCAGAGAGCACTGAACTTGTGTTTGTTACCCAAGTGACTGCTTCTTTACACCACCTTCTGTGTATGCAAATAGGAATATTTATTTATTTAATTTTATGTATTAAAGTGTGCTCTCAGTCTTACTTTTCTAAAAAAGCCAAATCTTCCACTTGTAACATAATAACTAGATGGTATGGGAATTATTATGGTGTCCTAAAACGACTTTGGGTGAAAGAGATGAAATCTTAAGAAGCAAGTATATTCTCATGCAGCTATAATATTGTCATGTCCCTAATGATAAAAATGATAGAAGAAAAAACAGAATCTACATGACACACTGACAAAATGTTTTTAAGTAGAACATTTTTCAAAGTTTTCCAGAAGACATCAATTGCTTTTTAAGCAAATTATTTTGTACAGAACTCCAATGGGAACATTATAAAATGACCCTCTTCAGCCTACAATTAGATCAATCATGTAACTCAGGACTTGAATTTGCGCACATCCTAATTCAACAAGAATATCAGTTCCCATCAATTTGCTGCAAGAAAAGGTCTCTGTGAAAGCAATTTCCACATAAGCACCTACCCTGCAGTGACTCCAAGCTCCAAGTTCTTTCTGTTCTGATATTTTTATATCAGATATATTATATCATATATATATTATTTTTATTTCATATTTTAAGTAGTACTTTTTTGAAAAAGGAAATCTCTCTCAATAGAAAATCTAAAAAATTAAAAAGAGGTAAAAAAATCTTTACTATGAAAGATGAGTTATTTAATTGACTAACAGAAGTCAGATCATCTGTAAATTTTTCTGATATATAGATAACTTTGTATAATAAAACAATAATAAAATAGCAGGTTTGGGATATTTAAGTTACATGAAAATTGGTGAGGGTACTTTTGTATCTACTAAATGACTTGATGGCATGATGGTTTTTTTCTGTCCCATGTACTTTAAATAAAAGTAATTGCAATATGAGAGGATGCCACAAGCCAATTCTTTGATAATATCTGAGCCAAGCAGGAACTCTCTTCATACATATTTCTCACTGTCATTATCTACTCGTCTTTCACATCTAATGATTCCATAAACTAATGACTCCCAAGCTTGTAGAGATGACTGAATTTGTATATTTTTACAAGAAAAAAAAAAACAGATTCAAGTTTGCTGATGGAGATAACAATGGATATGTTAAGCATTGTGACATTTAACTGTTAAGGCAGATATGCTAAATCTGTACCTAAGAACTGAAATAATTATTTTAGTGGATAAATAGCAAAGATCAGCTTTTTCCACTTACAAATCCCCTAGTATATAATCTTGCAGGCATGCTCTGAAAATGCTTCCTAGATTAGATGTCTTAAGAAATACAGACAGAAGACCATTTAGAATGTGAGTTCTGCCCGGCAAAAAAATATAGAGCCTGCAAGAGAATTTTAACTGGCATTACTCTGAATTGCTGGGAGAAAGAGGATTAGATAGACTAGCAGAGTTTCACAGTGAAAATCTTATTCTCTGGAAGACTTTAACACCTGGATGGAGCAGTAAAGTCTTAGTATGTCCTTACTTACCTCTTTGTAAGTATAAACAACAGGCTGAGGATACTATACTAGTCTTTACAATGCCATGTTATATAAGGAAACTAGCACATCATCCTCAGCCACGTAACCTGAAGACTTTACATAATTTTTAGACTAGTTAACCAGCTTTAAGAATTGCTATATGCATATATTTTTTTCTTTGGACCTAAATAATAGACCAAGATCTAGATGAATCTTCTATTTTTGAGCTTACTTGTTTTTTTCTTCTATGCCTACTTGGCAGATGTCAATAAAATGATCTGAATGTTTACTACTTTGACATTTCTTTATCTCTGCTTTTGAGAAAAACAGACAAAATCTAGGTAGATTTGTTAAGGCATATACTATAAAGATGTATAAAAAAGGATGTTCTAGGCTGAGCTAATTTCATTCATATTGTGCTTGGACCTTGTACTATATATGCTTTATAGAGTTGTGAACAACTGTCTTCAAGACTGAAACACAAGAAAAGTAATATTTCATCAAAAATATCTGATGAACACCTTGAGAATTCACTAAGAATTGCAACCACTTCCATCAAATCAGAATGATGCATTAGTTTCACAAAAACAAGTGCAAATATCCCACTAGTTTTATGCTTTTGTTACTCTAAAAAAATGTTTTAATAAAAAATATATTTAGCAAGTTTTTTTGATGATATAAACTGACTATATTATATATTTTATATGTGGCCCAGTACAATTCCTCTTCACTTGATGCTGCCCAGAAAAGCCCAAACATTGGAGACAAATGTTATAGATGATACCAAAAGATTTTTCTGTCACAAACCTCCAACTAATTCAGCTGTGAAAATTGATCCCTATAATAAATAATCAACATCATACCCAACTAAGTCTTAAGAATCTTAAATTATTATAATTATTAATTAATTAAATCCCTTCATTTTGCAACTAATAGCATCCAAAATAAGGATGCTATTAATTGTGTCATTTTTTTGTCAATTTTTCTTGTTCTGCTTTGATTTAGATGCAGGATTAAAAAAACCACATTCTTGGGCAGAGTAACGATGACCCAGTGGTTGGATCATGGAAAAACACAAAAGTTATCTAAAACTAATCTTGGTGTAAGAAAAGGTAACAGCTCTTGCTGAGTAAACAGGACATTTCTCCCTTAATAAACCCAATGGTCTAATGATTTCCTCTGAGCAAGAAACTAAAGATGCAGGTTGTTGTCCCCAAGGTTCTTGCATTTATTGAATAGACACAACTTTACTAAGCATATGGGATTGCTCTTTAATTTGTGCAGCAACTGCGGTTTTCAAATTTTGATTCTAGATGGAACTCTTTTCACAATGCCACTTGTAGCATAAACTACATTTGTAGCTGTTAGGCTCATCAGTTTGCCTCTCAGCAATCATGGAACTTTACATCTTTAAGAATGCAATGAACACCATCCACACATATCAAAATCTACATGATACCAGTAAAAGTATTTTCAGTATCTGTTCCAGCCACTAGATTTTACAGGTACAAAATGCACTTCTAATCTTCTTACTAATGCAGTTCCCTCTTAACACTCAATATATCAAGATATTTATAGTCACTTTTCACTTCTTCACTTGAAATGTTTTTTCTCTGTGTTAAAAAATCAAATGTTGTCTGTGTATATAGCTTCCATCCTCAAAGAAAGTTTATCTATTATAATTTTATTCTGCAAAATATGCAAAATGTTTTGAGAAAAAAAAATCAGTTACTGAATATACAGAGCATCAGAAATATTTTGATAGAGCTTCTTTCACCTTTTCTTTGTGAAGATATGCACCCCTTAAATCAAGTAAGATTATTATTGCATTGTATAAAATACAACTTGTAGGAGAAAGAGAGTATTGATTTGCCTTACAGAGCTGTTTTCTGCAATCAACAAATAAGTGCAAAGCTCTGTGAGGTTTCATCTGACATTTTCAAAGCAGAATCTTCTGGTTTTTTTTGCCCTGCTCCAGATGATATTCTGATATGGAGATTATTTTACTAGGATACTAAGTGACTTCACAACATTCCAGCATGTAATCAGATCTCTGTTATGCTTTGTGAACACTATAGCACTGAGATATTCTTACTAATTTGTCACTTTAAGTTAACTAACTCAAATATTCAACTATCCTACACTATAAATATGTCCATTGAGACTTTGGTTCCAAACGCCATGAAAAACTGAGTACCTAGACATGGAAACCATCCCTGTCCTCTGACTGCCCACTTATTTATCATCCTCACTTGTTTTACTAATCAGTTTTACCCTGATAACTCAGTTTCTCATCCAGAAAAAAAAAAAAAGAAAAAAAAATTAATCAGAAAGACACGTTCTTACCTGCAAACTATCCTTTAGGAACACTTCAAACTTTTATCACCTTTACCTTAAGTTAATCCCCCTATATGTATGTTACCCTGTGACATGGGGGAGAGGATTTCATGCGCAACAGTACTCTCACTGAAGGCCTAAGGTCTTGCCATGCATATGCCAATACACTTGACAAATAATGTTTACATTTGCTTTTTAGGAATCATAAAATCATAGAATCTTTGGAGTAAGTTTAGCAAGATCAGATATCCTCCTTTCTCTGAAAGCCAGAATCTTAAAATGTTAATTCTTGTATAATTGATCTTTTCTGATAGATAAACTCTCTGAAAAATTCATCCAGCTTAAAAAAAGCCACCCTCACATCACGTCTGACTGATATCAGCCATCTATATAAATGAAGATTTTCAGAGTTCTACAGTCTTCAGAGTTCTACAGAATCTTCAGAGTTTCTAAACCCTTGCCTAAATTATGAAATAGGGGTGATGGAAGACTCCCACTGGGAACAAATGGAATCAGCACAAGACCTGGTACCATCGTGCTCTGATCTCAGGAGAGGCAGGTAGAGAGCTGGGAGAAAAATGAATACTTTAATCTTTCTCATGAATCTTATCTTCTCTGAACATGCTATGTTATGTTTCCCACACTATTTAAAACTTTGGTTATCTAATAGTCCCATAAATGTTATCAGTATACTACTAAAGAACAAAAATTTCACAAGTGTCTGTTAATTAACTGGCACATACTGCATTTGTCTCCACTTGCTGATGTGCTTACATCAAATCTGCAACCAGTGGAGACACTGACACAGCCTTTAAAAATTATGCAGGAATTTTGTGTTTAGAAATGTCCTCATCTTAACAGGTGTTCTAAACAATGTGGTGTTTCAAACAGTTGTTAACAATTCCTAATAAAAGTTTCTCTTAAAATGTCCCTTCTCTTTCAGATCTGAGTGATCTGTAGACTGCATGTGTTATAGACTTCATGTTCTACAGAAGTGTGGTGTTCCAGGTTTTTGTACCTGCACTAAGTGAAGTACAGGGGACCACTCTCTTTTTATATGTTCTTTGTTAATAGATCCCAATGGGATGCATCTCTGTCTTCAACATTCAGTTTATATCCTGTTCCTTCTTTTTGGTTTCACACTCATATTTCTCAGGACATTTGTTTGCAAATGGTTGAAAATCCACTGATGTCTGAACAACTGAATGAAAATGGATCTCACACCTACATGCAGGTATAACAAGATACACTTCATAGAATCATAGAATCATAAATATCCTGTGGTGAAAAGGACCTTACAGATCATCTAGTTTCAAACCCCCTGCCATGGGCAGGATCACCAACTAGACCAGGCTGCCCAGAGCCACATTCACATTTCTTTACATGTATTAACTACTATTTTAATAATATTTTCTTCTGTTGTTATAGCTGATAATGTGAAATCAGTTTGGGAAAAGAAGTTAATAAATTATATAGTGAATACTGTGCTATACTTTCATTGCCAGTACTGTCTATATAATTTAATCCACATATTCATTCAGCTATTTCCATTCAGTATAAAATGGGAAGAAATGTACCATAAGCCATTTACATCTTTGTTATTAATATTTGTACAGGAACCCTTCTAGCTCCTTAGTGGATTTGCACTCCTTTCTCTGCTAGTGAATAATAGCAAGTTCTATTGTACCTGTGTCATCTTGCATTTGGTGGTCTGGAAAGACTGACAGGAAGTCTCCCTAAAACATGACAGTTTGCATTCCCAACAAAGGTACTTCCTGCCTTCTCATTTGAGCCATCGGTCCATTTGATGCATCAGTCACAGACCTTAAGCACAAAAATCTGTCAAGTAGCCTTGAAGTATATGTTCATATGCTGAGTTGGTAAAGTGCTTCTCAGATAAGAGCATTTTAGTTATTTAAAGGCCACTTCTGCCAACAGTAGTATTTTTATCTTAGTAAACTCCATTTACTGATGACATCACAAGTCACAGTCAGAAGTCCAGACTGAGAAGAAAAAAAAAAATCTCAACAAGAAATTAGATTTACTGACTTACTCAAAATCCATGCTTATAGTATAATGGTATGGTATTAAATTAATGTGCAAAGATATCTGTCACTGGAGGTATTCCCCATATTCCCCAGCTTGTTCAACCATTTGAATTATCTCAGGTTAAGAAAAGGAAGAATCTATTCTTCCTGCAATAACAAAAAACCTGTTATACCCTTCTACAGTAGTGATCATGCACCCATTCAGTATGAAGAGATACTAATGAATCTCCTAATTTTCCTCATCAGAGAAAATCCCCCCAAAAGATCACTTACATAATCTGTAGAGTGGTACCTTAAGGGAGCCTAGAGGCTGGGGAAGGACTTTTTAAAAGAGCATATAGTGACAGGATGAGGGAAAGTGCCTTTAAACTGGAAGAGGGTAGATTTAGACTAGATATCAGGAAGAAATTCTTTACTGTGAGAGTGGTAAGACACTGGAACAGGTTGCCCAGAGAAGTTGTGAATGCCCCATCCCTGGAAGCACTCAAAACCAGGCTGGATGGGGCATTGAGCAACCTGGTCTAGAGGGAGGTGACCCTGCTTATAGCAGCAGGGGCTGGAACTAGATGGTCTTAAAGGTCCCTTTAAACCTAAACCATTCTATGGTTCTATGTTTCTATGATAAGCCCCCTTGCCCATGCAGACAATGACCTTTATTCTGCCTGCCTACATCCAAGTACTCTAACTTAGATGTCTAATCAGCTTTAGCATTTTTTATAGACAAGGAAGAGAGAGCGTTTACAGATCATGATGTAATTTTTGGTGAGTGGAATGGCCTCTACAATTTTCTTGTGGGGATACAGTGTAACTGTGCTTCCACCTTGGTTAGGTGGAAGGTAGGTACAGATCTAATGATCTCAGGTGACATAGGCACAATCTGCCTTGTAGTTCATCAATCCCCATCAAAGCTTTCAAAAAATTGCAAAAGGTTCAAGTAAAGTTTTGGAGTGATAAGGCTCAGGTTGGGGTTTTGCTATTCAACACATGAAACAAACAAATAAACAAACACAAGTCCCAAACTGTACAGTTCCCAGACTTAAAAAGGAGCATGGTATTTGGTTCACCGTATATTGAGCACTGCATCTCACTCAACAACTAAACATTCTCCTCCAGTGCAGTATTCTCACTTGCTGTGGTTACTAATGCCATAGAAAACCTATAAATCAAGAATTCTCTGACTAAACTAGGTGGCCAGCTTTTCATTTCTGGCCCCTTCTCTGCTTCAGGGTTTTATAAGTATTCTTTAAATACATCAATAACTTTTATTTTTTCCATATTACAAGTGTTCCCTGAAATTCACATTGCTGGTGTGGACAGGCAGAACTGTTCATGAACATTCAATTTTGCACAAAAGTTTGAGAACTCCTGTAACCCATGTATGGGACTTTAAAGAATATGTAAAGCTTAGATGGACTAGAGAAATCACTTATCTACATTAGGGATGCCTAGTACTTTTTATACCCCTAATTTTAACTTTCTTTCTATTACTTTTAGGATGACAGACCAAATCCAGTTCTGGTGTAGCTGCTCTGAAGCCAGTGAAGTTACTTTAGCAATCAATTTGATCCATTTTAAGCTTTTCAAGAAGAACCTAAGTAACAATAAATGCCACAACTCTGCCACAGCTCTAATGCTGTTTAGCAAAGGGATGTACAATACATCTTTGTCTTCTTCCTGCTCATAACAAGCAGTGTAGGTCATCTGCCTCATTAACATTTGCAGCTGATGCATTTGTGTAGTCTGTATACACTTCTTGGAACTGCACAGACCTTCTCATTGTTTTCAGAACCTTGATTTTTCTTAGTATTATCAACATCCAAATGTATTTAAGGATGAAACTATTAGAAACACAATTGGTGAATTAATGTCATGAGGACTGCTGCTGGCAGCTCATCAATTTTTGATATGCCACTCAGACAAATGAAACATAAGCCACCCAGAACAAGGGGACCTTTTGACACTTCAAAGGAAACCCCTATGGGTGGTTTCCTCTTGAAGCTGCACTAAACTGGCTCAATCTCCTCAGCTGGAAGCTGCCAATGTCTCATTAACCCCTAAACAGGCCCTGCATGAGCTTTTCTTTTCAGCTATAATTATGCCATGCACTTCTGTTATGCTGTACTGAATTGCAACACTGTCACCAGCACATTATAAACATCCACCCTAATTGAAAAGCAGATTAGACTCGTGTTAATTAGCCAAAAAGCCCGCCCACTTGCATGCATTATGATTGCCTCTTAAATACCGAGGATGTTGAAATCCCTCAGAAAGACAAGGCAGACTTAATTGCAATAACCTGCAAATTAAGTTTAATTTACTTTAAATTTACCGGTTTAGCAGGCTCATTTGATGGTGTTAATGTTCTAGCAAATTAATTATCTGAATTAGTCATGCCTGGTGGAGTTTTGCAGCAGAATACATTGTACAGTGGCCTATTAATAACAGACAAACAGGACAGGATTAATGAGAAGATTATGGTAAAATTCTTTTTTAAAAAAAGGGATCTTGCATGAATTCAAAGTGCAAATACAACACAGAATATAAACAAACTGAAATTTATTATACTCTATGGCATGCCGTCTAAGAGAAACAGTAAAACATTACCCGTGAAATATTTGATAGAAAGAGGCCTCTTCTATGCACTCAAGTAGATCGCTTCTCACAGCAAACCATTTCCCATTAACTGGTATCTCTATAAGACTTCAAATATGTAAGTGCTTTCGAGAGTATTTGTAGTACAGACAGAGAGGAGATAAATTAGAAATAACATCTCATACGTTAATTCCATAGTCCACTTTGTGGCTTATGAGGCAGTAGAATTGCTTTTTTGTATTCCATTGCTAACCACAGTCTGCTCCAGTTAAAAAAAAAAAGAAGAAAAAAATGAGAGAGAGCACAAAGAAGACCTCCATGGAGATATAGCTGCAAGTAAACTGTAAAAGAAGCATCCTTGCTTTCCTCTGCTTTCTATAAAAATGCAGCAAGAGGGAAAAAAAATCTCTTCTAATAGCCTTTGGAATAGCTCTAAAAATAAAGATATAATTGGCCTTGTAAACAGTGTCAAGGTACAATCATTCACTCTGCAGAAAGTGCTGGCTAACACTGTTGGGGAAATGAAAATAGTAGTTACAAATGTCCTTTTTAGCTGATCTTGGTCATGAAACTTTAGTCTGCTTACGTGCTAAGTATTGCCTCTTCCATTAGGGTCCACAGCCATCCCAAATATAATGAGGTATATTCAATTCAACTCAGGCTCCCTGGGGAGGGCAGGAATAGCCTATGGGAGCACAAAAGATAATCCATGATGAATATGAACGGAATTTGATTGAATATAGAATTCTAGATTATTTATTGGACTTTGTATGTTAAAGCCATCATTCACTGACAGTAGTTGCTTCTTGTTCTGGGTTCAAAGGGCTTTCAGGCTCTTGTGTGGCACTGGACAAAAAAAGCCTAAATTTACATCATCCTTGCATAGACTGTATTGCATAGAAAATAAAAATGTCACTCCTTGGAAAGAAGGACTGAACATCGCATTTCTTAAAAACAAATTATTTCATTAAAGAATGAAATGTTTAGTGAAAGTAAAAATATTCATAGTGGCTTTGTGGTACATATTTCAATTTTTGAAGAAAAAAAGAAAATTAAAAAAAATTATTTCAATATGTTTTTTGTATTATAATGATATGTCATATAGACTCTTTCTGCCTTCCTTTTTATTTCTTCCTCTGTCTTTCAAATAAAATTACAGTTTGAAGAACTAAAATGAAAGTGGCACAAAAGCAGCCATTATTAAAACCAGGAAGAAAAATAAAAAGAGAAGAAAAAAAAAAAAAAAAGAAGGAAAGTAATTCCACTTTAAAAAGCTTGAAGGGCTGAAGGGCTGAGATGACTTTAGTAAGAACCCATTGGGAATAGGAACTGAACCAGGAAGAAAATGGATTCCTGTGACACATAAACAAAAGGCAAATGACTAATGTATTTACATATAACATGTGGTGTATTCATCGCACACCATGGTGACAGAATTGTTTATTTCATTTATAATTTATACAGCAAAATCTTATTATATGTATAACTAATTTACCTGATGATAATATACAGTAGAAGATTAGGTTTCCATTATATTCTGTCATTAAGAACAAAAGATTTTCATGTGTTGGTTAATTTTTTCTCTTGGTTCCTATCCCACAGCATACACTCTGCATGCGAGTATGTTTTTCTGAAATCATTATGATGCTGAGCTAAGGAAAAAAGTGGCATGGAACTTCTTAAAAAAAAGCCTGTAAAATCTTTCAAACATGAATCCACTTTAATACTCTTCAATTCTAGAATTTCTTATGATATCAGTAACGACGATATACAAAGAATGTCTTACAGGCGATGTGTATGCACCAAAAAAAGAAATGTCAGAATAAATATAGGCTCCAGAAGTGCTTTGCTCTGAGAATGGAAAAAAAAAAAATAAATAAAATCAAACATCTTAGCAGAAGCAGCATTACAATATGTGACTAGACAGTTCATCTCAGACTACAGGGAGCGGGTGGGTGGGTAGGCAGTGATGAGGGAATTATCTTGATGTATTTTCCACTGTGGCACATAAGACAGTGCAATTCTCTGAAAGGAATTGTTAGCACCAAGCCAGTAATTCCCCTCTGTGGTGTTACAAAGTGTGTGCATTACAAAGGGAGTGAAATAGCCTGCAAAGTACTATGTATGTTTCCAGTACTAAAGCATATATGACCTTGAATTAATTCAAATATGCTTATCAAAATACGAATACTGCGTCAAAAGAGCATGCAGATGTACGTGTTTTGAACTCATTTCTTTGTTACCCTTTGGAAAGCAAAAATCTAGCAAATTTGTTAGGAGGCCCAGCTGCTTAACCCTTCTCAAATCTAATTTGTATTGTGTAGCGAGTTCAGCCTATTGCAGAAAAAGATAACTGAAAAGTGTTTTAAAACAGTAGAGCAATATTTTCCTGCAACTCAGAGCTGTTAAGCAGCTTTAATTACAGTCGGTCACAACTGTTCTACCGAAAACTCTATGAGAAGCTTTGGTAGTTTCAGAAGGCTTTGTTAATGTAAGACCTTTATTTGGATAAAGCAGTAAGCATACTAAAGTTGTACACAAAACACTAAAACCTTTAACTACCTAAATAAACATACTGCACAAATATCTCCTCAGGGACAGCCTATCAGTTGTCAGATTCATAGTTTGCTGGTCATCAACACCAACAAGCCTGAAAGTTCAGGGATCATGTGAGAAAGTGCATCTCAGTGAGCAGGTAACAAACACTGTAAATTTTTAGGAGCAGCCTGTGGACAATGCAGGCCAGTCCTGACTGGAAAGTTGCTTCGCCGAGGAGGACTGAAAAGAAGTGCTCTGATGGGCACCAAGATGACCATGAGCGTGCAGTGCTCTCTTGCAGGAAAGAAGGCCAACTTCCTCCATGGCTGTATTGGGCAAGATATAGCCAGAAGGTCAAGGTAGGTGATGCTTTCCCTCTAAAAATCACTGGTAAGACAACCTGAGGGTGCTGGGTCCAGTTGTGGACTCTCCCAAAAGACATGGAAGCACTGGATCAGCAATGGGATAGGAAGATGATAAAAGCGATAGAGTATGTTGGTTAAGGCTGAGAGAGCTGGGATTGATCAGCCCAGAGAAGAGAAAGCTTTCAGGAATGTGATGAGGAGGGATATAGATGGAGCCGCACTCAACTCAGTGTGCACAGTGACAGGATAAGAGGTAATAGGAACAAACCGAAACAGAAACTTTTATTTAAATTTAAGGGAAGGTCTTTTTATTATGAGAAAGGTCAAATTCTGGAGCAGAATGACTAGAGAGGTTGTGGAATCGTAGAATCATAGAATGGCCTGGGTTGAGAAGGACCACAATGATCAACTAGTTTCAATGGAGTCACCTTTCTTTGAGATTTTCAAAACCAAAACATGCTCCTGGGCAACGTGCTCTGGAAATCCCTTCTTGTGCAACAGTTTCACTAGATGATCTCCAGAAATACCTTCTTACCTCAGTAACTCAATACTCAGAAGAGTACTAAAAGTCGAGTGGCCTTAGCTGAATATTGCGGATAGTTTTACTCATGTAAATAGATTAAAAACACTTCAGTGTTTTTACAATTCAGTATCCAACTGCACTCAGCTGAATAAGGCCCTTGTCCTGTCAAGGCTGCTCTACTACTGTGCAGCATATACAATTTATTAATGATTCTGATACCCAAGGAGCATAAACCTCAGCTGGAACACAACAGGATTATGCAGGACTGTTATTTCTGCAGAGTTTTGCAAGGGCTGAAAAAGTCTAAATATCTGTGAAATATCACAGAGATACTTCCTTCTCCAAACATTGAATCTACATAGTATTATGAAAATATGAGCTTGAGGGGTATTCACAATACATTACATATTTTTTTAGGGTGCTAAGTTAGCAACCTAGGTTTACTTCTTGGAAAAGAGATGGGTTCGTACAGGAGATGTTTCAGAGCAACTGATTATGACTGTATTCACCACTGAAGCCTCAAGATAAATACCTAAAGGCAACATTAACACACCATCTCATATTTTAAACTCATCTAGGAATCAACATAAAACTATACACATAGTCATTGACATCAGAATACTTTCTCCACTGTTATCCTTTCTTTGTACTTGTCAGAGGTGAGGCAACCACAGGTTCTGACAAAATCTGACATTTTATGGTATGCTGAATCAACAATAATTTCAGTGTCATACCAGAAAATGACAGCATTCCCTTCTTGCATTCAATTTTGTAAGAAAACATGAGTAATATTAACGTCTCTGTGACTGCAAAGGACTTTTCCATACTTATATTCCAATCCCCTAAACACCATCAGAAAATCCCTTTCAAGACTGCAGTTGAATCTTGGAGCCACTGCATTTGTTAGGCTCAGGCTAAAACGCGTTTCAACTAAAAAGACAATTGAGCCCAGAGTGTGACAAACAAATGAAGAAAAAAGCAGCAACAACAACAACAGAGGAAAAAAAAAAAAAAGTGTAACAAACCAGTTGAGTTAAATCCATGCTAGAACAGATTCTTCACACTTAAATTTCCGCATCTAACTGAAAAACCTAATTTAAATTACAGTTGACATCCATTCCTAGTTGTTAGAAAAGAGACAAGACAGTAAATAGTTACATAGTTCAGATGGTAATTTACTGCAACAAATTGGATTGATCTCTGGAGGTGCTCATTTCTATCTGTGGATTCTGCAGGTATCTATCTAACTTCTGCCACTCTACTATGTATCCAGTTCTATCTGGAATTAATCTAAATTTTGTTGCATTTTTGCATGATAGCTGGGACTATACATCAACTATCCTGCTCCCTGACATTCTTAGTCATTATTTTTAAAAATTCATCAAGGGCAAAACCTTTCTTAAGTAGTAGATCATCTTCTTCCCAACATGATTCTCTCTTACAGGGTGTCAGTCACATATGTGTATTTTTTTTTTTTAATTAGTTTGCTTAACATCCATACAAGAAAACAGATGCTGTAAAAAAAATAAGAGCTTTTTGGTTGGTTGTCTAATGGACAGTCAGAAGAAAGTGAGCCTGTTCAGCCCCAAACTTTTTCTTCGCACTTAATATCTCCTGTTTTCTCTTGAATCTTCTCCATTTTATACTCCTCCCTATACACTGAAGAACTTCAGTATCCAAATAAACTGTTTAGGAAGCCCAGTAGGGTTTAGCTGTCACTATTCAATTGTCTTTTCCTCAAACCAATGTGTTAAAAACTCATGAATTCTGGTCTTGGTAGTATAAAAAATAGTGATTTGTACTGTACAGCTGTACTGTTATTGCAATGTTTTAGAAATTAATTTTATATCCAAGGCATGAAACTTGTGTTCACTATGTAGATTCCAAGCGATTACCTGAAGAAAGGGCCAAAAGAACATGAGCATTTTCTCTACATTTTAAGACACTTGAGAAGAAAAATCTTATTTTGTCTAAATTAATACAGTTCCAAACTTTGCAAAAACTTTTAAAACTCATTTATTTTTTTCTTTGAAAATTAGAATAACTTTGAAGAAAACATAAGGTTTTTTTTTGTTTGCTTGTTTTTTTTCTTCACTCTAGCTTTTGTTTGGGATATGGGGGAGTGGCTTTAGTAAAAATGATTATTTCTACTAGATCCATTTCTGGGCACAAATATGGAGCCTACAATCCATTTATCCAACAAGTGCAAAAATATTTTTTTCTATATTTGAATGAAATTTCATTCTTACTTAACACCAAAAAAATATGATAGGTATTAAGAACACCACTTATGACGGTGTAGTAAAAGGGCATAAAGTGTTAGCTTCTATGCAGGAGAAAATAAATCTGTGAAGCAGGCAAGGACAGGCAGAAGAAGATGTAGACTGAGAACCGTGTCCTGGAGAGTGGACAGTGGTATCTGTCCACTCTGTATCACTCCCTTGAGAACACCTAATGGAGGTGGCTGTTAGGAACCAGTACAAAACATCCCCTACAAAAAATGTACTGCAGCAGAGGACAAGGGCATTCTTCTGCAGACTCTTTTTATCTAATCATAGAATCATAGAATGGCCTAGGTTGAAAAGGACCTCAAAGATCATCTAGTTTCAACCCCCCTGCCATATGCAGGATTGCCAACCATTAGGTCAGGCTGCCCAGAGCCGCATCCAGTCCAGCCTTGAATGCCTCCAGGGATGGGGCATCCACAATCTCCTTGGAAAACTTCCATTGTGTCACCACCCCCTGGGTGAAAAACTTTCTCCTAATATCTAACCTAAACCTCCCCTATCTCAGTTTAACACCATTCCACCTTGTCCTGTCACTATTCACCCTCCTAAACAGCTGTTCCCCCTCCTGTTTATACCATCCCTTCAAATACTAGAAGGCCACAATGAGGTCTCCCTGAAGCCTTCTGTACTCCAAGCTAAACAATCCCATTTCCCTCAACCTTTCTTCACAGGAGAGGTGCTCCAGCTCTCTGATCATCTTAGGGGCCTTCCTCTGGACTTGTTCCAAGAGGTTCTTCCATGAAGATAATTTCTACAGTTCAACAGGGAGGACAGTTGTGCCAGTACACAACCAGGAGAACAGGTCTTGCAGCTGATTAATATGAGTATAGACAGATAAAAGCTACCTATTCACAGAGGGGCCCTTGGTATTAAGGAGCTGGTTCACAATGCTTATGTCCCAAACAACTGAAAGTCATTAAATGTTGATTTTTAACTTCTTGCCTTTCTGCCTCCTTCTCTTCTATTTCAAGAGATGAATATTTACAAACTTTGTTGCCAAGTATAGCTGGGCCCAACAGACAAGTTGGCAACATCTTGGGGAAATCTATTTAAGAAAGTGCAGAAAAAGACAAATGGACAGAGCAGGAGTGAATTTAAGTGAGAAACAGTGCAAACACCAAAGTCAGAGAAGTAGGAGAGGGAGGACATGGGGTAGCTCTCCAAGCTGAAATTTCCTTGCAGCCCATGGAAAGAAGAGTGTGCGGTAGTAGGTATCAACACTAATCCATGGAGGACTTCACACAAGAGCAGGTGAATGTTTTGCCAAGGAAAAGCACATGCTGGAGTAGTCTTATCCTGAAAGACAGCAGCCTTTTAAGAGCTCACTCTGGAGCAGTTCTTGAGGGACTGCAGACTGTGGATACGACCCACCATGGAGCAGGGGATAAATATGACAAAGAAGTGGCAAAGATGAACTGCTGTGGATGGATCAGAACCCCATTTCCCTCCACTCTGGGTTTCCTTGGGCTCCTCCAAAGGAATCATAATTGTTTGAGTTGGAAGTGACCTTAAAAGGTCATGAGAAAAAAGTGGGTGGGAGAAAGGTGTTTTTTTTCCGTTTTTTTTTTTTGGTCTTTGCTCCCCATAACTCTATTTTAACTGACGATAAATCATTGTTCTCCAAGTCGAGTCCATTTGCCAGTGGCAATGGCTGGCAAGTGATCTCGCTGTCTTTATGTTGACCCATCCTATTCTCTCTCCCTGTTCTGATGAGTGAGCATATGGCAGCCAGCCAAGATCAATTCACCACATTATTTTGCTTTAGAAGTCCTATTTGCCTATTTGCTTTTCTGTTATTAGGTCTCTGTATTTTCTCAGCCCAAAGATTTATACTGAAATAACATTGAAACATTTCTATTCATCTGTTTATCTACTTCTGATGGACAATGAATTTTTTGAAAAACCCCATTTGGGAAGAAGATGAAGTATTTGAAAATCTGGGTCAAGTCCATGGTTTCAGGAAAGAAATAGGGGTTACATTTTGGTATTGTCTTAAATGTTATTTTTAGACATCTAGAAATAATATTTGATCTCTTTACAATTTTTCATTTTGACTAAAAATTGACCTTCACGTTAAGACAAATTGATACTTTTTTTCTCTCCAGTACCACTAAATATCCCAATTTATGCTGAACACATTTCTTTCATTTACTCCAAAATAATTTACAGATATTTTCCTTTATTAGAACTAGAATACTACATATTGCTACAGTACAGAGTGCTGGCATTTGTTTGTTTGTTTGTCCATTTTATTCCTGTAATCCTTTCAATACAGCTATCAAAGTAAAATACCTTCTTCCACTTAGTTTTGATACAGTTCTTAAGTGCAACACTGGTAAATTTTTGCCATATGCCCATAGATGTTATTCTCATCTTCTTGTATAATTTAGATTTTTGAACATCTTTCAAATTTCCCACTTAAAATTTCCAGTACTTGTTAATGACAGTGTATTATACACTTTGGTACTATAGAATTTGAGAATTGAATGTAATCTGTAATTTAGGTGATGTCATGGGAAACAATATTTGTAAAAAACCTAACATTATCTCTTTCAAGATCTGACTGTTATTTTTGTGATATCTTAGAAATCTTTATTTCCCAGAACCATGTAACTACATAAGAAACTCAGTTTTCATTTATAAAGAAAAATACTCAATTTGATCTATCAATCCTATAAAGAAAATCTCAAAAATGAAATAGTAAATTAACTTTCTGCAAATTATTCTTTAAAATTTCAATACCTTATATTAATCTCACTTTATTCTCAAAATAGGTTGTGTTTTTGATGAAACTATTATTCTAACATGAACTTATGAAAATTCCAGGTGTTTAATATGCTTATGGAAAAATGTTAGATAACATTGTTTTCATAGCATCATAGAATGATAGAATGGGAAGGATCTTTAAAAGTATCTAGTTTCAACACTCCTGCCAGGTAGGGACACCGTTCATTACATTTTTGTTTCATGTCATTATATTGCCCCTCTGGCATACAAAAAGCTACTATGTACAAAAAGGTAGCATGGCAGCTAGGGAAGCTTCCTGACACAGATGGAAAATAACTGAGAAAGAGCACTATACTCTTCTCAGGGTGACAATTTACAGTCAGTCCATGAGGCATTTTGGCCCTTGGTGAAACCAATTGGGAGAACCATGAGCAGCAAAATCTACACATGACTCCTGACGGAAACACACAGAGCAAAGTAATCCAAAGATATTATCAGTCTCAGTGGATGAACACTAGACTACTGCATACGTAACTCTCTCTTGTGGACACTTTGCTACAAACTATGTACTTTAGCTCCTAAGTAAATGAAATAGAAAATTACTGAATTCTTCCATTGGCATGATAAAGCAAGTTTAGATACTTGGAATGAAGAATCGGAAGGTCAATCTTCACCTAGTATTGAGCTGTTCTGTGAGCTCTGAGCTTTCATCATATAATCATAGAATGACTTGGGTTGGATCACCAAGTTCCAAGCCCCCTGCTGTGGGCAGTGTTGCCACTATTTTCCCAGGGCTCCATTTTGTCTTTAGATCAAAAATGCCTTCCTTCTTTCTTCCTTAATGAGGAGGAACGTTCCCAATTCATAAATCCCAGCCATTCTACAAGGCAGCATGAAGAACTGAAAAGGTCAAAAACTAACTTTTAAGTGACTTACACATTGGATATGTTTATAATTAAGATATGCAGTAACAATAAAATATTTGAACGCTTCCCACAGTGCTGGAGTAGTCAGTGTATTTTTATGTAAAAACATATGCCTTAAGTAAAAAAGTGCAAATGGTACCTATTCCAAAGCAGAAAATGCACAAGAGATGAAAATAGAGGCTGATAAATATTCAGGTTGCATTATATATTGGACAGCATTATATATTGACAAATGGATAAAAGAGAACTGGCTGTCTTGGGGGTTGGTAATGAGATATGGACTCTTTCACCTTTAGGTCACCCATGTGATTCTCAGCAAGGTCAGGAACAAAATGTGGTCTGAATTGGTGATTGCAATCCAGTTCCTTACTGCCAGATGTTCAGATAATAAAAATAACTACAGTCACTGGCATTACACTACAGCTTTGTCAGAGAATCCAAATTAGCCTCCTCACTGGCTACTCAAAGGCCTTAGAAAAGTGGATCCTCCAAAATCCAGGCTGAAGCGCATTGTGAGGAAGCTCCCAGAATGGCTGCTCAGATTCTATCCGTTTCATGGTTGAACAAATGGCTCCCATTTCTAAAGTTATCAAATCAACACTGAATTCATTTCCATTGCAGATTTAAAACAAGAACAAAACTCAGTTTGTTCAATGTAAGCATTGAAAATGGAAGTGACTATACAGTTAACATACCCCTCCTTTCACACAAAATTTATTGTTCACACTAAATTAGTATGTAATGAAAAACCAGCAACATACCATTCAGTTTATTTCTGTGTTGTTGCCTGAATATCTGGAGTTTCTTTCAGTTGACTAATAAGCCCTCTTTATTAGATACGACTGTGTATTCATGATTCTATTGGGATAGATAGATTTTCTATAGTTTGATAATAAAAATATGTGCTAATAGGTCTCCTTGCTCTTGATTCCTTGCATGAAGAAAGAGTGGGCATTAATTACCCACAGGTAGAGTAAAAACTATAAAGGTAAAAGCCTTTTCCATGCAATATACCACTCAAATGTAATAATTCCTGTGATGCTTATTTTAGTAAATGAATCAGTCACACTGAGCCATGGAAGGGAGCCATCTATTATCATGCTATAAATGTTAAAGACTCTATTTAGAGCCTTTATCTCTAGAAGAAACAGAGCAATTTTCACAGGTACTTGTATGACATCAATAATAGTACCTCACTATGTAGTGAACAGACATTACAATTGCAGTTTGCCCAATTCTTTTTCACTGGTCATCAGGGAAATTCATGTAAAACAACCGAAAAAACATAGATATGTTTGCATCATATTAATAAGAGGAGAAAGCAAGGTAGCTGCCAATTGGCAGCAGAGTATGTTTTGGTGGTTTGATAAGGATACTAAAGAGTTTATGATGTGACAGATGTTTCACTACACTATTGTGAAATGAATAGATTATGAGAAGTAATTAGATGTACATTGGAATCAATGCTGTTATCATCGAGGCCTTCGGGCGATGCAATAGATGAGAGTCATGGCAGCAGGTGGTCCAATGGCTCAGAGACAGGAAGACACACCGCAGGAGACTGAGTGACAGGTTTCACAGATCCAGGGGGTGAGAGATCTGAGCTATTGCCTGCATTTGTAATCTTTACTCATGTATAAATAATAACAACTACACTATTGACTTCATATGCTATGTCATAGCCTCTGCCACCCCCCACCCCCCCTCACACACACACAATTCTGGAACTGTTTCTCTCAGTGAAAGCTATTATTTCATTTTCAGGTGAAAAAATATGCATGCATCCCTTAGATGCTAGTGCCAACTCACTGTTTTTTGATTAAAACACCTAAATAAGAAATCTGACATCAGCTTCCAATACAGTGCAGTATATCGTGCATATTGTGTTTTCGTGTGGAAATGTGTCTGCGTGTTTACATAGGACTCAACAGAAACTGAGGGGCAATAGGTAGAGTTGTTGTTATGCTGCTTTTTTTGAAGGTTTTCCTTATTTTACTTCTTTGCCCAGCAGGTCCAAATCTTAAAGAAACATTGCTATTGTATCTAAATTTATTTTGCAAAGGAACTGGCAAACTGAGTTGTCAAGGCATATATCATATGAAAACTGCTGAGTTTGGAATGATTTAGATCTTGACCAAGCAACCTCAGTAGTTCCCTGTGCCCAGTGCTTTGACCTGGAATTTCTGGGCTCTCCTTCATCAAGTGAGGTGAAGGATAGCAACAGCAGGAACCTGAAGTAAGTGCTTTAGCACTCAGCTTCTCACTCTGTGAGTGAATTTTAGTAACAGGAGGCAGCTCTGGATAGCCCTTTGGTGCTCCACCTTGTCAGTTCTCATGTGCAAGTGTTCGCTGAATAAACTTTTATTTTATTGTTGAGGAGAGTGATAGTGGGATAAAAGGGAACATTGAAACATAAAAACATTTATTTAAATATTCTGAGTGTAAACATAAATACCAAAATATTTATTTGAGGTACTTGAATATCAACAGGAACAGATAAGCTTATATTTGTGATGTGTGGAGGATACATCATTTGTTCTGTACAAATACATAACATGGACCGTGAAGTTTAAGTGGGTGAAAAGAAGTAATATCATTTTTAATATTTATCCACCAGAGTAATGGGGTTTGTATAATGGAGTTTGTTAAAGGAGAATATAGGGCAAAAAAACCACACACACGCATGCATTTATATATATGAAAAGCATAACAACAACCATATTGATTTATCATTGCAATCTACAGAAACTTGACTTAGAAAAAAACAAAATTAATGTAGTCTGTAAGAATATTTAATAGACTGTCCCTACAGCGATGTTTCTCTTTAGATGGATAGGTCCAAGGAAAAACATAGAGGTTGGGACATTGTACAAATGCAAGACATCCCTTGAGATCAGAAGCATATGTTTTCCCTGTATGAAACAGTATACAAACAATTATCATTTATCAACAAATATCTCCTATTACTCATGTCTTCTCACATCATATAGAGTTATGCCAATCCACCACAACAGAACCGAAGAACCTGTCAAACCTGTTGAGCCAGCGTCCAGTTAAGTGACATCTCAGTGGGACAAGTGGTATCCAGAAGTAAGCTGGAAATCAAACAGAGCTTATCCAGAGTGATGGGACTACAAATCCAAATTCCCTTTTGTACATTTACCTGTCAGAAAGCTCTTTATTTAAATTATGGGGCCTTATGAGACTTGTATAGTGGGATAGCCATTCTGTACCAAAAGGAGTGAGGAAACCTATTGCTTGGTTGATTGAATCTAACAAGGTTCAATTTCCTGTACTGATAACCTCCTTTTTAATTCTTTTGTTCCTCTTCTCCACATTACCTACACCCTCTGGTACTCTGAAAAAAAAAAGAAAAAAAAAAAAAGAGAGATCTTTGTCAGTAATATTTGTGCTTTTGTTGGCCTGATTTCTTCCCTGAGAGGGTTGGGAGCAGTAACACTATCACCAGTGGTGTACTTACTGCCTGCTTCAGAACTGAACTGGTCCCACTAATTCCAGAATATCAACTGCCTTTTGGGAGTTTGCTCAGAAAGAGCTTGGTAACCATGACCAAACTATCTCTTGGTGAAATAAATTGCAAATATTAAACACATTAAAAATAAATGTGTGTCTTCTTTAAATTATACAGCAATATACAGTGTACAGTAGAGTTCCCAGAAAGGGAAATGCTTTATTCCTCTAATTATGAATTCCAAGTCCTTCTTATTAGTTTTAGATCAGACAGATGTTCCAATTTTTCGGACTTCAAAGCATCTTGAGTACTACCAGACATTCAGTTTCTACCAGACATCCCAGAAAGGCCACCTGGAGGGAAGTTCTACTAATCAGATTTCATGGGTCAGTGCAATGCCTTGAGAGGATGAAAATCTGAGTGCAGTTCTCTCCCTCTCCAAGCAAGAACCAAATAATTGTGGGGCATTGTCATAACTGGACTGATATTTCAGATCTTTAAGAAGGAATGGGCTCACATTTGTCCCTGGACTTCTTTAGTGCCAGTGAATATCCCAGGAAGACTATGAAGTTGAACAGCCTCTCCAAATTCCTTTGCTTTCTATCCTGCTCTCACTTCTTATAGCAGAATTAACTCTACTGCAGCCAGAATCAGTACAGGTAGTAACACTTAAAAGGAAAAGTTCCCCAGTAAGGTCTCCTGAACACACCGATATGAATCATCCTGAGCTATCCTTCATCTCAACCTTTCTATTGCTTTCTCCTGGTATCCCCTGTTCACTATGCCTGTTTCCCTTAGCTCATCTTTCTTTATTTCTTTTTCCTCTTCTCTTCTAGAGCCCACCAACAGGTCACATTATACTTAAATTTCTATCATGTCCACAAACATATGAAGCAGTAAAAAAATTAATGACCAGAAAGGAGAAGCTCTGGAGAAAAACTGGCTAATGTAAAAGTAGTGCGCCTCAGTAACTGAAATAGCACAAAAGCAAACCTGCTCCTGATGTATGGTTTTCCAAATTTCTGTCTTAAGCTTTGTCCCTAATTAAATGCTGAGTTCATTTTCAGAGATCTCCATGCCATATAAATGCTAGAAAGTGCTCATGTACACACAGGTACTTGTCACAGAAGAATGATTAGGGTCACACTTTGAGGAACATTACTGCTTTAACTTGCAAATAACCTGAGATAAGACTCATGTTACCCTACAATTTTTGAGTACTGTTTAGCTAAAAAGTCTGTTGGAAACAAAAGATGATAGGAGTCATAAATAATAACAATTTCATGACAGTAGGTCTCTTATGGTTAAGGTTCAAAGACTCTTCTACAGTAAAAATGGTGTTGGAATATCCACCATTTGCTAAACTTCCTGACAAAGCTCATGCCTAGAGGAAAAAATCAGTTGAGAGAGACTTTGAGGTTAATTACACAAGCTTTTTTTTTTTTTTTTGAGTTGCTGTGCAATAATAATTAATACATACTTAGCACTTGCCGTGGGTTTTGCTGCAGTCCTTGCTTTCTACCATATGTGAGGCTTTTTGTCCTGTCACAGTTCCTTTGTTTTTCACATTGTTGTTCTATATACTCTATGTACTCATTCTTTTTCAAGAACTGCTTCACAGCTCCTTTTGCTAGAATACTAATATTTTTACTTCGAGGAACTGATATCTCACAAATGCCAGGGAAAGTGTGGTGACTACTATACATCTCTACTTCTCATATTCTAAGTCTTTAAAAACCCCTCCTCTTTTCACTGTATGCTTGTCTCTAGACATAAAGAGGTGTACATACAGCCATATTTCAACATGAGTTTGTGCATATGATATGCATGGCCAAACCTAAACAAATGGCTATAATTTCTGCAGTCTTTTATCTGTCATCAGTTTAATGGCTAAATCTATTTTCATGGTAGTACTGAGAGTAGAACTTACTATTCAAAACGCACTGTGGGAGACTGACACTGACAGCGCAAGAGTGGTAACACTGATGCTAGCACTGAACATAACTATCACAGAACAACAGTGATCACTGATATTTTCTTGGAAAAATTTTCATGTGCAGCTTCACCTTCGCTTTCTCTCTGTCAGATAAGCAGATGTGATGGAGAAAGTAACCTACTTCCATAAAACCTGTAATACTCAACATGAAAATAAGAGAGAGTTGTAAGAGTACTCATCTAAAGTGTAGGATGTAGTAAGTACTGAATGAGTATGTGTAGTGTCTATGCACTGATTACATGCACATCTCTGTTTCACCACAGTTTTTACTAAATAAAATTTTCTGATCTAAACATCTCAAATAGCAAAGGTAGGAGCAGTATAAATTGCATTATTTTGTTCTGCTCTGAAACTAACAAACTAAGACTAACTAAGTCTAACGAAAAGCAACTTAGTTATGCTGGAGAGTTCACATGCAACTGCCCAGTAATTCCATCTACTCTTGGACTCCAGCATATCTGGTTTTCTTGCATGGCTAATATGACCTGCTCTTCTGTAAGACAGAAAGTGAACAACAACAACAAAAAAAGATAGTTCTACATATGTTTTATTTCAGTCTGATTATTAAGAAGTAGCAGGGAGACAGCAACAGTGCTAAAAGAACCCTCATGGTCTAACACAGCTTTACATGATACCTGTTGCGTGCATGCTCAAATAATTGTATTACTGTGTCAAAGCGTACACCTGGCTTACTCCAGTTAGGAGCTTGTCCAAAGGAAGTAACAGTCAGAAACAGGGATATTTTAGAATTATGAAAACAGCAAATAAATGTTGTCTTCTACTATGAAAACTCTAAACCTTTGAGTTGGCTTGAAACAGTAAGAACATTGTTGATTCATTTAATTTACGTTAGTAGAACTTGCTCTGCTTCCCTTTTTTCTGCTTTTGAAAACTGGTATATAAGATGCTGCTTCTATGTATAAGAGGTAAGACACAATGACATGGAATATGCTGTCTTTTATTTGCTGGACTGTTTTTCCTGCAATTGCAGAATAAATTTATTGTCAGTTTTCAATCCCAGGAACAACAGCCTGCTTTGTACAATCCTTAATAAAAATATTTGAGTATAAATAGTTTATACAACTAAATTAGCCATAAGAATTTTACAGGAACCTGAACACTTTATGACTTAAATGAATGTGCCATAGAATAAGATGTGTGGAAGGTGTGCTGCAACTGGATACTACTGCAGCTACAAGAAAGCTTTTGTACAGACAGTCTCATCAGTGGCAGAACTTATCTTGCTCTCTGATAATACCTCAGGTCAAATTGAAAGTAAGAAATCCTTCTGTTTTCCTATTTCTGAATTAACTGAAAGTATATCTAAATACCGTCTGTAGAACTATATCACAAATTAATCTGTTTCAGACTGTAGTAACTCCTCTGAAATTAGTAAAATCACTCTAATGTAAATGAAAGTGGGATAAAATCATGTACCAAGAATTAAGGACAATGATATACCCTGGGCACAAAGACATACTGTGGGTAGATGAACAATTAGAGACATCTACTTTACGATAACAAATAATGTTTCAGAATGCTCTCTGGCACTCTTTTCATCCATGCACAACAACAAAGCTAGATGCCTTGTCAAGATATTTAAGCATACACAGCAATGTGTTACTTGCTTTTTAATGTTAGAACTGATAATAGATGTTATGTTCAAAAAATATAAACAATGCATAAGATACGCTAATCAAGGTAGAAGTCATATGTACAAAACAAATGGAATTTTCCTCACCTTTGGCTTGTGAAAACAAAAAGGAAGGGATTTCAGAAGCATTGTCTTTAATCCAATTTACTTTGGATTTAATCTCCAAAACAAGGCTGGTCTGCTAATTCCCAATTATAATGGCACATGTAATCAGAGCCCTCATTAACAAAGACTTACTATATTGTCTATTAGGAATGGAAATCTGAAATGCAAATTCAGCAAATCAAAACATTAAATGAGCTCTACCCAAGATGCTTAGAGCTCCTGCCAGGGCAGCGCATGCTGGCCAACACCTGCCCTGAATTCTCCCTCCAGCTGAATGTTTCATTCTGTTCCAGTCTTTGCCTCCTAATTGACCTGCTTATGATCTCTGCTACAATTAACATATGCTTATTAGTAATGGCTGGTTAAAGATTTCAAACTGCCGCAGTTTACAAAGTCTAATAGAGATGGCACACCACAGGAAAGATGAGACCACTATTTCCCTCATCAGCAATGTCTTAGTGGTTTGGTTTCATGTGATTCAAATGAGATAATTTTTCACATCATCTGATGTCTGAAAATCCATTCTAATTGAAACTGGAAATCTGCACACAAAGTGGCTTAAGGCTCCTGATGCACTAAATGAAAATCAGTTAGTGAATATGATTTTTTCTCCTTTAACCACATGCTTAGCTGCCATGGGAAAAAGATTTTCTTTTAAAAAGGGGAGGAAAGCAGGGGCAGTAGAGAAAGGAAGAAGGAAAGAGGGGAAAAAAAAAGCTGCTTTGAATGTTAACAGAAAAATAAAATGAGATTTATGTCAAATTCCTTAGTCCATTTCTTAACTGTTAATGAAGGTTTACAGATGGATCTATGAATAGAACGGTTGTGAGGTTTTTACATTGTGGCAAGAGAATCATAATTCAGACAGTACCAGAATATTGACCATTACTTTTGCTCATGTTCCTTATCCAGAAAAACAATCTAAATAATAATAAAAAAAAATCCACTCCCTACTTTCCCCACCAAAAAACACTGGCACTTAAACGTGCAAGTGTACTCTTACATGACAATCACTGAAAAACTCTAATTAGTGTTAGTTAATCACATTACTTATAATTCTTTATACGGAAAAGAATATAATATTATTCTCTTCTGTTGACTTGGCAAGGCAGTCTACTTTCATTAAATTTTCCTCTGTCTTGAATTTTTTTTTCCATATTACTATCTCCAGCCTGCAGGAGCCATTGGGCAACATAGCTCTCTTCCACCTGGTTTCTTTCCAGGTTCATTAGCAATGCGCTAGTACAGCAATTATGTCTAATTCTTCTCTGCTAGCTGCATTATTATTATTTAAGGTTTTTTGCCCATTTTATTTGTTCCTTCTAATTTTCTTTCTTGATTTCACTTTATCATACTGCACTCTTAATCAGAGGATTGGAGATTTTGTAGTCTTCCTTAGCACTATCTTTGCTATATAAACCACTTACTCCTCTCTTTGAAATGTCACACTAATGAAATTCCAGGAAACTGAGAATGGGGCAAGACAGTATTTGGGTCTTATATTGCTCCTATGACCCCAACAACTTCCTCTCATTAGAGACAATCACAGATAATATTTTTTGTGGAGACTTGAGTTCTAGTCCCAAATAAATTCAATGTCAATTTTGTCTTTATTTCCTGAATGACATTTCTAAAAAACTAATGCTTTATGCTTCATTAAAAAAACATGCTCTTGACAACATATTCTTAAACTCAGAACGCAGGATTGTGCTGTCGGTATAATCCACACATGCTTTGCAAAAAGCATAACAAGACACTCACTGCTCCCAAAAGGTTACAGTTTAAGTCAGACAAATACAATAGGAAGAAAAGATTAGGTTCAAGCAAAGGGGAGGAGAACATCAGAGAGCAAATTTATGCTCAGCTATATGCTGGACTTGTGGTCTTTATGAAAGGATGTAAAGGAGATGGAGAATATATAGCTCAGTAAGTAGGGGGGGGGGGGGGGAGACATTACTGCAAGATATAGGAAAATATATACATCAGAAAACAAAATAAATAAACAAAGGAGTCTCCAAAAGCCTGTAGTAGCAGTTCTTACGCTTCACGATTTATGGATATTTTTCGGGAGAGTGACGTTCCCATTGACTTTTCAGCTTTTATTCTACAGCTGGTGAAAAATGGTTTGCCTTAGATGTTTTGATGTCATCAAAGTGAATGGAGTCATAGTAACAAAAACTGGATAGGTTCTTGACAAAAAAAAATGGTTCTGTGGCTCTCAGCTTCCTGGCCATTATAATCAGCTTTACGCAATTTTAATAATGCAAAGCTGGTTCAGAATTTTAGTACTAAACACAGAATTAGCCAAAATTATCTGCAATGCTCCAAAAACTTTTGCTGCCCTCGTTGCATCTGGATATTAACTTTACAGGATGTAGGATTGATCCTGCTTACATCAGAACTGCCTTTTCACTTTTCGCTGTAATAAAACCATGTATGGGATTGAATTTACTGAAAATTAGCAAAGTCAGAGCTCTTACTTCTTAGAGCTATTCTCTAAGCCTCAGACTCTGATTGGCAGAGGGAGAGGTGCAGGCAGATTGTGATTCATCCCATCCCAATGTATGCGTTAAAGACAGATAGCTTTGTGTTTTGTATCTCTAATGACTGAATGGGAAGGCTCAGTGTTGGCTACAAAGCACACACTTAATTTAAAATGACTCCTGAAAAAGCAAGTTACTATATCCCCTGTAAGAGAAGCAGATTGAATTAGGAGTACAAACAAGGTACAGGGTGCAAAAAGCTTCTCATTGCTGTTCCTACTGTCATTCAGCCTAGTACCACAGCTCTAAAATGGTTTGTTTAAATAGCTTCCAACTATTTCATACATCTGAAGTTGATAGTATAATACTACATTACAACTAGCTTATGACAGGTAGTTAAAAATCAGTAATATCCTTAGATTCAATCTAACAGACTGCCCACATTGTATGGGCATACCACTACGTGTTTTTTTTTGGCATTCCTAAAACTCGCTGGTCAAGATTCTGTATGTAGTTCTTGTCCACATTTATTAGAGATCAAAGTGTAAGGGAAAAAATAAGCGCTTTCTTTTCAATTCTTGATATTAAATCAGACACAGAACAATGAGGTTATCTGATTGCTTAGAAGTTCACAGATAGAAGAACTACTTGTAGCAAAACTCCTGTTTGTTCATTATGTTTGAGACTGAGTTGTGCTAAAAGTACTCAGAATCTTCCTCAGCTTAAGAAACTTACTTGGACAGCTGTATTAGGGACTATTCATAGTTACCTGAATTAGAGGGCCAGAGTATGCTACAAAAGGTCAGCTAGACCAGGTCCCTGGGTGCTCCTTCTGTTGTCCCAATAGCCAGTTAGCCAGTGTGAGTGTGTCTGCATTCCCCAGAATTCTCTGGGCAGCTGGAAGAGAACCTCCAGGAACATACCTGGCATGCGGGTGCAACCACAACTGCTTCCAGGTAAAGATATTTAATGGAGATGCCTTGATTTCTGTCCCTGGGTGGCCTGGTTTAGTATTAAAAGGGGAGGCTGGTGGCCCTGCATGTGGCAGGGGGGTTGGAGATGCATGATCGTTGAGGTCTCTTCCAACCCTGGCCATTCTGTGATTTTGTGATTGTGTGATTTTAACTTCCGTGTTCAACCTTAGGAGAACCTTTCTGCCAAGAATCATAGAGTACCTTGAATTGGAACAGACCCACATGGAACTTCAAGTCCAAAACCTGGCTCCACGCAGGACCACCCAAAATCCAAATCCCACATCTGAGAGTGTTGTCCAAACACTTCTTGAGCTCTGCCAGCTTGGTTCCATGACTAGTGTTCTGGGCAGCTTGTTCCATGGCTGACCACCCTCTGGTGCCAACCCTTTCCCTGACACCCAGCTGCCCCTCTCCTGACCTGTTCCCTCAGGCCCTGTCACTGTCACAAAGAGCAGAGCTCAGTGCTGCCTGTCTGCTCCCTGCGAGGAGCTGCAGCCGCCATGAGGGATCTCCTCAGCTCCTCTGCTTTGGGCTGAGCAAACTCAGGGACCTCAGCCACTCCCCATACATCTTCCCCTCCAGACTCTTCACCACCTTTGTATCCCTCTTTTGGGCACTGTAACAGCTTTATGTCCTTCATATATTGTGGCACCCAACCCTGCCCCCAGTGCTGAATGTGCACAGCACAAAGCAGAGTGGGACAATCCCTACCCTCACTCAGTGGCAGCGCTGGGTCTGCTGCACCCTGGGGTACGGTTGTCCCTTTGGTCTGCCAGGGCACAATGCAGGCTCACATTCAGCTTGTTGTTGACCAGAATAATCCATCATGACACACCAGTCACAGAACTCTTCCCAGTAAGTTTTGCTTATGCCAACAATGAGCACAGGGCTGAGCCAGGCCTTCTAGCTCCCACTGCTTGTTCCTCATGCTTTCCCATTGGCCTGTGTCCTCTTCAGATGCTCTATTCACTTATGGGATGACTGCAAAAGTAATGACTGCTTCCTAGATCCTTGTGAAAGAAGTAATCACAACATCTAACCTAATGCTCCTATGAAGGAACGTTCCTCTGACTGAAAGTTGTCAGAGATCTACTCAATACACACAGTAGATGCAGGTCACGATATGACCCATGTGAAGTAGGTGCCTATACCTAGTGGAATTAATTCCTTTCACAAAATGCCTCTCTCTGTCACTGATTCTGAAGGGAGCCTGTGGTGACCTGCATAGTGGCAGATGTCAGCCCTGGAGGTAAGTCAGGCCAACCCCACAGTTGCGTTTTACCCCTGAAAAATGATCCATTATATGTATCACTTCTGTCTTTTGGTTGTGCGGACAAAACCCTCAACAACCTGGACTGGCTGCAATTTGAATCAGGCACCACTCTCTTGGATTTAAAAGTCATAGTAATTATGACACCTCTATGACACCTCTGTTGAACACATTCAGTAGGTGACCTACACAGAATTCAAAGTGAATATAAATCTAATCATTAATTGCTAGGAAGTTTTTTTTCCTGTAGTTATATCTTGCTTGTGCAAAAGAAATAAAACTTTAAGAAAAAATGTAATGCTAAAGATGAAATAAAAAATCCACAATTGCTTGCTGCCTGTGACAAACAGGCTGGAAATACACTATCTTTTAAAATAAAATAATTTATGCTTAATTACAAATGAACAAAAATATTACTAAAACCCCAGGAAATTTATGCACATCATAAATCAATATAGATTGTTATTTGCATTTCATTTTCATCTAGGCTTATGCTTTCAAGGACAATTTCTCAGATTTAAGTGTAATAAAATTAGATTATCACCTAAATATGAAATATAACAGGAGGTTTTACTTCTTGTCATGAAGAAAATCTTTGAAATATGAAAATGATAGTACAGGTATAAATAAATTCATGTTGACAGTGGAAAGGAGTCTGTATCAACCAGGATACATAGTTTCTATTATTTAATATACATCAAGACACTACTCTGAGAGCAGAGTTCAGCATACATCCAAATAAAACAGAAGTACAATAAGTGTAAATTGTTTTATCATATTTTTTTATAATTTATTTTTTATCATATTTTTGGGGAGGGAATTCGCTTCACAGAAATTTGAAAAATAATTTCACTCACTCACGTGCCATTACATGTGGTGCTTAGAGGTAATATGTAAGGTTCTTCCTGAAAATAACACCAAAGTCTATTAAATTCTCTGCATAATGACAAATGATCTGCTACTAAGTCATTCAATTAGAACTGTGTAAAATCAGGCTTACAGTTCCAACTTTGCCACAGGCTTTTACAACAATCTGGTTCAATTCACTTGATCCTGAAGAGCTACCAAGAGCCAAAAATTCGGGATGATGCTGATATGAATGGAGGATACTCAGCACCTCAGAAATGCAGCCATCTAAACTCTTTGTACTAGTTGCCCACTTGTTGGTTAAAAAAATAAAAAATAAAAAAGATAATACTTCCCAGCTTTACAGTTTTCTGGAAAATTGTTCTTCCTTGTTTATGAAGTACTTGGGTAGTGCAGTAATGTGGACTCATTGAACACCTAAATAAATTCTTGTTCTGCAGTTGCAAATGAAGTTAACTCTTGCATGTAGATTTATCTGTCTATAATGGTGGAATAGTACTACCAGCTATTAGGGACAGCTGAGTCTGTATGGGCGCTATGGGAATCTCTCTTACTTCTCATACTAGAAAGAGTGACAACTTCTGCTCGTCTGTTTCCCCTTTGCTGATTGTATGGAAGATTATATGCCTGATTAAATTGCTATATTCCAAGGAAATTAATGTAATATATTTGCAGTGAAATTACTCCAGACTGTAAAAAAGGTTAAAATTCAGTTAAGTACATGAAAATAATACAAGTTTTTAACTCCAAGTGGAACTTCACTTGCAATGAAGTCATATTTTAACAAATAAATCTATGTATGGTTTGTGATGTTTTTTCTTTTTTTTTTTTCTTCTTTTTTTTTAAATGCAGCACACATTTGGTAGAATTGTATTTATATTTTTATGTGCCTTACTACTACAAACATCAAACTGCATGACAGTGAATGGATAACATTTCTTTTTAGTATATAGATTTTTCATTAAAAAAAAATGTGGTTTAACTGACATCCTTGTGATATATCAGGTCTATGTTATACATGCATTAAATTTACAGAGGGAAATTATTATGTTGGTTATACTCAGTTTTCTCTATGTTCATTGATATATACATAGATATGTGCTTAAAATGTCTAAAATTACAGGAAAAAAGAGGAAGATTTCATCTTTCTTTTTTTCTTTTTTTCTTTTTTTCAATTTCATTTATGCAGATGCTGTTTTACAGTTGGGAAGAACATGGGGGAAAGTGGATGTAAGCACCATCTTCTGTTTTTCCCCTCATGTAATGTAAAACTGTTCAGATGGATATATTTTTTTCTATTATTTTTTTAAAGTAGAAAGAAAGGACTCGCTCCTGGGATTTGACTTTGTATGCCAAGCTCGTGTCTTGAAATAGAATTTTAAAAATAGAAACTCTTGTATATATTGTAGAATAAATGGTGCTGCTTTAATAAGAACACTTGGAATGCAAATGAATCCTGGAAACGGTGTATGAAAATACACCCAAAATGAAAGAAAAAGAAGAAGAAAGCAATATAGAAGATGATTTATTTACTACCCCTCAATTCCTAATTAAAATTATTTTTGCACGACGACATCTTCTCCAGCCTTTTTTTTTTTCCACAATATCATCACTAAAGTGAAGAAAGATCTATTAAATAAATATGTAATATCATATTTTTATTTCAAGATGAGGGATGGTATCATTGGATTCTCAGAAATCTTCGTTCTGCCATTCTGAAATTTCACATGCAGCATCAAGGTATAACATGTCTATATTCTAACATAATGAGGAATTATTTTCTCCTGATTGTTCAGACAACCTACCACTACAAAATCTGTAACACACATGAGTCTGTTCTTAGCACTTTCAGATCTGCAGTTTTCCATTATAGCAGCTGTACAAACACAGATTAAAAAGATAGTCCTGTGCTCTACACTCCAAATCCCCTTCTTCTGTTGACACTAGAAAGACTTCACCCCTAACCACCTCAGCATTCAGTCATTCTGTATCTGTCACATCTGAGTTCCAAAGCTCATGAAGTAGAGTCCGAATTATTTTTCCTGCTTTCAGACTCAAGCACCTAAAATTTCCTTGTAAAGGCTAACTCTCTAACAGGCTACTTTCCTTGACCCCAGTGAAAAAGGTGAGGGCATGTATTCAAGACTAGTTTGAATATATTCAACTTCACAATCATTATTAAAAGTAAAATGACAACAAAACCCCCAAAGTTTCTTTTATCATAATATGAGCCGTTTTCTCTCTTTTCTGCATTGCTTTGGAAAATGGATGTCTGTTGTCTCATACATAAGCATATAATGTACAATTTAGGATAAGTTAAATAATTGCTAAAACCCTGAGATGCATCTTCATTTATCACGACAATGATACCAGTTCTACATGAAGTTGTGAGACAGCACATAGTCAGAAGGTTTTCTATGTTATATTAACATAGGCAAAAAGTTTACCCAGATGTCTTCAATTTTTTACTACACATCATGGGAATTATCATATCTGCTTTCTCCAAAGTAGGAGCAAAAGTAGCTGAGAATCTCTTCGGTCTTCTAAGCAGATTTTATGACTTCTCTGTACTCCTCTAACACAGAAAAATAAAAATTTATTTACTAGCCTCCAAAAAATTGTTGATACTCCTGAATGTCTTATAAATCATTGTTTTCGTTTTGGGGATTACTGTACATCAGAGAACAAGAGGAGATGTCATTAAATTTTAGCTTATCATGAAAACTCAGTTTTCTTAATAATTTTGAGAAGACCTCAGTATCAGCAAAGTCTGTGGAATCAAGATTTTACTATATCTTACAAAAGCACCATAGCAATGCTGAGTCAGTCTAGTTCATTTAATTAGTACTCAAATCACTAGCAACTAGGTCAGCTAAGCAGATATATTCCCCTGACATCTGTGTTCTGAAATATCTTACACATTGCTGTAGAAGTGTTAAACAGAATTGTAAGGGGAATTATTTTTCGCCATATGTTTTTTGAAAATATAATTTTTTTTTCCTTTATCATTACCAGTATGATTTTGATTTTTGGAAACTATATTGCTATCTGTGCTAGGACGTCTATATCCTGCTGCTATTTACAGTCCTCTGAAAAGAGGAAGACCTAGATTCATCTGTTGTTCAAATGAAGAAGAGTGGAGACATGAACCTGCATCCCATAAAAGCATTTTACTTCAGTGGTCATCTGTCCTGGTGGAGATCTCTAAGTAAAATGTCAGTGGGTAAGAAACAGACACTAAATATACAAAAGGTTCGGACACTGATGTTAAATTCCTCACCTCAAGTGTCTTTTTTTTCTTCATCCCACACAAATGCCTCAATCAGAATGATTCTTCATTGCCAAAAGCAGATTTGCTGCACTCATTGCCACAGTCTGGTTGCGTGCTGATGGAGAAAGGCTGGCATTCCCAGAGGACAGTTCCCCCACCTAATGCACCTGCTTTGTATGGTTATATAAGTCACTTGACTTTTTTCTCAATTATAGAGGGAGACTGACTGAGATCAGGCACCTAACTTTGGCTGACAAAATCTTAGTGGGAAAAATGTCACTCATAGTAAACTTACAGGTCTTCTGTTCAAATCTGATTAATAGAGATTAGAAGTACTATATAAAGTACTGCAGAAAACCAAATATCCATGTTTGGAGATCTGTAAATTTATAATAATGGAAATTCACCAATAGGCATGGCGGCAAAGAAAGTAGCCTAGTAAGGCAACAGAAATCCTAGAACATGTATAAGTTATGTATATTTATGTCAGTATTTGACTGCTGTCTATTTATAATGATAACTGCTAATCATTTACGATAAATGGTGACATTATTTGGGTCCTCCAACCTCTTACAAACCCTAAATAGTCAAAGTACTCACAATGAAGTCACTTCAGTTTTTAATAGATAAAGAAACTGAGGTACAGATAAATAAAATACTTTCTTTTCCATGAGTATAAACATCAGCTAATGACTGAAGAAGACCAAATGCCTCGGCTGCTAACTGGCAATCTAATGGAAATATTCTGTTCTTTTATTTTTTCTGCTTAATCACTGATCATTGCTATTCCATTATCAATGAGCATCCTGAGGCTTTTTCCTCAGTGTTTCATTGTCCTACTCTGCTGTTAGGTCTTGGGTAAGGATCTAAATAATCAGTGCAAACCTTGTCTTAAATGAAAATTAATGTTTGCTGGCTTCAAAGCTTTGTGTGTGTGTTTGTGACTTTATTTTTCTTTTTGCCTAATTTCTTTTATGAGAGTGGCAAAGGGACAGATATTACTCTTGGGAAGATCTCTTTCTTGTCAGCCTCAGTCCTGTTTCTTTTTTCTTTCCTATCTATGCAGATCTCACAATGCCTTTTATGTATTTTTTGCAGAGTTCAGTGTTCTTAGTGGAACACGGTGTGTAGTTTAAATATGTTTCTCTCCTGATATTTTAAATGACATCCAATTGACCTCATAAATGTCTTATGAGACCAAACAAACTCCATACTCGAGCAAAAACTGTCAACCACTTCTACCCTACTTGTCCCCAGGCTGCTCTGGCATGATGCCATAAAGCATCTGTATTGATATTTTGTGGCATTCAAATTGTTAAGTACCTAGGCTACGCAACAAGAGCAGAAATATTAATACAATCTGGCCGTGTCACTGATAATTACACCAATATAAACTAAATTTATAGCACATGACATCCTTGATATGAATTGGCAGCAGGCATCAAAACCTTTTCTTGACATTATCGTGTAAACCTAGGAGGCATATAGATAGCATTTTGTCTAAGGTGTTTTTAGAGAGAAGCAAAAGAGATGCAGCAAAAACTTCTGTGCAGTTTTATCATACCCTTCATGAAGACTTGTTTGTTGTCAATAGTGACTTTCAAAGTGGCAAAAAAAAAATTTCTCGTAAGGTTTTATAATTTTAACTCATAAATTCATTCGAAATATCAAAGATCACAAATACACTAAGCAGTATAAGTTAACATGATAATTTAGCTTAAAAATATGCTTCTAGTTTTCTACATCGAAAGCAGTTTTTCTAATATGGGAAAAAAAAAACCTATCTGAAGGGAGCCTTTTATGCTATACTTTTGTGTTAAAACTTATCAGGTGTCTAGGGAAATGTATTCTTGAAATCCCGTCATGATCCATGTGTCATTGAAGACAAAGATCTGATGTACTATGGAAATTTCTTGATGCATATTATGAGCTGTTGTTTGCCGTAGTGTCTGGATAATCCTGCTTCATTTATTGGAGGGCCATCTCAGCTGCACTGTCAACAGCCTGGGATGTTCGGGTCACCTTTCCCTAGAAAATTATGTAAAAGCTGTCAAATGGGCAGGATTATAGGCACATTAAAGGTGCTTTAAGATTTCATGCCTATAAATATTAGCAAAGAAGATTTAAAGGCAAATTTGTCATCAGTACATGTCCACGTTTCTACAACCTTGCTTTACAGCACTGCAATGTTAACAACAACATTTTATCATGTAACTGTGAAGTACTGTGGTAGAGAGCAGCTGCTGGCAGTCTTCTCTTTTTAACCCATATACCAGGAATTAAGCATTATATTAAAACTAATAATTTTTGAAAAGCTGTCTACTATTCGTCACTCTTTGGAAAGGGGTTCTCAACACTTTTATTTTCCAGCAAAACAATTCCAGTAGATCAGTGTAAACATTTTATATTCAGAGGGTCATCTTATTAACAGCCATTATATATTTTATAAAGACATTTTCATTATGGTAGCAATTATGAAGATCTTTGCATGAAAGTAATAATGCAGCAGATCATTTTGCTTAGTATTTACTTTTAAGTGGTGAACATTTTATTACAGTGTTTTGGAATGACTGCTCTTATTTATTGTACATTATGAATGCCATGGACATCTCCAACATAAATAGATATTGGCAGTCCCCAAGCATTACTTTAGAGCTCTCTGGTACTTTTTATAGATGAGTGTAGCATTTTTAGTCATATTTTTGTGCTGGCAGATTGCTAGCCAATCTTTATATTAAACAGACCTAAACATCTCAGAGGAGGAAGCAAACTTCTTCAGCCCCCAAGTTGCTCAGGGAAAAAATGATCTCAAATCCCTACTAAGGAGAACAATAAATTGTGAGCAAAGCTATGTCAATTTCAAATGTCTGCTCTGGGGTTTCATTCAAACTCCACAGACATCAATAGAAAGTTTCCCATTTCAATGAGCTTTGAAACTGGCTGTTGTTAAGCCAACATGCATCTCTCTCCTCTCTATCACAAGCATCCAGGTCAGAGGGCAGCACTAGATGGAAACCTGCGTGTAAGCCATAACTGGTACATCAGTCAGCAGAGCATATCTCCAATGAATTTGTTGTTGCAATGTGAAGGAAAATGCTTGAAAAATCCTGAATGCAATTAGGCATAACATGGTTGTTCTCTCCAAGCTTCATTAGGCTTTGCTCTTGGTTTTCACATTCCCTGTTGGCTTGGGTAAATGGCCAATCTCCAGCTAGCTTCAGTGGGAACAGAAACAGTGCAGAGGGAGAAGATTTGCCTGAAAATTGAGAAAAAAAGAGATACACTGTCTGAGCTGAGGTCTGGCTGGGGGAATACAGGAAGGGAGGAGGAGAAAAGGGAAACAAATGGTGTTCAGTGCACCGGGAATAAAGCAAATATAGAAGCTGCGTACAGGGAGGCAGCAGAGGAACTTACTAACTTGCATATGGATGCAAAGTCTCCTTTCTTTCAGGAGTCGGGGTCCCCTACAAGATAAGCTGGAGAGCTAGTTGAAATGTCCTGTAAGTTCACTGTGGGAGAATTGATGACTGAGATCCAACAGCAGTGGGACTCAAAGAAGAAATTAAGTGTAAAATTTCCTAGGAGATGGGTGAGTAGGAACTAAAGCAACATGGTTGATACTTTGACTGAAGTTTTTTACTGTTTGTTCACTCTGTTCAGAGACAAAAGCTATGTGTGTGGGAAGTTCTGGACTATTAGTTAACCACCAATAATAGTAGTCCTAGAGAAAATGGGGAAGTACTTTCAGCACACAAAAAAGATTAAATACAGAAGTTAACAGGGCTTATTTTGTCTTTGACCTGTGCAATCTGGAAAGGATAGAAACCTACAAGATCTTCGATTCTCCATTCTGGGACTGATCAGCTTCTGGGTAGTAACCCCACAGCAGTTGAGAAAGCTGTGGCACAAGAAACAGAGATGAAAGTTGTAAAACTCAGCTCAGAAAGTTGTGTTTCAGCTTCAGTATCTAGAATCCAATTTGAAGAAAGAATATAGAAACAGGGATCAGAGACTACTGAGAGATCTGTTAATACATGGAATGGTTATATGGCAAAACAAACATCCCCATAGGTGACTGCCTGTCTCTGTATGGAACCAAGCAAAAGATCCAATACTTACGTTGAAGTATAAAGAAACTCACTTAAATCACAATAAAGAGAAATCTACACATACAGAAACCAAGTAACAATTGTGCAAAGCAAAAATTAAGATCCAAGAGGGGGAAAAAAAAAAAGAAAAAAAAGAGAAGTGGAAGATACTGCAAGGATTGTTAAGTTTAGGGACTTGCTGATAGCAAAGAATCAATTCACCTGCCTGTAGAATTGAGAATCAATTCACCTGCCTGTAGAATTGTCTACTGTATTTGAGTCACCCCATAGTATTGAATAAATCCTCTTAGATTTACTAGCTATGACACAAGAAATCCTTTGCCCTTCTGGAGCTGCAGCAATAATGTCACAGAACATTTCAAAGGGCAATAGACGTCTGTGTTTAGATATATGAATTGAGCCCTAAGAGAAGAAAATGCTTCAGCTAAGCTCTCTGTCAAAACTGAGAATGAAAACTGAAAGGTTTGAGATCCCTGAGCAGATGTAGGTAAGGCCTCAATCTACACCTGGTAAACTGAGGCATCTTGTGTGCATACAGCAGAGGTCCAAAAATTTCCATCAAGGGGTCCCTGAAGATTAAAGGGATGCTATTACTCCTTTACATAGGAGACATTGAGTTAGCTCCAGTCTTTCTGGTAGATACTTCAGGAAAGGATGATTTAAAAACATTTGCAACCCAACATATACAACTCAACTGCTGGTTGGGAGCGGTGCCAATGAAAGAAATGGGGAATTCTTGCTACATCTTCACTCCCATCCCTGAAATATTTTGTGCAGTTTAGAGACAGCAGGTACTTCAGCATATTCTTAATAAATTGGCTGGATTTCAGACATTGACTAAGACAGCTGGGGATACAGCAGTCTCCTCATTCCTGGCTAGAACTTATTTATTATTAAAGACAAATTAAGTGATAGGAGGTGGGTCTTGAATGTTGGATAATCTATTTACCAGTTCAATAGGATTCCCCTGAAAGGAGTTTCTATGCCAAAAGTAGTTTACAGTGAGGTTTGTAAGTTGACAGGTAGTGCTGTGAGTACGTGAGGATGTTTGTAAGGATAGCAGGGGCAGTGTGCTCTAAGACCAAGAGGTCTGAACAGATGAGCAGGACATGAAGAACCACAAGATGTGAAGAGAATAAATGTGTACAGGGATGGGAATGGCTCTTACACAATACAAAACCAAATAGTAATCCATGGGATATATAAGCCATCCTGGGAAGAAAGCTCTACCTGCTCATTTGTATTTCTGGTTCATGTGAGAATGATTAGCTCTCTGGGAACCAGAACAGGACAGCCTAGCTAATTGCTGGTGTTCCCTGGTGGCAGGTGACCAGTGCCTGTGTTTTTTCCCCAAGGCATCTGCTTTCTCGATCATCGAGTTGAAGCAAATCAAAGAGAAATCTCCTGCTAAAGAGGCAAAAGAGGCTCTAATGGCAAATAGGCAGCACCCTTTTTACAGCCTCTTAACCTTCCTCACAGGGGAGGGCAGTGGGGTCCCAGGTCTGAGTGACAGCTCTCCCCAAATATGTGGAAACAAGTGAAGAAGAAATGATGACCTGTGCTGTGCATGTTATTGCTGTATGATTCCCAGGTGAGTTCAGTCAATAAAGTCACAGACAAATTAAACCACATCCCTCACAACTTGTCCTTATTTCTGCATGTCAGGAACTGATTTTTTTTTAGGTGAAAATGCAGCAAATGGACTTTAGTATGTAGAAAAGCTGTAGGGCTGGATCTCTATGAAATTTTTTCACAACAAAACTCACTTAGAATGTGTATGGACTTATTTTATTTGACAGCTGTTTTTATTTTCTTATTATAGATGTAGATGATAATGTCCTGCTTCATATATCAGGTTCTGTGTTTTAATTCCAGGCCGGTTATTAGAACCTTCCATATTATATCACTATATTATAGGGAGCCTCCTGGCTTCTTCTTCAGTGTTGTTTGTTTGTTTGTTTGTTTGTTTTCCCAAAATCAAATGTTTCTGCCAGCTATCCCCCTTCCCACAAACAGAGACAATGATGTTTGGCATACAGTTCAGAAGAAATGCCACAGCAGCAGGCAACACAAGGTCCACAAATGTGATTCTGAATCTGTCTAAAAAAAGGCCTGACAAAGAATGAGGCAAGCTGATGAAAGGAACTTAGACATTTGTACATCAGCCCTGACAACTTCTGCAACCTTTGCTAGAGACACAGCATACTTTGAGTCCAATCACACATGCTGAGGCTGTTTTTCAAAATTACATTTTAAACATATATCATCACTGTCACTATTTACTTTGCGCATACTTTCTGTAGTCATACATATTCTATGAATAACATTAAATATAAACATTTGGTGTCTTACACTAATGGAGATTGTTTTTGTTTGATTACATATCTCAATCCATTCTTCATCAGAGAATTCTTGATTCAGATCGCTTTTGCACTTGATCTTAGCTTTTATCTCCCCTGAATTTATTCAGCCTAAAAGGATATCAAGTGCAGATTCTTTTCACGGTCTTTATCCATAATTAAAAGCTAGCATTCTAAGGGAATGAACTCAGGGGTACAAAAATTCCTCAATTTATTTCCCACAGATAATGTCTTATTTGTAAATATCTATAAACGTGTTGTTTTGGTGTATGACATGTATTTCACTAATCTCTCAAAGGGCCTAAGTATTCTTCCATTACAAATATCCTTGAGAATCATCATGTCAAAATCATTCCACAATTAATAGAGGTTGCCTCCAAGGGCCTCAGGGAGAAGAGGGTTGTTAGTAAGTGGACAAATAGGAGATACTCTCTGTCCTGCTTTAAATTGCTTGAGGACACTATACCATGTGCTGGCAGGATAATCTTTGGTAAATTCTCAAAAATCTTTCCTGTTCACATGTGTGTTTCCATGGTAGCAGAAAATTTTATCAATGACAGGAAGATGTGAGGTCATGAATCTTTTCTTACAGTCACCAAAAATATAGGAGGCGGATTCACTGGCTTAAGTGAAGCTGGGACAGTATGTGAGATTTGTCAGCCAAAGGTGTAGCCCATAAGTAGAAAGAAACTGATAAATGGTGTTCTTTTCATTGAAAAGCAGTAATTTTGAGGCAAGATAAGGGAACATGTTATTGTGTTTAATTTTTAGAATGGGTGAGAAGAATTGCTGGTTATTGTAGCAGTTCTGTCCACTGTTTATTTAACCAAAGTTTATACAGGATACTACTGATGAAAGTGTAAATTGTATCGTGCTGTGATCATTGCTTAAGCTAGTTGGAGAACATTTAGTCTGGTTAAATAAAACTACTCTGTATTTTCAGTTGGACAGGTTATTTTTTTTAAGTGTTATGTCATTGTAACTAAGCCAAAGGTGCCTTTCTCCTTCTGTTTGCAGGAAGGTATCTGGCAAGATAAGGTAGTTGTTTTGAACAATACTTAGGCAGTGTAAGAGAAACCTTTCTTTATCCATTTGTAGAAAAAATTGTGCATATATGTGGTTTTGAACTTGTGATTAAAAATATGTTGTCAATGTATATTTATGTAAGACTGGGTCAAATTCTCTAGTTACTTTGTGTGACTTCATCAAGCAGTCATATGGAAGTTTCACATGGAAGATCAAAATCAGCTGTAAAATGAGACTGTGATTGTAACCTTAATTATCGAAAAGATATCCCCTCCAGAGGATCATAATCTGGTTTGAGAAGCAGAAAGATGGTTGCTTCCCTATGGGAGTCTGGGAGCGATCCTCTCTCAAAAGCTTGGTGACATAGTCCTGTAAGGCTGATATGATTTCACTTTCAAATGTATTTAAAAATTCTACAGTAAATCCATTGGGGGCATAGGCTTTCCCGCTTTCCAACACAAATACTGTTTCCTTAATTTCATTTTCTGTCCTGGGAATCTGCAACAGTTCTTTTTGCTCTTGTGTTGGTTGTAGCTGCTATTATTCCACAGCTGATGAAAGAATTGGATTTTAATGTTTGTTCAGAGGTATGTAAGTTGGCATAATAATTGTGAATAACTCTGCAATTCTCCAGGGTGAAGACGAGTTCGGCCTTTGTATTTCCCATTTTACTGGGTTAGTTCAGATCCTTGCTTCTTTGTTTATCAAACCAGCTAACAGTGAGTGTGCTTAAGGAACAATTGTTAAAAACATACACTTCTTTTTTCAAACCTCTGTGAAAGGATAAGTTTAGAGCTAAATTCATAGATTTTTCACATGAATTCTCATGTTCCCATTAAATTTGTTGGTGACAAAGTTGTCTAAAGTCAGAAAATTTAGCAAGAATTGTCTCAACTTTTTGTTTAAATAGAATAAATGCTTTATTTTCAAAATAAAATATCTGTAAAACTCTGTGACACCACGGAACTAATCATATCATACACTCTGTCTATAAAGCAAACTCAGAAGAAATCCCAGTTCAAAAAAACCGATTAACCTACTATAGATTATTTATCCAACTCTCATCCTCATTCTTTGTTTTGTAACCAATAGTCTTCTGAGAAGTTTTGCCAGTCATTCTTATCAATGAAATCCATCTGATTAAAAGAAAGGGACCAAATCCCTAAATCAAAGCAAAACTACAAAGAGTCACAGAGGAACTCTTGAATATTCACAGATGATGGGATCCAGCTGACCTACGTTTGGATGTCAATACAGAAAGGTAAACACCTCCCATTCTACAGTATCAATGAAAACTAACAGGGATAAGCTAACTTTTGGAAAAGCTTATTTATTTCAATCAACTTTAGAGAGCATAAAAATCTATTTTAAATTACAAACAACTGATCTTTGTATTGCTAAAGTTAGTTGTTTAATTGATATCGCATGCCTGTCAGTATTCGAGAAATGGTTAGACAATGCCCTCATTAATAAGATTCAACTTTCATTTAGTCCTGAAGAGGTGAAGCAGTTGGACTAGATGAACTTTGAGGTCCCTTCCAAGTGAATTATTCTATTCTATTCTACTCTACTCTACTCTACTCTACTCTACTCTA
>JAPSGF010000055.1:3530253-3634357 GCA_035772895.1 Perdix hodgsoniae | reverse complement strand
TAGATCAAGTACGAATTTTCCATGTTCCACCTCTTCATTCCACCATTTTTGCTAGATTTTCAAGACAAGGATTGCTCCATTGCTATTTTGTGATACCTTTATTGTTTCCTAAAACTCCAGTCTCAGTTAAGCAACTCAAAGTATAGTTTTTTTCTACAGATGCTTTCTTCCTCTCAACGTAGACTTACACTTCTTTTGCTGAAAGATCTGGAAGCTCTTAACCTGCTGTCTAGGCAGGGTGCAGAGAGGAAAACAACTGTATTAATAGTCTGTTCTCACAATTTTTCTGGATATTAACCCAGAAGTGTTGTTTCTTTGAGTTCTAATTTTCAGTAAGAAAAGCTGTATCTTCTGTTTTCATGAGTTCATGCTCATAGGTAGCCTCCAGCTGTCCAGATTTATGCCATTAAGACCCACTGGACAAATTGCCCATCGAGTTTGTTAGGCATAAATCAGCTTTACTCCTTTTACTGCTCAGATATTATTTTCTGATTGTTCCCTTAAACATTTCAAAAGCTACTTATGGGCATGATTTCAAAATCATTACAAAACTTTCCCTACTTGTTCCACTTTGCTTGTACAATTTGGTTAAAATGATAAGCTCCTACCTTGAACATTGGTACCAGCACCAACAGTTTTTGTCAATTCAAGGTTTCTGATTACAACCTGGGAATAAAAACTGTCTTCTTCTCAACATTTTACCTCTCACCCTGGTTATATTTTTTTGCTATAACCCAGAATGTCCTTTTTCCTTGTAGGCCTTCTTGTAGAAATCATCGTTTGCTTACATTTTTTTAACAACACGTTTTAGAGAGAAAAAAAAAGGTCACTTCCGCCCCCTCTACCAATAGAACAGCCTGGCAGTCATCTTGCTTCTTTGCAGGGTTTCCCTTTAAGGACTCCATTTTCTATTTTGTTTGTCTCTTCCCTGGAGGACAGGAACTCCAACCTGGATGTTCTCACTTGCTCTTCCAGTCCTGTTGCCAAATCTGCTGCTGCTTAACTTTAACTGTTTTGAACAGAACATGTCCAGTAGCACACTGATTAAGTACAGGAAACATTAGTGACCAGCAGCTCAGGGCATTGGGTTGATATTGACTCTGACAGAACAATTTGTTTCTCCAGTGTTTGACGGAGACCAGCTCAAGACACCTGGGACAGACGGGCTTAGGCTCTGGTGGCGCAAAAGCAAAGTTTATTGAAGGCACAGGCTTTTTATAGATTGGTTATACATCATTACATCATTATATCATTAATTTGCTATTGTGATCTAAGAAAACAGAAGCCTTCATGCTAGCAAGTTGTACTGTACTGTACTGTACTGTACTGTGAACCTTATCTTACTTCTCTGTATTCCTAGTTGCTATAACAATACATTTGTGATCTGCTGCCAAGCTTCCCACCAGGTGTGTTCCTGCAATATAGTACCTATCCCTTTCAGGATAGATGCCATTTACCTGGTTACTGACCCTTTCAGGCCAGTCACGCAGTTTGCACAAACACAGTTCCCTACAAGTGTTCATTATTCTACAGAAGGGGCATATCAGACAAAGCAATTGAAATGTACAGTGTTGCCACCTCTCTCTTTTCTGCCTTGATTATGTACAGTCTAAAGCTCAGCTCCAAAATACACCTGGACCTCAGAGATTTGAATCTTACAAATGAAGGGAATTAGAATTCCAGACCAGCCCAACTTGGAACAAAGATAATTAATGCTGGAAGTTCCAGATGAGCTCACATACAAAAAGTAAAAAAATTCAAAATTAGGCAAAAGTGTCTACATTTCCTAGAATTATTAGTGTGTGGTCACAGTGACACTTTGTGTTCATTGCTAGGGAATGCACTCTGCTGAAACACTGCAATGTGCTGGAGTTAACGCCTATTATCTATTACACTCATTAACAGTAAGTGACCCAACGTCTGCAGTGGGAATGCTGCAACTAAATTTTGGGGAGGTCAGTAGCTATTTATGAAGCAGCAGCTACTAGACACAAAAAGAAAGCCAAGTAGAGCATGCTGCAGGTTGAAACATACTCACAGTTAAACTAAAATGTAAGTGCATAGTGTACTGCTACTTCATTTTTAATGCATGTACCAACATGTTTGTCCTTTGCCATGGAATGGATGAGATTTTTTTCCCATGTTCACCTTCTGTCCTTGTCTGTCAATAGACATTTGTTCTGCATGTCTCCATTCATAAAACATACAGACCTCCTAACAAGACATTCCTGGGAAGAACAAAGATATTAAAATTCCTTAGGAGCTGCTTTTAGATGCAACTAGAGGTAAAACTTAATACCATTAGCACACACTGAAACTAATCCCCATCATGATCCATCATTTTTGCTTTAGACTAGTGAAGTAGCAGAGAGTAAGTCAGTAAGTCTGTGGTAGTAACTAAATCTGGAAAAATACTCCAGAGAAGTTTTAGTTGCCTGGTTTCTCTTCCTTAGGAGTGCTCACTGATATCAGCATGGAAAAAACGATATATTTTCCTCCCACTGCTTTTGTAAAATTGTTTCCCGTTAGAAGTGGTACTTCCCTACTGCCAGTGACTTCCTGCACACACTCCTGCCCCTTACACTTGTAAGAAGGGACACACAACTCTGCTTTGACTTTCTGCATTGCTCTGGCAGTGGAAGCAGCTGTAAACCTGACAGGGAGTCAACCCCAACCAGCCCAGTAATTCAAGTTTACAGCTGCTTGACACCACCAAAGCAGCGCAGCACAGCCAAAGCCTACCAGTCAATCTGGCCCTCCAGCTGTGTGTTGATTTTAAAACTGGAACTTGCAAAATGAATAGATTATTTGGAATGGGTATTCAATAAAATTCATTTGATTTCCATAAGCTCTCACAAGGACCTCCAGGCTCTGACAGCAGATTTGATTTTCTTCCTAACCAGATTTAAACCCAGATGCTGCTTTTAATGAATGTGACACATACTTATGGTGGAGGCAGAAGCCATGCATTTCCCTGTGCTTTATAAAAACAAGGCAAAAATATGTCTTTCCTTAGTATTTTGGCAAAGAAAGACATTTACACAGTCCATGTGAGCTCAGTTAAGACATGTAACGTAGCACCCTTGCCAGCCGGCAGGGGATAGCTACACCTGTCTGTGTCCTCTGGCTTCCAAGGGAGTAAAACTTCCTCCATGCACTCCTAGGCACTTAGGATTAGGCAAAGTGAATTCTTCTGCAAAAATATAAAAAAAATACATTTCTAGCCTCACTGATGCGTGGAGTAGTTTTGCCATTTAATAGAAGTGAGATTTTCCTGTGAGTGAGATCCCCAAAAACAGAAGTTTCTTTCCTGAAGGTGTGGTGAATTTTCAGACTGCACAACACAATGTGTACAGCAGTTAGGAAAAACCTGTAGAAGAATACCCAGAAAACGTGATCCCAATTATTCAATAGATAAGTTATTTTGAAAGAATCCTTGCCTTCGCCCTCTTTCAGATTGGCCGTGCTAAGTACTCTTGTAAGACAGGTGACTTAACTAAAATGCTTGTAAGCAAAACCTAAGCGTACAGAAATCTGATAAGTTGAAAACTTATTGACAGCCTTAAGTTTCCTGAAAGGTGTGCATGTGCATCTAAGAAACCAAATAAAACTTTTAAGCATTCAACACCCTGTAAATTACTTCCATCCACAAAGTTCTCACTGATGTGTGAGTGGATTTGAAAGCTCTAGGTACCATAGGATTCTCATTCTGTGACTTCATAGAGATTTACATATGGTATGAGAGGTGGCAAAGGCAATTTAAAAATATGTGAAATGAGTGTGTTTCATTGATTAAACAATGATCAGCACAATTATTATTCTTGCTTTTCTTAAAGCTTCATCAGTATTGTTTTTTCTATCCAGAAAGCCCAGTGGTAAGCCTGCTGACAAGATCCAAACCTTCTGTAAGAGTAATCCTGGCCTTTTCAAAAGCAAAAGAGGGGCTTAACAGCAGGGGGGAGAAGAAAGAGTGTGTGGGGGGGTATTGTTTGCCTTTTCTTTTTTTTTTCTCTTTTGATTTTTTTTTTCTCTTTTTAATCTTTCATTTCCTTTTTTTTATGAGCTACTTATGAGCTTACTATGCACTGGTTGTTGTTACCTTGGAAAAACAGATCTGTAAATGTTTTTTCAGCCTAGGTGCACATGTACAGCAGTGTTTCTCCCTACTGTGCCTACCTACCTCTTGTTTGTAAGCAGATGGTATTTTGAAATTTACAGGATATCTCTATCATTGTTTACGAGAGATATGACCCTAGTTCTTCCTTGCAGGATACAGGTTATTCCCATTGACTTCAGTGAGAGTTATTCATAACATGCAACAGGAGGAGCAGTTTCCTGCTTCCAGATAACTACTTGAGGGGGCGCAGTCCTAGGCACAAGGCTGCTCTACACCAGGGCCACTTGTGCCCATGGGAAGGAGTCCACAGGACCAGTATCCAAATGCCAGGCAGCCTGACGTACACCTGCGTAAGGCACACGGTCATCTCCAGCAGTGGCAGAAAACCAGCATCGGGACACAGTCTTAGCAAAATGTGGTTTTTGGTCAAAGCAGACACACAGTGTTATCCACAGTCACGTCAACTAGTAAGCTGATTTATCACAGCACAGTGCATTTTAAAATATCTCTAAATGTCTACACTGAGAGAACACCAGCTCCAGCTGCTGCTTCCGTGGCTGGCTGCATGCCATTTAATTCTTGTCAATCAGCATCCATAAATGGCAGAAGAAGGTGGGGAAGAGGAAGAAAAAGGGTAGTGGGAGAAAGAGCAAATACTGGAGGGAGGGGAGAAAAGATCTGTAGGAATATATGATATACCAAGTGAATGTGAAGAGGCTAATACACCACCAGAGCCCCTCCCTATACAGCTAAGCCTTGTGTCAGACCTCATTTAAAATTCTTAGTCATGCACTCCAAAGCAGTGTTAGCTGGCCTTTTTTCCTGCTATTGCTTTTAGTTTGCTTCAGTTTGGCTCATGAACTGCATAAATATAATGGATGATTTTTATGTTTTTTAAAAAAGCAATCATAAAGCAGCCTTTTATTTAGTTCCACGTAATCATATCTCTGAGGATCATTATCCCTCATATCTAAGGATATCGATAGTTTTGTATGAAACTGTAATTTTGAAAGATGTAGGTGGGTTTTGAATTCTTAGAAAAGCAAGGTAAGGATGGAGGAGGGGATAGGAGAGGAATAGAAAGAGGAAGAAGAAGAGAAAGAGGAGAGGATGAAAGAATATATATATATATATTTAATACATTTTTCTGTTTTGAATGATTGCTTGAACGTGCCCTGAAAGTGTAAATGTTGACATTCAGAAACAGCCTATGATAAGAAAACATGCAAGTAATTGAAAATACATGGCAAGAATGGCTTATAGCAAAACTTCAGTTTCACCAAATTGCATTAAATATATATATATATATACATATACAAGAAAAATGTTTCTTCTCCAACTTCGAAATGTGAAAACCTCTCCCACAGTCTCCTTCCGTTTCCTCATGTATTACATAGATCCGCAAGCCAGTGCTACAGACAATATTCTTTTGTTGCCATGCAACAAATGGCAGCAAAGGGGCAGTCTGACAAAATGGCACCTGACATGAAAATGCAGATGAAGCAAAGGGGTGCAACTGAATTCCTCCTCGAGGAAAAAATGGCACCCACTGATATTCACTGACGCTTGGTGGGCATTTATGGAGATCCAGCAGTGGATGTGAGCACAGTGAGGTGGTGAATGTTGTGTTTCAGCAGTAGCTGATGACAGTAATAGTCATCACTTCTGCTGTTGCAGATTTTTTGTGAACTCAGCATGCAGGCTCTTGTCCATTGCTGGCAACAATGCACAACTAGTGGTGGTGACTATGTTGAAAAAGAGCATTTTGTAGCTGAGGATTTCCTTTACCAAGTAGTGTTATTGTGCTCTTTATATATGCTATAGTTTCCATGGAAAAAAATAGGAGGTATTCCTTTCAGAGCAACTGATAGATTTCTCTGAAATCCAGTGAAAGCACTGAAATCTTGCTTCCTTTCTCCTCCTGGTTTAATAAGATCCCAAACACCCTATCAGCAATGCCTTCAACTGCAGATTGTAGGTAGATGTCAGCACAGAGCTAATGATCATGCTAAATTACGTAGGTCAACAGATAAAGTCCTCCTTCCTGCTAATCCTTAGAATTATTCATCTACAGGAGAGACTGTGAAGCATACTTAAAATTTGGTGTGTCTGTTATCTATCTGCTGGTTTTGAAACAGCCTTATCAGCCACAGTCCCATTAGGAGAAAGTATTGCATGAAGACTGTGAACTAGAAATGTCCATGAAAGTCTGCCCTCCTTTTGAAAATGTCCCTGTATGGGGGATGCTGCGACTGACTGGACGGAGAAGGAGTGGTATAACTGGTATGAAGGCAGTTGCCTGGGGTATGGCAGCTTGAGAGAAGAAAGAGACAGAATCAGCAATGTATCAGTTAATGACTTTTCAAAAGTAATTATTTTTATCTCTGAAGAATAATATTAAAGCTACTAAATTTTACTAGTCTTCTGTTCTATTTTTCCTCATGGTGAAAAATTGTCCCAAATTTAGAACTATACTTACACACGTTAGGTGGCTGCTGCAAATAGCACACATCAGCAATGCTGAGTCATGAGAGCAAATGTTATTTATGTTAAAGAAATGTTAGATTTGTCACTTTACACAGCGACAGTAAACCACTTTCTCTTTGGCTTTCCACATCAATGGTTTTCAATATATCCCTCATTTTGACTTTAACTGAGAAATTTTCTGCGTTAACAGTATTTAGAATTAGCCTCTCTACTGTTAATGTGGCTCAGAAAGAGTCTCTATAGCAAAGAGAAATATACCAGGGTATTTCATCCTCCATGAATTATTTCCCCAAAATCTTTTAGGAAGCTGGTTACAACTTAAAAATAGTTAATATAAAATATGCATATGATAAAACTTGCAAAGTAGTGTTCAGACTACTGGAGCAGAATTCTGCAGCCACCTCTTAAAAATCAGTAAATAATCATGTAAACACTGTAGATAGCAAACCCTATGGCATAAGGACCACAACAATTATTTGTTTTCTGTGTTATAAACCGTGTAGAGATGTATCAGACCAAGCCAATGGTTTTTGGCAACAGCTTACTAAATAAATTATAAATTCATCACCTAAATCAAAACAATGATATTTCCTTTAGCATATTTTAACATATTTTTAACATATTTTTATATGTTCTCTAAACTACTACATTTATACTTTGTGTGTTCTTCTATACAACTCTTTTTGCTGTACTGAGATTAGCTACAGTCTGAATTTCAGCTATGCAGTCTGAGGACCATGTCTGAAGTGTTTTCAGAAAGCTCAAGTGAGTTCAGTGCTCAAGCCCTATTAACAATTAATAATTATAAGTTTAAAAAAAAAACAAACAGTGAAAACCTCACAGCCTATGCAGTTTATCTATTTGATGCTCTGTTCCTGGTTTGAGTCTGTTCTTTTTTGTGGTTTTAAAATCCTGCAAGATATGAAAGCAGAGAGATATTTATGGAGATATTACAGACTCCCCATCTAGTGGAGGACATCTGAAGGATTAGTAAGCTATACATTTGTCAAGAGGGGAGAAAACTGTGACTGTCAAACAAACAAATGACATTAGGGTCGAATACATGACACTACTGTAGTCATCTTAACTAGTCCTTCTTTGTCTGGAGAACTCTTCAAATCAATAATGCGAAAGTTCCACGAGCTGAATTGCCCATGGGGTAGTAGCACACTGTCTTGCCTTTAACTACTGAGGTAGAATTGCTGACTACTTTAAACTCAATGACCACCATTAGATTTCAAAGAAGTGTTTTAGAAGATTTGACTTTTAGGAAGTGATATAATTCTTGCCTTAATTCCAAGGTGTTTTTGTTGTTGTTGTTTTCTTCCCTAAGAACCTCAAAAAGGACAGAGGGAACTGTGAAATTCCAGTAAAAAATTACAGCATTATTTATTTTGCTAGTACCTGTATACTTTTTCAAATTCAAGAGATGTGAAAGGAAAGAGGGAAAGGAATATACATGAGTGTTAAGAGACTTTTTAAATTAAATATATATATATATTTTTTTTTTTGTGAAAAATATTCAGAACTTTTTGGTTTTATTGCAATACAGAATGGAAACAGCCTCCAGAAGTTTAAACACTTACATTATTTGTATTATTTTCTAAAATTAGGAAAAGTCATATATTTTGGGTTAAATTCTCATTTATTGAATACAAGTTAGTGCCAAATATCATCTAATGATGTCTGGAATTTTACAGCCAAACTACAGTCATGTGCTTCCTGGTTCCTTCAGATCTGGGTTATTTTGAGTTCCTGTTTCTGTTTTAATTATTATTTTCCTGCAAATCTTGGAACCTGATCCAGCATTCTATACTCAGTTTAAACTCTTTGCTTATCAAGAATCACAGTAACAGACTATAACCACAGACTGGGAGCTTTATCAAATTTCTGTTTATCACATAAATCCATGAAGAAAATGTTTAGCAAAGTTACATTTGAGCGTGTTCTAACTCCAATTTCCAACCATTCACCTTGTCCCCTCCTCCTGTGGTCTTATTGGTCTGACATGAGGAACTAAAAAGACCAAACCACATGATTCTGGAGAAAAAAAAATATTGCTTATGATTAGAGGCACTATACTGGATATTAAAATTCCAGTGTTGTCTCTGTGCCAAGTTCTGGGAAGGAAAACAGGAAATAGTGCAGCTCAGACCCATTTGCATGGCAAACAGTGAAAATAGGAACCACGATGGTAAAAACTTAACCCATTTACATTATAGCTTTATTAGCTTGCCTTCTTTGCTGTTCATTGGATTCCAGAAAGTAATGTGGTAATAATCAAGTTGTAGTCATATATTCGCTAATGAAACTCTAGTAGCTTGGCCACGAATTTCAAAATAACTACACAAAGTGATGATAAAAAGTAGATTTTTCTACTGGAAGTAATGGTGATTCCTTCCGTGGTTTTGCACAGCATATGCTGTTCATAAATAATGTCAGAATTGGGCCAAGTCTCCTTAAGAAAGGTGGTCATTTAATGTAAGTAAATCCACATTAAATATTGAAGATCAGAAAAAAGCTGCCTTTTCAAGGAGGTCACTTTTAAGTGAAGGAAACAACAATGCATGTGTGCGGATGGCCAGCTCCACACTGGGTGATACAGAGTTAATGGCTCATAGAGAGCATATACATGTTTTTTAAAGATGTTTTATTGCTTACAAAAGGAAGTAGTCTAGAGAGACTGGATACATAAACTGGCTCCAGCCAGCTGCGGCTGTCAGGCTAGGAAGGATCCTGTTCAATTAGTGTTGTAAAATAAAATACTTTGTAAAGGAAATAAACACTATGAGAGCTAAGATTCATGCTTTCAAATATACACAAGGTTTGAATTTTTAATTAGGGCTGCTAATTACAGTCATCAGAAAGCAGAACAGAATAGATTTTACCTTACATTTAGCAGACAAGCCTTCAACCCCAGTGTATTTTTCAATTTCATTAATATTTTATGAAAATGGCCCTTGCAGCTTCAGCCTATTCTGTGCCTCCTACAAAACTGCCCCACATTATGGATGCCAATGCCTTTAAGCCATGTGCATTAGTGAGATGACAAAATGCAAAACAGCATCTTGTCAACCATTGCATCAATTGATTCTATTAGATAGTGTAAAAACAGTTGGGTGTGAGTTATAATCTAGCTGACACTAATGATGAAACAAGACACTGGCTGGGAGCAGCCATTAGCTATAAGCAAGAAATTAATGCTTCTAATATTTTTGAACAAATTAACCTTAATGAACTGGCCATGTATATACTGTAGTATATAGTGATAAGTCAATTAGCAGAGAATAGAGGTTATGTATATATAGATATATATAGGAATAAAAAAGTATTGTTGTAGAAAGTTCCATGCACGTAATGCTACAACAGCAATTCTACAGTAAAATCTGTGGGGTTTTTTTGTTTTGTTTTGTTTTGTTTTTTAACCTTTAAATACATTTTAATTCTAGTGTGTAAATGTCCAGTCTTGTACCTTTCAGCAATTTCTGCATGCAGGAGCACAAATAAGCAAACACAAAATTCAGTGTAATATCAGACATATTGGACACAGTGTTGGTATTTTATACATATCTTAATTTCACCAGTATTTAACTGCAACAAAGTTTGGGACCATGTGGTCCAGATTTCCTGTTGAATTCAAAATTCAGTATGTTTCCTTTCTGATTAGCACTAATAGTGAGCATTTTCTGATTCTAATTCTTAAGTGCTCTAAAGCTGGTGACTGCCTAGAAGACTTAGACTGTCTGTGTTATTTTAAAATAAAGCGAGACCCTAAACTCTAGGAATTTCATTTACAAGCAACCTGAAAAACATAAGTGGCTAATTTATAAAGAAGCACAGAACAAAGGTAAGGCACTTGCCAACAATAGTTTGTTGGTTTAACTTTGACTTGCTTTCCTGGGAAAGAAGAAAACAGAATTTTCAATGTGAACTGTCAGCCCTAGTTATGACAGGGCTTCACTAGTTAGAAATTCAGAGTTCCTCCTCCATTGGCAGAATGATGTAAAGAAAACCACCAAACAGAATTCTTTCAAGTTTCAACTACAACTCTACTTAAATAATTTACTTTTTAGTTTTACTCAGACTATTCTTTTTAAACTTGGTTGACATTTTCGTTGACAAGCACATTTTATTGCACAAGATCAGTAGTGAAATTGGCAGCAAAAAAGAGAAAGAGAAAAAAAAGCTGGCTCTACTCAATGAGAGAGCTACTATCTTGCCTTTGGGAAAAACAGTGTTGGCTGTGACCCCTTCTGAAGCCAACAAGGACTGGTAAACCAGTCAGTGTAAGTAAAATATTTGGTCACTTATAATGTTTCCTTTTACTATAAGAAGACTAGGGGCTGTTTAGCTAACACATCTAGATCAAGACAGCAATAAAAATGTTATGTTTGAACATCAAGCCTTTAAATTAATCCATTAGAAACAAATAAAATGATGAAATCAGTGAAAAGCATTGAAGCATTTCCATTTGAACTACTGACAGCTGCAGTTAAAACTGGTGGAGACCGCTCCCCCCGACTCCCCCCCCCCCCCCCCCCCCCCCCCCCCCCCCCCCCCCCCCCCAAAAAAAAAAAAAAAAAAAAAAAGAAAAGTAGAAATAACACCTTAAGTGTAGTTTCTGGTTTCCACAATCCCTGGGTCTCACATTCTAAATTTACGATACCTTTAGTTTCCAAAATAAAAGACAAACAAAACAAAACAAAACAAAACAAACAAACAAAAAAACACAATAGATTTTTTCAAGAATCTCATATTTATGTAGACCATGAACTGAATGACCCATGCTTCATATTTATCTTTAGGAGGATGCAAACTCAAAAGGGTTACAGTAACAACCTGGTCAGTATTGCCCTCAAATAGATTTACTCCAAAAAAGTGACATATCAAGGTTGCTCTGTGAGCACTGAAGCCCTAGGCTCTTATTAACATTACATTCATTTGGGAAGAGTATGTATTAAATTGGAAATATAGATGACCACATTTTGTGCCTTGTGTCCAGTAGTTTAAAGGGAGGCAGATTTATAGGATTGTGAGCAAACGGTATCCTGGGCTCTATCAGAAGAAGGGTGGCCAGCAGGGAAAGGGAGGTGATTGTCCCTCTCTGTGCTCATTAGGCCCCATCTGGAGTACCATGTTCAGGTCTGGGGCCCCAAATAGAAAAAAGACAGGAAGGTGTTGGAAAGGGTCCAGAGGAGTACCAAAAAGATGATCAGAGGGCTGGAGCACTTCCCCTATAAAGACAGGCTGAGGGAGCTGGGCTTCTTCCGCTTGGAGAAAAGAAGGCTGCGGGGTGACCTCATTGCAGCCTACCAGTACCTAAAGGGAGCCTACAAACAGGAGGGGAGTCAACTCTTTACAAAAGTAGAGAATGGCAGGACAAGGGGAAATGGTTTTAAGTTGAGGCGGGGAAGATTTAGTTTGGATATCAGAGGGAAGTTCTTTGCAGAGAGAGTGGTGAGGTGCTGGAACAGGCTGCCCAGAGAGGTTGTGGATGCCCCGTCCCTAGAGGTGTTCAAGGCCGGGTTGGATGGGGCTCTGGGCAGCCTGATCTAGTATTAAATGTGGAGGTTGGTGGTCCTGCCTGCAGCAGGGTTGAAGCTTCATGATCCTCAAGGTCCCTTCCAACACAGGCCATTCTGTGATGTCATTCTGTGATGCCAGTTTCATCAGATGGTTTTAGTTAATATCCAGAATTCACAGGAGAGACCTCGGGAGATAATGTCAAATATTTATGATGGTGGCCTGCTATCAAGTGTTAGCAAGGCAACTCTCCTTGTCCTAATATGTGTTTCCTAAAGCATCCTCTTTTCTCATTTTTCTCATTTTTAGCATCTTGCTAAACACCATCACCACTGCTTTACCACCACTGCTTTACTGAAGGTGTTGGCTTTTGGGGTAGTTTCTCAGAACAGTCTTTGAAGAGAAGTGATGAACTCAGTAAGACAGCCATCCCTAGGGAATATATTTGGGTGTCTGGTAGACATGCAGTTGGGTCTGATCCAAGACAGATCACTTGGAGGCCAGTAGGCCTATTTGGCTGAAAACCTGTCATTTTTTAAATCAGTGGGAGCTTCACAGTGTAGTTCTTGATGTAGAATAAACATAGGAGGCAACAATCAAGGAGAACACTTTGTTTGGGAAGCTCATTTCTGAAATTATATGGATAATGTAATGGATATACAGTTCTCACCGCAGATTTTCTTAGATGCATCCTCCAGCATATCATCCACCATAATACAGGTTTCTATGGCTCTGCTAGGAAATACAAAATGCATAGGGCACAGGTACAGACATTGTCATCTTATTAACCATATCATATTAACCATAGATATGGTTAATAGTTAGCACACTATCTGCCATAGTCTTGACCTCTGATGATTAGCGCTGCACCAAATAATGACTGGAGATTCAAGAGATGGAAAGCACTGTGGATCCCTCCCAGAAGAAGATTCAAAGATAGTCTGCCTATTTTTTTGAAGAGAAAATTTAAACACCAGATAGGTTCAAGTTCTGCTGAATGGGTTGGATTCAAAGAGTGAGAATGGTGGCTGAGCTGTGTTATTTAAGGGTGGAGATACTAAAATTTATTTAGCATCTGCAGCCATTTCTTGATACATATTTTATAATGGCCACAGCTGTATGAATTACACATGACTTAGGAGCACAAAGGAATGCTCTGTTTGAGGTCCTTGTCTAGAGTAAAAGATTGGAAGATTGGAAACTTGGAAATCTACTTCCTTTGCTGTCATCGAGGAGGAATATAAAACCATCTCAAAATTCTGTCCCACATATTTTCCCATTCCTGAAATGTCCTCCTTTACCTCTGTAACATGTTCATAAAATTTACACCAGTGTCTAATATACTTCACAGAACAAAAAATCGAAAATTTATTCAAAAAAGATCTCCATTTAATTTCCCTAGTGCCAACCTGGCATATGAAAGTGTTGCAAAATTTCCCAGTCTTCTTTAATCTGATTGAATCAAGAAGGCTATGTGATGCAGGTGGTTTAACTATTCATTTTCTGTGCTCAAAGACGCTACATTTTAATAATCATTTTTAAGTCCTTAGTGAGGTAAATCTCTTTGTGGGATAAAAAAGAGATTTTTCTAATCTAACCATGCAAGCAATCAGGAAAAAAAAAAAACAAAAAAAAAATCATAACATTTTAGGTATGGTTTGATCCTGCTGGCTCTTTCGACTTCATAAAATCATAGAAAGTTACAGGTCTGTTGGTCACAGAACAGGGTTAAACCCATTAGCAGTCTTTAATATAAATTACAGAGCAAAGAGGAAAATGTATTTCTGTCCCATCAACAAGCAGTGATGCACTGTGATTACTTCAATCTGAATAGATTGCAAATGTGAATTAGCTTCCCTAATGAACCCCAAAATGATCCAAAATTAATCTTGGAAGCTCTTAAGTTCATCTATAGAATTCTGATTACCAGATCACATTTCAGTTATAACCTGACAGCAGTTGTTCTTATGTGGTGGACAAAATCCCTATTTAATTCTAATAAATATGTCTATAAAGTTAAAGGTAATGTCTGTCAGCCCTAGGAGATACTTGACTCTTCAGACTCTCACTGATGTCAGTGGGTTCTGAAGCCCCTCAGCTACAGGCTGAATTTCTCTGGGAGGGCATTTTTCTTAAATCTTTCCCTAGTAGTTTTCCAACAGTTTATGTCTTTACCCCTTGTTTATTATCTCTTAAATACAGAAATCAACTTTCCTAGAAGAATGTATTATTGTATAACTTAGTAATGGCATATAATACACAAATGTAATTTAATCTCTCCTAGGGAATGGTTCTGGTGATTCTACTACAGACTGTTTTGGATTTGTCATACTCCTCTGGTTATGCAGATGCATAGAGTCTCAGCAAACAGTTATATGAGACTTTATTGAAAGAAAAATGTAGGGTCTGTACAAACCTGGTTTAAAACCCATATTTGGAATTTATCCCTTGTGTTCATTTGCTGTTCCTGCCCATTTTTGATCTGGTGACAGTATGAAGAGGGAACAACAGAGATTTTGTGGAAATACACACAAGCTGAAAGTGAGGGCAGCAAACACAAGGGTAGAGAAAGGTGGAAAGCTATTTAAATATCTCCTTCCCTCTATACCCCAAAAGCCTGGTCTTATTAACTAGATGGGATCCTCTCACTACTTGACTGTGCCCTTTTGAGTCAATGCTGTAGGTGTCTTGCTCACATATTTCTTAGTGGAATATTAAGTAATTACAGACATAACACTAGCTCCTGGAACACTTCATGGCACAATTTTTTCTGCCACCAGACTATGCTATACACAGTATGTCACTGCTATTTATATTTTTAAACACTTGAGAGTCTACACTGACGTAATGCCTCCCTCAAGGCAGAGTGTGAACCATAAAAGTGGAAAAAAGATGAACTGTTTTTGTTTTTGTTTTCTATAATCTGTGATGCAAACTTGGGCAAGCACCATAAACTCAAGTTGCATTTTTCACTTAGGATGTAATAGAAACTTAAATGAATAAGGACCTTGCCAATATACTGCGTATTGTCAGATATGTCTAAAAGTGATCCTACTGCAGTGATATTTGCTGAGGCAAATTTTTTATCAATTGTAATTGGAGTTTTGCTCATGTAAAGACTTAGAAATAAGCACTGCAACAATGGATACTACAAACACTGTAATTTAAGGAAATCAATAGGACTGCAAGGTACACCTCCCTCTCTTCTACTGTGTATTAGTCAGAGATGCTTGAGTCCACCTCAGCAGCCAAAGGTTCTTGCCATAACCAAAGGACCAACAGCTGTGGTCCTTACACAACAAACTCCCATTTACTTCAGCTGAAATTTTGCCCAAAATTTGAATACATACCAAGATGAAAACTGCAGCCTGTAGCCCTATGTACACAAAGATTTTTATTTTCATGTGGGCATGACAGAGTTATGTTTCAGAAATATATTTTCCCCAATTTGTCCAGAAACACTGCCTTTTCAGACCTTTTAAGCTTACAATTTAGTAAATAATCTGTTCAGCAAATAGAAAAATGCAGGCCAAATAACTGGGAGTGGAGGGAGAGATGAAAATCACAGTCACAGAATTGAAGGGGTTGGAAGGGACCTCAAGAGGTCATCTAGTCCAATTGTCCTGCTAAAGTAGGTTCCCTACAATAAAATGGGGAGGAAGAAAGAAAAAAAACCAAATGGTGCATTTTTTCATGTAATCACTAGAAGAAGCATTTTATAGTATTTCCAAGGAATTACTGCCAGACCTGCTTAGCAAATGTGAAATACTCATTAGCAATTACTTAACTATACATATATTAAAGCTTAATTAGTAAATAAATTAAGCATATAATTAATTGCTTTAATCAGTAGGCTTTTAATATAGTAATTATCACTTGATACATAAAGGGCATGTTAAGAATACTTTTCTCCAAAAAATACACTGTTAATTAATCATTAAAACTTATCTTACTACATGCTCATTAATGATTTATTACAGATGCTGGGCCAAATTCTTCTCTCAATTACAGCAGAGCTAACTCTGTAGAAGCCAACAGAGCTTCACTTGCATAAATTAAGGGAGAATTTGGTTCTGTTTAATTAAACGTAAAATGTTTGTCAGAGTATATCACCATAGATAGAAGGCTGAAGATCCCTGCTTGCTTTAACCTGTCTTTCTTTTATACTCCTTTGCTGCAGCTGAACAATATCCTTCCACAGCCCAGGCTTCAAGGCAGCATGTTGCAATAGCTGCACAATGAAATGGGCACAATGAGGTGGGCTTACAGAGGTCAAGTTTTATTTCTAGCCCTGCCACCACTTACGAATTCTGGGTCAGTGACTGGGTGATAGCTTCACCTCAGTTAGTTGCCCAAACACTCCTTAAAGAGACAAATAATTGCCTTTAGGGTCAGTTAACTTTTTTCCAGATATTAAAATCTAAAACAGACCTAAGGAATTGAGGTCTGAGGTGATAATTTGAAGAGACTATAGAGTGACTATCAGACCCAAAATACAAAGGAGTGATGAGATGAATCCCAAATGCAAACTTTCTTTGGCTGAATCTATCTATCTATCTATCTATCTATCTATCTATCTATCTATCTATCTATCTATTTATTTATTTATTTATTTATTTATTTAATCCAGGACTGTATTACACTATATAATCTCCTTAGGAAGGAATTTTTTTCTTGATTTTGCCTACATAAAGTATCTGACATAAGGAAATAAATAGGTCTGAATTAAGGTTTCCCGAGGCACCTTAATAACAGTATTGTTTACAGAAGGTCTTTGTATATAAACGGTTCTGCTTTCAGTTGTTACAGAGAACACAGGATGGGCAGAGTGAAGGAACTACTAATTTTTGAGCAGGAAGCAACTATTTCATAAACACAGGGCATGGTTCTGTAGCAGAAGCCTTTGAAATGTGAATGTGAAGACCTCCGTGGATTTCCTTTCACAATCCCAGTTGGACTCCCCTGTGCACAACCTACTTGCACAGATATGAAATCTTGGCCAAATAAATGTAAATATGTAGTAAATGAGGAAACTCTGATGAAAACAGGCCTTATAGTTTTGATGAAAGTATTTACAGTAGCTGAAGTTAAATAGCATTTAGTACTTAGTAGGAGGATCTGTCCAAGATCCATATTGAAAACCTGATATTATCAACTTATTTCTGTGTTTTGGGAGTGCTCCCAAAAGGCCTTTCTTAGGAACACATGAAAATCTTGATTTTGTCTCTAAGCACAGAACTTCACATACTAAAGCATACATGCAGGTATTTTATCTCTCTATAAGTGACGGTTGCAGATAGAAGAACAGAAAGAAAATACATTATTTAAAATGTGTTATGATGAAGCAGATATCCTTAACGTTAACTTACAACAAAGTGTTTCATTCTGCGGTGAATAAGAGAAAAGCACTGCCCTGGAATCATCCACCAGTTCACAAATCATTATTGGTTGTATGAAAGAAATCCTCTCCTTTAGTCACTTTTCCACAAAGGAAAAAAAACCAAATAATTTAAACAAATAATTTGGAAAAAGAAAAGATTATGGATGCTACCTTCAGGAATATCTATCTTATCACATTGGAGTAAACTATTACACTAACACCTACCATAGTCTTGTAGACTCACTACATATTTCTAAACATCTTTTACATATTTAGAGATGTTTAGATGATCTTTTCCCAAGCAGAAAAATCAATGAACATGATGAGCCTTACCTAGGTATCCTTTCCTAAGTTTAGAGGCCAAATCTAAGCAAGGTTATTATGCAATCTTGTCATCAGCTAAGGGAATTCTAGGGCAGGTGAAATGCAGAGAACTTTTGGAAACAGAAGTTGTGTTATCCAAGGGATCAAGTGGAGACTTCTCACTTTTGTGATACTATTCTACGTGTTTTAGACAGTTAAAAAACAATACAAAATGACAGAAATTTCCTGGTTACTCCACCATTATGGAGACATATCAAAGCCAGAAAGCAAACTGTTCTTAGTTTCCCTGGATAAAATCTTTAAAATAAAAACTAAAGATTGCTGTCTGATAAAAATAATTTTATGAATAATTCCAGTGCACCGTTAAAATAAAATAATAATTAAAAAAAAATCTGAGATTCTTATTAGCAATGAATTCTTTGTGCTTCTAACAAAGTATATTCATGAAAGCTTTGGCTGTAAAAAATCATTACATTTTATCCTATCCTGAAAGCATCAGTGTCTTTCCTTTGTCCAACTTATAGATAGAAACTTTGCTGAATACACATTGAAACGCTTCACTCATCTTTAAAATTACATAAAAGAAATTTGCCTTTGACAGAAGCAGAGTCTATATTAAAGCAGATTTTTTGAAGTATACAATATTTAATATAGCAAAGAAGAAAGTATATGTAGAAGTTCTTTAGTACTATGAACCATATATTTACCATGTTTATGCAGGGGGATTCTAATGATGTTGGGACATAGATGTGAAAAGTTGAACTTGAGTGTTTTGATAGTATTTCTTCATACAGATTATGAGTCTGAAGGTATATGTGATTCACTGTAGAAATCATGTACTCTTAAAAGCAAAAGAAAAAGCTATATTTGATAGAAAAAAAGCTGACAATTTAATTAAAAGAAGCAAATAACTATCATTGGTTTGTATCCTGCCAGAGCAAGGTCGTAATTATTTTCATGTTTTAGTCTAACCTTTTTCAACAAATTAATGTCCATACCATGTGACAAGGTTACAGTGGTTTAAATGAATTTACTTAAACTGGTTTAAATTCTTAACTGGATTCTCAGATAGTCACATACGTGCTGCATTTTGTTGGTTTGACATAAAACAGCAAGTCACTGGCAAAAAAAATAAAAGTAGGCAAGAGTTAAATCAGTGTAAAACGGTTCAGAATAGGATTTGTATCAGTTAAATTTGAAAACTGTAATTTTGATTAAACAAACGTAAATTTTTTGTTCTCAGAATTATTGTATAGAATAATAGAATCATAGAATCACCAAGGTTGGAAATGACTCACAGTCCAACCATCCACCTATCACCAGCAGTACTTATTAAACCATGTCCCTCAACACAACATCCAACCGTTCCTTGAACTCCTCCAGGGTCAGTGACTCCATCACCTTCCTGGGCAGCCCATTCCAGTGCCTGACCACTCTTTCAGAGAAGTAGCATTTCCTAATGTCCAGCCTGAATCTCCCCTGGTGCAGCTTGAAGCCATTCCCTCAAGTTCTATCACCAGTTACACAAGAGAGGAGGCAGACCCCCAGTCACTGCAATCTCCCTTCAAGTAGTTATAGAGAAGAGCAATAAGGTCTCCCCTGAGCCTTCTCTTCTCCAGACTGAACAATTCCAGCTCCTTCAGCCACTCCTCATAAGGCCTGTGCTCCAGACCCCTCATCAGCTTTGTTGCCCTTCTTTGAACCTGCTCCAGGGCCTCACTGTCTTTCTTGCAGTGAGGGGCCCAAAACTGGACGCAGGACTCGAGGTGTGGCCTCAACAAGTTCTGAGTACAGGGGGACAGTTACTTCCTGTTCCAGCAAGAACAGGGAGGTAATACAATACAGTAATAAAAATATAATTTACATGAAAAGCCATGTAAAGCTACACAGGTTGTCATGCACTATTAGGATGGTTTACCGATAACCTGCTTCGTGTGGAAAAAGCAATATAGTGTAACAGAGGGGCCCCGCTTCTCCATTTTTTTGGTGCTCCCCAGAGAAGCTCCAAAACTTGCCACATGGACAACAGGGCCACTGAGGTCCTCCAGAGGCCTAACTTGAGGGACTCCCTACCTAATTTGTATGCCAAACCCAGCCTGATGGGACTTCTCTTCGACTTTCCATGCCATGTCACTCTTCTTTAACTATACATAAGATTTCAGCACTTTTTCAGAGGGCTGCTTGTTGGCACAAGAGAGGTACTTAGGACAGGGGAGAGTGGCAAAGGGCAATGCACAGTAATGCCCACTGCAGCATTGACAGCATTTGTCATCAAGTGAAGCAAACATTGCACACTGCCTCCTGAGGAGTTTACTTTTGTTCTTTGTTCTGGCATTCCTGCATGAGAAAGCCTCATCCTAGAGTAAAGGTACGTGTTTCTTTCTTGTTCAGATGGAAATACTCCATTAAAACAAGGATCCCAGGTGGACCTCAGTTTATCTCAGATGACTGTGGAGTTTCCAAAGTGCACTGAGGGAAATTTGATAGTCTAATTCAGGTCACAGTTTGAAGTTAAATAATTTTTTATTAATAATTGCTGCATCTATATATCCCTGGATGTTGCCAGTGGAGGCAATAAGAAAAACAACTACAAACTTATAAAAAGAAGCATTTTATTCCTGCCCTTGTCGCCACATGCACTGGAAAGGAACCATATTGGCTCTTTTTTAGCTAGTAATGTCTAATGCAGGAAGACAGGAATAAGCAGAGTAGAAAGCACCTGTCAGCTCTATTTCCCACTCTCCTTGATTAGCATGAAACATTAATAGGGCTTTCAGAAATTCTGGTCTGAAATGGGCTTTGCTTGAAAACGTGTCTGCCGTTACTGCACAAAAGCTGCTGTCATTAAAAAAGGGCAGATAACTAAAGAAGACTCTTTCTTGAAATTTATACCATTTTTTCATACAATGACAAATTATTTTAATAATGGGAATCGCACACTCTGCCATTTGTATAATGTTTCCCATAAAAATCCCCCATTAAATTTGCTCCTCTACTTGACTCATATCTTTTTAAAAAAATGACACACACAAAATGATACATCACGCATTCTTACAAAGAATTGGAAGTGAACATACTGTAATGGGTTAACATACGTTTTAATAAAATTTTCATTGTTGCACATTTCACTTTTCGGTACTGAGAGCCAGGGCTGTACCAGTAACCCCAGGCAATGCCTAAGGATAAAACAAATCATATGGTAGTGAACTATTTTCACCTATTTATCCTTCTACTGAAAATATATTCATAAATACAAAATGAAGCTAAGATACGTAGCCAGTAACATTGTACATAACAAAGATATTCCTTACTATTTGTATTCTATTATTTTTTAATAATATACCTCCTGCACTCCTAAGACACTTGGGCTTCTGTTTTTATTCCTTACATACATTGTAAGCCACCAAGACATTTTAATTTTGTCTCCCCAAAGTAGGCACTAACACATACTTGAATAGTTAAATGAGTACCTATTATGGAATATGCACTGCATGCCAAAAATGTATGCAGGTCTATTTATCTATCAGCTGGAGTTTTCTGAAGAAGAAACTTGATTTGTGGTATACGTAGTTTTATTTATGTGTAGACAGTCTGCTTTATACGATCTGTGTCATCAAAAATGCTCCTGTATACATCAACGTATGCTTATTAGATGGGTTTATCTCAGAGAACAAATATTGAAAAAAATTCCCTGAATATTCATTTTATTATGGATATGCTATAGGGATTCAAAACCAGTAGGTCTTATTTCTTTGTTATTTTATAGGAATTTTGGAATGAGAATTATGTTTCATTACCATAGAGGTGACATGGCAACAATAAATAAAGCCAGTTCAATTCACACCTGATCTCCTGATTTCTTTCTTGCTTGTTTTGTTGCCTACCTGAAGAAATGTAAAGGTAGAATCAAAAAGGCAGATGCAGAGAATAATTTAAAAAAAAGGGGTGGGGGGTGGGGGAGTAGTTATTCTTTATTTGCTTACGTACATTTTAGGATTTCCAAGATCATTTCAAAATCACCATCTTTTCTTCCCCCTTTTCCCAGTCTAATCCTACTAAAAGAAAGATGCTTCTTTTTAACTCTTGGTATGTTACTGAAAAACGATTCTTCTATGAGAACAATGTTATAAATAATGAAATGCAAACCTTCATAAGAAAACAAAACAAAGTGAGTTATCAGCCAACTTGTAAGTCAAAAAAATTACTTCTATTAGCAAGAAATTATACGGAGTTCATAATCAAAAAGACATATTATGAATAAACTCATAATTTCCATAATTTTGAACTTTTTTTTTTAATGGATGAAAAAATATTTTTGCCTCATGTTATGTTATAAATGCACAACTGCTCATGGAAAGCAGAGCTGAGGATGAAATTACTGAGACTTTTATCACTCTTCCTGCATATGAACAGTGCTGATGAGGAACTTGCTCCCGTTCACAGACTCCGGTAACATTAGTAGGATTTACATTTGCATGTTTCTGAATGCATCCCGATAATCTAACACTGAACCTGATAAAATGAATTGAAGAAAGGCCTACAGAATTTTACACGAAACAATTAGTAATAACACATGAAAAACAGCTAGGGAGAATTCTGTTGCACGTGTGTGTTACTGTCTTTCTCTCTCTCTCTCTCTTTTCTTTTTACATGAAGCAAATTCTTCCTGGTCAAATATTAACCAATAAGTCTATAAGAAAAAAAAAAAAAAAATCAACTCTAAAACTGTTAAAATATAGCAATAGAATAAAAAGTATAATGCATATTTGCTATCCACAGTGCATTTTCTAGTAAAAATGCTTTGCAGTCTGCCGGCTTGTCAATCTTTAATAGAAACTCATCAATTATTTGTGGGCAGGAGATTGAAGCGGCTAATAGCTCAAATATATTCCTCCATTTCATTGCATCAGTAGCTCTAAATTAATGCCTGCATTTTCCCCCTCTAAAATAAGTTAAAATAAATAAATAAATGAAGATGTAAAAATGTATACGCATCATTTGAATAAACAGTTAAGCATCACAGCACTCTGAAATAGAAATACGAGCGACAGAGCTCTTATTGTTGGACATATTTGTTAGAATGCAGAGCAAAAGGTAATTTCCTAGCAATCTGACTAATCCATATTCAAGTAATTTTCCAATATCAAAATTACCAATAGATTTGCCAAATATATCAAAGCACTCAAACGTTTTCTCTTAAAAAACACCCTTCCTACTTCGACTTTTCATTTGAGTGACATCATTCCTTAACCTGAACTATGTACACATATATATCTATATCTCTCTCCCCCCCCTCTCTCCAGGAAGATTGTAGGTGGGACGTATAGCATTCCTCATAAAACAAAGTTTACTCATTTCACCTAATTAAAAATGAAACTTCTCTGACATTAATAGGCAGTAAAGCAAATTTATAGGTAGATACAGAACATTTCAGTCAAAAAAGTTAGCCTACAACTTGATAGAAGGCAGGTTTTGCCAATCACATGCCATGAATCTACCCCCCCTGACCCCAGCCTTCTCTCAGATAGCGGATACTGGCATTCTTTGCACATCAGAAATGCGCCAGCAGAGACCATTCATGAGGGAAATAGGAAAGCAAGTCACATTTGAGCAGACAACAAATGCTCCGAAACCTTGACCCACTGCATGCAACAGTGAGCCGCAAACCCAGCACCCAGCAATATCAGGATGAACAGCAGCTGCAGCCTTCCTGACCTAGGACCCGGTCCTGCTGCTCCCTGTACACAGCTGCTACTTAAAAAAATAAAAGGAGCTTTGCATTATCATTTTTAAGCTAGTAACCGTAGAACAGCGCAGAATAGATGACACACTTACTGTAATGTCCCATGGAGCAAAGTTCCCATCTAGAGAGAGAGGCACTCTTATTCCACTCCCTGCAAAAGGGTTAACCATTATGAAGAAACATTATGCCAGACATTAGCAGACAGCCTACTTAGCTATTACATTTTTCCATACATGATAAATCCCGGGTAAACCTGTTTTTCTTTTTAAACACCTTGCAGAGTGAAGCCTAGCACTGCATCTAGTTGCCAAAGCACAATCAATATGGAAGGAGCGGTATTTTATGATTGGAGAAGTTGTTGTGTTTTTGGTGGTGAAATTCATTATTTAGTATCTGAACCCTCAGCATTTCAGTATCATTTATTCATAAAGTCCCTTTTTGCCAGGAGGAAATGGATACAGCTGTAGAGAGAGAGAGTGCGAGAGAGAGAGAGGGAGAGGGAGTGAGACGGATTGATGATATTGATCAGGTACCATCTTGAAACAAAGGCTAGGTGCTCTATTTTAGTTGACAACTGTGACACATAAAAAACAAGCAAGAGAGGGGGAAGGCTAGGGCCTTGAACATCACAGGCTTTAAAAAGCGTTTGAAGAAACCATTATGACAAGCAGGTCTAGGCAAGCTGCTGCAAAAATGTATTCAGAAGAGTCATTAAAAAATGATGCTTTGTTTGCCTTGTGAATATGAGGTTTGTAGCTAGCTGCACAGCACTCTCCTACAGAGGAAATGATGAGGTTTTTCATGCTGCAAAGTCGCCTCTCTCCTCTTTTTTTCCCCTTTTAAAAACAGAAACTTTTTTTTTTTTATGTATTTATATTTCAGACTTAAAACACAATATTTTGGGATTCAGAGTCAATCAATCATGTTCACTGTCAGCTGTCCTCAAGCTCCTCAGGTTTGCTATTAAGGATGTTGGGAAGAAAATAAAAGGAGTGATTTCCTACACTTTCCAAGAGTTCAAATTGCTACTTTCTGTCCTGCCTGCATCTCCAGAAAGGTAACATACTTCTGATGGACTGCTCTGTGATAGCCAAACATTCTAGTGCAGAGAGGTGTTACTGGCATCAGCAGATCTTGGACTTTATTATACCAAGCATAAATTCCTGTCTGCAACCAGTTTCTTTGTGTGCTCAGTCCTATTTAAAAGGTGGAGGAGCAAGCCCTTATACTTGAGATAAAACCTAAGTGTTAGGCAGAAATAACTCAGATCTGTCACAGATGTTTCAAGAGGTACCTAACTCAGAAAAGACAGTGGCTAGCTTTTAATCTTATAATTCAGAATCTTTGAAGACCCTTGTCCAAACAGAAGAATAAGCCATACAAGAATTGCAAAGCTTTTAACATAAAGGAAGGAATTCCCTTGCCTCAGAAAACATTCCCCTTGGTATCCCTCTGCTTTCTGAGCATTGCCACTTCTTGTTATATTCAGTTCTGAAGGAAAAGAAAAGAGAAAGGAAGGGAGGCATGGAGCTGGTTTTGAGAAGCGAGGAAGTGCTGCTTAATGTTAGGGGAAGTTACAAAGGTGGCTGCAGGTTCCATGCTGGTTAAATTTTCAGAAGAGAAGGATATGATATTCTGAATGATGAAAATAAAAATTAAAAATCCATAGATTGCTGAAATAAATGGAAAGGCTCCCAGTGACCTCAATAGTATTTAAATTATTTTTTGAGGGTGCCAAATTGTGCTTGAACCCTTATGCAGCTGCTGTGGTAATAAGCACAAGGGATCTGGCAAAATTGTCTAGTGGTCAGTTGAAGGAATCCTGTATAGAAACTGCCCCTGAGAGATCTCACAAAAGCTCTAAGTTTCTGTGACCATTACCCATCACTAGGGTGGTATATCTGTAGGCTCATACAATTTCCTGTTAACAGCTGGGTATGGCTCTGCATGTGTGCTTTTTTTATGTGTGAATTAAAGGGAAGCTGAGAGCTGTACAAAAGCTCATTTCCTCCTCATCTTCACTTCCAATTGAGCACAGTTATAACGGAAACCTCTGAATGTTCAACATTACACTTGCCCCAATAATTCTACCATTTTGAGGATGAAGCTGACCCAGGAGAACGGGCTTTACACTTGTTTCAGGTTATTTTGAATGCTACTCAACTCAACCTGAAAGGAAAGGAAGAAAGAAAAAAAAAATCAATCTTCCTGCTGCTGACTTCCAAGAGTATACTGAGGAAAACACCTTTGTGCCAAAATTGTACAGGTCTATGTATCTCACGAACAATTCACACATCCCTTACTTTGCCTAGACGGAAGAGGATCAATATCATATATACACAAGATACGGTATTGTGAGGCTCTTCTTCTGAAGTACTTTGTGCTCTGAGTCAGGAGAGAAATAACAGGAGAGCTCATACCTGCCAGCTGGTTTACTGTGAACATCATACTTTATCCTATGTTACCAGAAATAGCAGCAACAAAAAGATGTGAATGGAGTCATAATCGAAACAGAGGTCAGGGCTGGAAGCAGAACCAGGGAGCACTACAAAAGCTGCTTAGGGATGAAGTTGTTTAAATGAGATGTTCTTCAGGCTTAATGGAGTGAATTTACTAAGAGGACTAAATAAGTGTTTAACTCAGCTCAGACTAGACGTGGAATCAATGTTTGTGAAATTATTAGTTCAGAATCAAATAGCACAACATTTCTGAAATTAATTTTATTTTGGTAAGTATCTTTGATGCTCAATTAAATGAAACATTTTGGAAGCAGAATTCATAGAAACAGAAGTATATTCTACCCTATTTCCTTTTCAAATGGTATGTTGAAATATTTTATAGCAGATACACTCTGAGAAAATAAGAAGGATATAACTTTTAATATTTCTAGTTCTCCTTAATCAACTTCTTATCTCTTTAATCATTCTTTCATATTAACCCCTTTTCCTGCTCTTATGGTACTGATACAAAATCCACCAGAATCCATCCTCATCAACTGACAAAGCTCTTGTTGAATCACTCCTATTCATTCATTCATAGTTTCTCATCGGCTCCATTTCCCCAGTTCATACACCTCCTCCTATGATGTCACTGTGGTTTTATCCCACCTCTGTCTAGCCACATCTCTGTTTGGCCACATTGATCAGGCTTTACCGTTATTTTCTGCATTCCCAGCCCTCAAACAGTTAACAATAAGGCTCAAAAATCTATCTAAAAGCCATCATGCCCACATTCAGTATTGTAAGGAGCTTATTCCAAACATCATGAGACTAATAGATTTTTAAAAATGTAAAACACATAGACTTAAGATTGAGAGCTAGAGACTCTATCTCATGGCATATAAAGCTTGCATCCATATCTGCTCATATTCCTTTGGAGAATTTGTATTTTTTTATTCAATGTTTTATTATTCATATTTGGAAATTCCTTTTCAGTACTAATATTTTGAAAAGAGGAATATTTTGTTTATCAGTTCTCAAGTTTTAATTTGAAGATTTTAACAGAATTTGGGATGACAGTATGGGAAACCGTGGAACAATATTAACGATTACTACTCTAAATCTCTGGGGAGTTATGAGCTCAGATTTATTAAATACTGCAAGATCCTAAGACATTGCAATAATAGTCTCATATATAGTATGTCTAAAAAGATGGACCTGAGGTCAGTTCTGAATTATTACATTCCTTTCCAACACTCACGAGGAGGAAAGAATGGAAGAACAGGTGTCTTACAGTGACACAGAATCACAGAATCATAGAATCACAGAATCATAGCATCACAGGATCATAGAATCATAGAACTGTTCAGGTTGGAAAAGATCCTAAGGATCATCAAGTCCAACCGCAGCCTAACCATACTACCCTAACTCCAGCAGCCCTCCACTAAATCATGTCCCTGAGCACCATATCCAAACAGTTGGCGCTGTAAGCACTACAGGCCAAGTCTTAAGCAGCTTAGAAACTTTTATTTGAACTTTTCCATTAACTGGTTGGAAGTGAAAAATAAAAATAATAGAGGCTCCATCTAAAGCTTTGAAATTGCTTCTAATTAATAACTGTGAAGAAGGAATTTTAAAGAAAATATGGAGAAGAAGTGATAAGATCTTTGTCTGGTCTTCTCTGTTTTACTTCAAATGAGAAATACAATTGTTCATCAAAATAGCCTGTCTGATTTGAACATTGTAGGATTTGTTTTCCCCTTGTTAGTGCAACAGCCCTCAATCTTGGTGCAGCCTCTGGGTACAACAGTAAAAAAGAATAAAAAAATAGAAAAAACAATTTTTTAAAAGAGTAATAGATAAGATTGGGGAACAGCAAGAAAAGTAACACTTGCTTGAGGGATTAGCTTCATATAATTCTGTCAAGACAATTGCATAAAACTTTTTAGTTGGTAATTTTTACATTCAAGCCACACATTTATTTCCTTCGAGCACCAGGTTGCCATGTCAGACAGAAAAGAAGGTTGTTTTCAGTGATATCTCTAATTAATCAACTGAATATTAGCCACCCCGAGAAAGTGTATCACATATCAAATGGATGACATGAAAATTATGTATTGGGGAAAAGTACTTCATTGGCATTGTAAAGAAAAAAAGTAAAATAAATAGCTAATGGGGTGTTGTCTGTTTAAGGAATAGTCATGCTTTCCTCATGGGGCAGCTGCCCCTGTCAAGCTCACTTTCTTGTGCATTCTTCTATTCTACTTGGGGTGTGAATACATAAACTCTTAAATCCTCATAACATGCAAGAGAAAAAGGTAGGGGTCCCCCAAGACATTTCAATTGGCTGTCAGTATTTGTCAATAACAGCAATTTGGGTGTCAAAAGAATGTATATATTGGATCACTCCAGACCGGCTCGGCAGAATGAGAAGCTTCATTATATTAAAAATATGCTTAAGAAGAAAGGAACTAAACAGGCTGCCTGATTGATAGCATTTGAACAGATATTAAACACTTTTGCTTTCTGGATGAGGGACTGGGATCACTGCACCACTAGATATTGCAAAATATTATTTCTTAAGGTCTGGCCTCAAAGTGCAAGCTGCATTAGTGCCTGAGGTACCCAGGTGTCCTATGCAGCACACCAGGAGAATTAAGCATTCTGGGAGATCTACAAACAGGATCCAGAATAACAGCTGCTTTGAGCTTGTGCTGGGTAAATGTCTTTACTGTGAGGGATTGGTGTCAAGTTAGCTAAAAGAGGAGACTTCAAACAAGGTTATCTCCAGGGCTTAGGGTATTTGGGAGTCATTTTTCTCCACTCATGTTTTCAAACAAAAAGTCTGATCTGGTATTAAGCATCTAAGCTCAGATCCACAATAATGTGGATGTGATTCAGTAGATCCAAAGGACCCCCAACTGTTATGTAGCAAATGACCTTGGGATTTCATGATACTGGACAGTGATGTCCTCAATGCCTGGTTTGATGGGGACACAGGCAGACTGATCTAGTGATTGGCAGTCCTGCTCATGGCACGGGGATTGAAGCTTGATGATCTTTAAGATCCCTTCCAAGGGATCCCCCAAGTCATTTTATGATTCTATGATTCAGGGGAACTCACCCATATCTGATTTTCTGTTACTTTATAGAGATTTTGTGCCTTGTGATTCAGTAATTTAAACAAACAACTCCAGATACCTCAATAAACTACTACAGAATATATAGAATCTGGCCCTTGGTCATATTTGTGGAATAAATGAATTTCTATCATTTTTAGTGAAGGACAGATGAGCAATCATTTCAGAAGCCTCTCATTAAATAACAGGAAAATATAATTTCCAATAGAGAAGATCAAAATGAACTTCAGAACTGTTGGGATGGAACCCTACTGAGCAGAAAATTCTGATTACAGAGCTAGTAACTTCCGTCGGCCTTTATGAATATTCAAACAGCCTTTCCAGATGTGTCACCACTGCTCATGTTCTTCAAAAGAGCTTTGGTGGCTCACATTGCAGCTTGCACTACCATATCTGGGGTTGAAGCTAGATGATATTTAAAGTCCCTTCCAATCCAAGCCATTCTGTGATTCTATAATCTGCACTGTTTATCCATACAGGATTTCATTTGCAAAATGGCAGCTGCAAGTGGCAACATCTGGAAAATGCAAAGAGAGAGAGTAAAAAAAATAGCACTTCCAGGAATGAAACAAAAGAAATTTGAGGACAACATGCTCTTCGACAGAGTCTAGTTTTTGCTCCCTTGGAGTTAACTGTCACACTCAAGAACTCAGATTTCTGCAGGCATAGCTTTCTCTCCAGCATAAACCATAACAAAGGAACATTTAAATAACTCTGTAACAATCGCAAAGCTGGGGATATCTCTGAAGAATCCATTTAGAGAGTGGGTAAGTGAATTTTGTCTAAATGCCATATTATAAACTGTTTGTGGTTAAGAGAAGAAAGCACTTTAGAACAGGACTACCTAGGAAATGACTTTTATTGATATATTTAGCATCATTAACGTGTACCAAGAGATCTTTAGTATCTGTTATTCCTTTTGAAAGCAACTACTGGCCTTACAGCAAAAAAATATTTTTTTACTAAGTAGTTAAGCTTGAAATATGTCAATATATAGTCTAAGCCCTATTAACAGATGGTAATAAAAGTGACAATGTTTAACAAACAAATTGCTGTTTTCTGTCAGCAAATTTATTGTGAGTTAGATGATTTTGTCTCTTATTCACTGAACGATGTGGCAGATTTGCCCCACAATGGCCCAATGATGTTCAAATTCGGATCCGTCAGTGATCACCCAGATCAAATTGGGATATCACACCTAGGGAGAAGACTGTAATAATGACTTCTTTGGGAATGCTGTATAAAGATAGAAAATTTGTAACAAGAACGCAAGAAGGCAATATTCAGCTGAAGGAACGTAGAGAACCAGCACACCTGCTTGCTGCACTAAACATCTCTTCCAGATCATCTTTCAGTTTTGGGCATCTTGGTTCCCTGAAAACAGCTACACTCCCAACGGAATTTATAGGAATTTATAAAATTCCTGTGATGCCAAAAAAATCTGCTTCTGCTGATCATATTATTCCGCATACATGTTTCCATAATGCTAGGGCAAGGGTGATTTGACTGAGATACTGCAGACCAAGAACTCCTTTGAAGATTATGGTTGTATCTTGAATTAAACTACTGTGTTCCTTGTTATTTGAAGGACTTTAATTTTTATATTTTTTTTCAGTGACTATTTCTATCCCATCTGCATAAAACCAAAATATGCTCTGCTATCAATGGGATCAAATCAGTGTCTGACTTACATCAAGATAGCTAACAATTTTCTGACTCTGCTTTCCATCAAACATAATGGTGAGGTATAAATTATTCAGCTCCATAATAAACCTTTCCAGCAAGTTACAATCATTTTTCCAAATCAGAAAAATATCACTGGTGTGCTATAACCATTACAAAAATTGTTTAAATTTCTTTAGGGTGTATAACAATTCTTCTTCAAATATCCTCATTTCAGTCACTGGTCTTTTCATTCTATTGAGAGGATTCTCTTAATAGTTTTTGTACTAATCACGATCATCAAATGTCATTTGCATTATTCTGAGTAATATTTATGTGATATATATCTATATATATCTATAATGGAAATTCCTTTATCAGTTTGGTCACTAATTATTTTTGTCTTCGTGGGATATTTAAATAATATTATGCTTCATATTCTAATGCTACTACATAAGATGGATTAAAAATGGGCCAAATTTCATTGAAGTCAACAGAGACTGCTTTCAATCTAAACTGAACAAACATTCTGTGGTCTCTTCCTGTATCTTGACTGGACATGTAGTTCAGAGGTAATCTTCAACACAGTAATAAATAGCACTTAGATTGGACTTATGCATGGTATAGGTTACAAACTTTATAAATTCGTAGGCCAATGTGGTGAAAGTGGTTCTGATTCTTTACCATTCATATATTTATTCAAAACTGTATTTCTGGTTGAGGGAAATAAATGCAAGCGTTAGTTGTGTTTGAAATTGTGGAAGGCTGTCATGCAGCCACATAGTAATGGTTTTATGACATAGCTACCCATCATCTGGTCTTCATGTTTGTACTGCTGCTCCCTGAAATATTCAGGCGTCTGGAGTCAGACCTTCAGAAATCTGTCAAGACATTTATATTAAATGATGATATAAAAAAGAAATTCATCATACTTCTGAACTTTATTCTCTTGACTTTCTTGTCTTCCCTTAGTATTGCAAACTTGTGCCCTGCCAATTGAAGGGTCTTGAAAACAAGAACCTTTTATTATATAGCTGTTTATATACAGATTCAATTCTAGAAAAATCAAACATATACATATATACTTTTACAAGTATATGCATGCATATGCAGTGTAACCACTCCACTGATTGAATGGAGAAAAAAGGTACCATTCTACTGTATCTGAAATACATGAAGTTCCTTTCCATTTATTTTTTGGGTGGATTATCAGACATCTCTTCTAATGCCATTTACTTCTAATTATTCTTGAAGAGGTGGTCTTTCTTAATCCCTATATTTCCATTTCTTTTACCTCAGAAGTTTCACCTGTTTTCCCTTTCTGACATGTCTGACTTCCTTGTTACAAATCGAAATGTATCTCAGTCTCAATATTCCTTTCATATATTTTTTGCATCTCACATTCACCTTCTCACTTTTTTTTTTTTTTTTTTAATATCCACATCATTCAGCCCTTACTGTAGCTTTTACAATCTACTTCAAGGCATCTTCACATTCTCCTGTCTTCTAACTTGTCTTTAGACAGTGATTAATTGACTGTCCTCTTCCTGAAGGGCACTTTGATTTTAACCCCAGTAAGAAACTATGAGATTTTGGTGGCCAGTTCTTACTATGGGACTTGCTCTCTACTAAAGTGAGGCTCTAGTGAGCAGGCGGTTGGCCTCTTCTCTTGTGTAACGATTGATAGGACTAGAGGTAATGGCTTCAAGCTGCACCAGGGAAAATTCAGGCTGGACATTAGGAAATACTACTTCTCTGAAAGAGTGGTCAGGCACTGGAATGGGCTGCCCAGAGAGGTGGTGGAGTCACTGACCCTGGAAGTGTTCAAGGAAAGGTTGGATGTTGTGCTGAGGAACATGGTTATTGAGAACTATTGGTGATGGTTGGACTGGGTGACCCCGTGGGTCTTTTCCAACATTGGTGATTCTATGATTCTATGATTTGTCAGCTCTTCTTCCTAAATCAGTTGGGGCTGATCACATTAATTTTTATCCTCCTACTACAGTAATGGGATTGGAGTATTGATTGCATTCTATCAACTTATATTCATACTAAATGCATCTGCAACTGAAACTCCATGGATATGAAGGAAATCACATTTTGTTTTGACTAACACTAGGATGGCCCATACCCCTATCCCTAATTCACGTGTATTAAATTGACAACTCTCCTCCAAATTCACAGTAGACTCTTTGTTAGATTAGAAAAAAAAAAAAGAAAAAAAAAAGAGAGACTTGAATAAACCCAGGATGTGTCTTCATAAATATTAGAAATGTTGTAAAGGAAAATCTTTTATCTTTTATCAGCGATATAGAATAACTGCAGAGCCAGTGCATTTCATAACATAGGGACAAGGATCACAACAGTATGAATGACTTGAATTACCTTGGGTATTTTCATAGCTAAAAAGAGATTTATTCCTTATTGCTGGAAGGTAATACTTGTGCTGAAAAATGGGACACAATGCTTAATTGATTTTTTTTATGTACATAGAGGCTGCTTTACATTTCTTAGAACTGAACAGCATAACAGTGCTTCAATACTGAAGTACACAGAGTGCTGTCACTTACTGTTACTACAGGGGAAAGTACTGAAATAATCTTGCACATAATGAATGATCATGGGGATGTTCAAACAGGCAAAGGGAAACAGAGATTTCAGTCAACATAATAGATGCATAGCCTTTGTCCCATATAGGGCTAATTACGTCCTCATATTACAATTTTCAAAGTAATTTCTAAGACTTCTGACTGTGAATCTGTAGACTTTATGTACAAAAGATGTTCTTTGTCCCCGGGTACAGGTCCCTCTCTGTAAGTTAAATCAGTCTTGTGAGGGGAATATTCAGAGATTTTTGTAAGAAACCCAGGCAGGTAAGAGGTTACGAAGGCATAAATTCCTGATTTTGTAAATACTGGATGGGGTGCACATATTTGACATTTGCCTGATTAATGTTCCTAGCCTTTGTTAGACAGGTTTTCCCTCACCAGGCTTCCAAAGCTCCAGTCACAATAGTCTAGAAAGACTATGACATTTAAAATTTAAATGCCTAATGCAGTAATTTTGATCTCATTGTTTGTTACTGAAGTCACTGTGATTATTCCTTGTATCAGTCAGTATAAACAGATCTCATCTTCAGAAACAGGAATGCACTGGATATCAATTTGTGAGGAAGAGTGTTCATTTAATTACCACGGTAATAGAACAGAAAACAAAATCTAGTACAATGTCATATGTATAATTCTGTCAAAAGAAGGGCAGGAAAACTGTATATTGTTTTCTCCCATTTTCATAATGAAAACAGCAAAATACACATATATTTACATCTTTCCATCTAGCATTGCCATTCTGAATAGAAGAAAAAGAAGACTGTTTTGAATTCTGCATGCCTAAAATCTGCAGTAGTAAAATAGTAATAATAATAATGCCTAAGAAATGCTCTTACTCAAAATATAGAATGAAATATTCTAAGCATACTGCATTAAAACACCTACACAATAATAACACTGCTCTCATTTGTCTCCAATGAGTGCTGAAGTGTTGTGTATCACAGCACATAGACTAGTGAAGATAAAAATGTACATATCACATAACACAGATAGAAAAAACAGACTAGAAAATCTCTCTGAAACACAGTACAGATAGTCAGATATTTTCAGAACAAATGTTATTCAAATATCATGGAGTGCTTGGTAAATGTAAGAGGAAAGTTTTGTATTCATCCCATCAGACCAGTTTTTTAATCCCAGCTAATCCATTCTTGAGCTGAATGTACTACTGATAAAAAGGATTTTTCTTTCTGATATACATATTTAATATTTAAGTTATAGAACCAAGAAATAATATACTTTTTATAGCATCTTCTTAAGCTTTTGCTAGTGTTTACACCTTGAGACAAGATTTATATTTACACATTTATTTTACTTAATTGTCCTGCTATTAAGAATTGCAAAATAAATCTGAATATTTATGAAGTGAAATTGTATATATTAATTTCAAAATGTTTGTGACTACTAATCAAATGTGATAATTAGAGTGATGCCTCCGTAGAAAGCATTTGACCAATTTAAGTTTTATAAGTACTAGCATTTCTTCTGGGACTATTGTTTCACTATGAATGTGAAACAAGTTTCAAAAATATTGGAGCAGTTTCAAGCACACATAATTTAATCAGGTCTTAGATTTAACCTAAAGGTATTCACCATTCTTTTAATGTTAATGCTATCATCAGTTATTATGTTAACTGGTGGACTGAAGTAGCCTTTTGACTGTTGCTAGAGACAAAAACAGACAAATTTTATAACTTCATTGTCAGCAAGGGTAGATTCCTGCATCACTTTGAGCAAATGCAATGGCAGTGTTCAGGGCATAGTAAGAACAAAATTATGGAAGAAAGTAGAGGTGGAAAAATTGCTGCTATAGACATTGTGGAATACGTAATTTCTAATGACAATTTCTTTTTTTTAAATGCACAGAAAACTATCCTGCAGATGCCTGGGTAGGGCTGGAAGACACTGTTGACCTGCACCTTCAGAAGTAGCCCTTGCAGGCAACAGTACCTAAAATGACATTACTCATCTATGTTTATCACAGCATACCCAGGGAATGGGATCTAGCTAGGTTGTATATTTGATTCATACAGCACAGACAGGTATCAAACATTTCTGTCTGTTATATACATGAGCTACTTTAGATATTCAGATGACTAGATTTGGGTGTCTATTTTAGGTTGGGATGAATAGGTAGGTGCTCAAAGATATGCTGAATCAATTTAGTTGTGGTTTAACCCAGCAGGTAGCTAAGCACCACACAGCTGTTTGCTCACTCACCCAGCCCCTCCCAGTGAGATGTGGGAGAGCATTAAAAAAAACACAAAACAAAATAGAACTCACAAGTTGAGATAAAATCTAAGACAGAAAAGGAAGAGGGGGGAAAAAAAAAAGAAAAAAAGATAATAATAACGATATTTATATATACATATATATAAATTCAATAAGTGATACGCAAAGCAATTGCTCCACCACCTACTGACCAATACCCAGCCAGTCCCCATGTGGCCGCTCCAGCTCCAACTCCCCACTGTTTTTCAAGGTTTTTTTGCATGATGCCATATGGTATGGAGTATCCCTTTGGAAAGTTTAGGTCAGTTGTTCTGGTTCTGTCCCCTTCCAACTCCTTGTGGTCCCCAAACACCTTCACTAGCAGGGAAGTATTAGAAGCTGAAGTGTGCTTGGCTGCGTACAGCACTGCTCAGCAACAAGTAAAATATCAGCATGTTATCAACATTGTTTTCTCCTTAAGCCAAAACAGAGCATGATACCAGACACTACGAAAGAAAAATCAACTCTTTCCCAAGTGAAACAAGGAAAAGGGGCTATATTTTAAAAGGATATTTAAGTAATGTAAAATGTCGAAAGGATTTTTAAGTCTCCGTGAATACCCAACTTCTACTAACATCAAGAGACGTTACTGCTGATTTTGAAAAATTCAGTAGCTGCTATCTGTATCCTTAGGTATCTATTAAAAATCCCAAAATCCATTACAAAAAAGTCAAGATCCAGAAAAAAGATCAATAGATCAGACTCCTTCTCAGTTAAACTACAATGTAAACACATTGGCTTGTGAATTTCAGTAGTTGAGGATATAATTCAATTCAAAACACTTTAAATGGTAGAGCACGTTTTTATATTTTTTGTTGTTGTTGAAGTGACAAGTTCCTCTAGAATAGAGATGACCTGATGGATCATCTAAATCCTTAAGAAATAAGCATCCTTCAAAAAATCCTTCCCCTACTATGCATGCCCACATTCATTCTTACGAAGTTGCATAAAATGCTTAACATAGTGCAATTGTTAAACACACCCCTGCCTGGCTGAAACCCTGTATGACAAGTTAAAGCGCCAGGGACATTCTGTAACTTGGAATTATAGATGGATCCATAATGGAAGTCCAAGACTCAATACAGCCTTAAATGTAACTTCACAAATGTGATGTCCTTATCAGTCAGCAGTATTTCTAAACTTTTACAAAGGAAAAACATCACACTCAAATTACTGGAACCATTTCTATTTTCTTGCTTGACTATAATGTTAGATGTATACATTATTTATTAATGGAGAATGGATTTTTCTTTTGATTAAATGCTACTGTTACTTTAACAAACAGTTATGAGATCCCCAAGCTCTCAGTGTGCAGGGAATTTTGTCCACATATACCATGCCAATGGTTTGTCAGTAATGGAAAATGACGGAGTGTGGAGGGGAAGGAGCTTTGTTGGAACACCCTTACATTCATGGTAATCTACTAGCTACAAATCCTTATCTCAAAGGACTCCACCTTGCTGCAATTGCAATATTTTGTCTGAAACTGTAAAATATTTTTCACCTTGCCAAATCCATGGGAATAAATTTCAACGTTTTAGTGCTAGGGGAAAAAAAAAAAAAAATCTATTTAAACTTACAGTCCAGTAATAGAAAAATTCGGCTTTGAAGTAATAATCTGTTGTAGCACATCTTCTAGTCCTTGACATTCTCCTTAGGAGAATATCAGGATGAGATGGTTGTGGGATATCTTCTGTGGCAGTCAGGTTGCTGTAAGATAACAGGTATAAGAAAGCAAATAAACAAAAGAAATCCCAAGAGAACCTTGTCCATTCTATTTCATTCTATTCCATAATGTTATTATGTAATATTTTTATTAATTTTTTTTTTAACATCTAAGTTATGTACCCAAATGATCTCAGTTTTTATGATGGTGTTCCAGCTACAGCTTCATTTGGACACTTTGTAGTACCTGAAAATCTTCACCATAGCTCATTCTTGGCACTAGGGTATAATTAACTTTGTTTGATTTCTGCCAGATGAATACCAATTGTCTGCGTTATTTTTACTGTTACTCAAGAAAGGCAACTCCAGAAAGTAAGTGCAATTTTTCTGTATGAAGTAGCTTCTGGAATTGATTGTCTTTCTGCTTCATACCTGTCAGATTTTACATGACTAGATGCCTAACTTGTAAATGGCAAAACCTTGCAGAGATTAATTTCAATCTCCATCTACTGACTATGCATGAAAGTGCATAATGTTCATTTCATTAACAAGCATATGTCAAAGCATAATTGCAAAATCATAGAATTTTTCATAAATCTATTACTACCTACTGTTTATTAATTAATATTTAAAGCATATTTAATAATTTAATACAAAATTTCATTCAGTTGCAATGTTGAGTCATGACCTTTTGCAAAAGTAGGAAATACTTTGCAACGTCGTAACTGAGCTGCAAGCAAATCTGTTTTCTACAAGGAAGTTAGCTGGTTAAAAAAAAAAATAATAATAACATGAAGTTTGAAGTACAACTTTTCTGCAAAATGAAAACATTCCTATTAGCTGACTTGAACTAGTGAGTTCTGTCTGTCCAATACATAATGCGCAAATTTGGAAGTGTGAAGGGCCATAACAAAGAAGATGGATGGTAGCATCCTCAGTGCTAGAGCAGAAAGGCTCATTATCATCATCACATTGTAATCAAGAGGATACAAATAGTGGAATATCAGACAGTGACATTTATGATTGAAATTCATAATATACTGAAATAGAATAAATGACATCTTTGGTTATGTAAAGGTGATAATAGCCACTGCCCTCTCAGCAATATTATTTGCACATTAAAAGTTACATGAAAACTAACAGATAAAAAGTTCAACAAAGGAGTGCTTTTGTTATGGGCTGAAAGTCAAAGCTGGAGTGTGGTGAAAATATCAGTGATAACAAAAGAAAGTTTACCGCTTAAACGGACATGGGTAGATTTGCTACAGCTAATCCAGTTCAGACAGCAGATTTGAAAGCAGTCAAAATCAAGCAAGAGAATTCCAGTGAATAAGATGTTTCTCTTTCTTAACTCCTAGAACTATATTAGAACTCAAAAAATAAACAAACCTCTTCCAGTCATGTTGTATATTTTTAAAGTATTAACAAGAGTGGAAAAGCCTCTCATTGATCGGCCAGGTATAAAACAAGGTACAGTCCTTCCAATGAAATCTAATTAGTGAATGTGCACAAGAAAAGATAACATCCATGGAAGAGTAATAAAAGGTTCGTGACTCACATATGTGTGGACTTCATACCTGATCCTCTGTACTGCTTACCTGTTAAGTTCATTTTCTGATCTGCTTTGGATGACTCCAGTTTTGTGTCTTCCAAGCTCTGCATAGACCTGGTTCTGAGAAAAAATTATACATACTCTTCCAGCTGGCCCCCAAACGGACCCAGGAAAAAGCTGAGCCCATCAGTCAAGACAGTGGTGTCTACATAGAAAGAAAGAAGAATTGAAACTGAGCTGAGGCTGAAAAAGGTGTTGGTTTTATTTTTGCTTTGGTTTCTCACTATCCAAAACTATTTTTAATTGTTAATAAAATCATAGAATCACAAGGCTGGAAAGGACCTACAAGATCATCTAGTCCAACTGTCCTTCCACTACCATTGCTACCACAAGCCTCTAAACCATATCTCGTAGCTCCTCATCCAGACACGTCTTGAACACTGTCAGGGACGGAAACTCCGCCACCTCCCTTGGCAGGCCATTCCAGTGCCTGACCTCCCTCTGAAAGAAAAAGCTTTTCCTTATGTCTAATCTAAATCTCTCCTGGTACAACTTGCAGCCATTTCCTTGGGTCTTGTTTGTTGCCTGGGAGAAGAGGCCAAACCCCTCCTCATCACAACCTCCCTTCAGGAAGAGTGCAACAAGGTCTCCCCTGAGCCTCCTCTTCAACAATCACAGCTCCCTCAGCCGCTCCTCATAACACTTGTGCTCCAGACCCGTTACCAGTTTATCTGGACACGTTACAGGGCCTCAATGTCTTTCTTGCAGTGAGGGGCCCAAAACTGAACACAGTACTCGAGGTGCGGCCTCATCAGTGCTGAGTACAGGGGGATGATTACCTCAGTGCTCCTGCTGGTCACACTATTTCTAATGCAGGCCAGGATGCCATTGGCCCTCTTGGCCACGTAGGCGCACTGTTGGCTCATGTTCAGTCAAGCATCAACCAACACCCCCGGGTCCCTTTCCTCTTCACAGTCACCCAGCCACTCAGACCCAAACCTATAGCACTGTATGGGGTTGCTGTGGCCAAAGTGCAGGACCTGGCACTTGGCCTTGTTGAACCTCATTCATTCACCCCAGCTCAGCGATCCAGCTTATTTAGATCCTTCTGCAGGGCCTCCCTACCCTCAGGCAGATCAACACCACCTCCAAGCTTGGTGTCATCTGCAAACTTACTAAGGGTACACTCATTCCCTTCATCTAGGTCATCAATCAAGATATTAAGATGGATCTCAGTACTGACCCCTGGGGGACACCACTTGTAATGGGTCGCCAGCTGGACTTAGCTCCATTAACCACTACCCCTTGAGCATGAATGTTTAGCCATTTCCTTACCCAAAGATGGGTATACCTGTCCAGGCCACGGGAGGCTAGTTTCCTCAGAAGAAGCCTGTGAGAGACCAGTCTGGTCACCCAATCATAGAAGGAGATGAGGTTGGTCAAGCATGACCTGCCTTTCAAGAACCCGTGCTGGCTGGGTCTGATCCCCTGGATGCCACAGACGTGCCGTGTGATCTCACCCAAGATGATTTGCTCAATAACTTTCCCTGGTACCAAGGTCAGGCTGACAGACCTGTAGATCCCTAGATCCTCCTTATGGCCCTTCTTAATGGATGGAAGTCACACTGGCAAGCCTCCAATCCTCTGGGACCTCTCCAGACAACTAGAAGCACTGGTAGATAGCTGAGAGTGGCTTGGAAATCACCCCTGCCAGCTCCCTCAGCACCCAAGGGTGTAGCCCATCTGGTCCCATGGACTTGTGAAACCATCTCCACTTGAATTACCAGGGCTGCATTCTGCATAACATCCCAGTCTTCCAGATCAGGTTCATAAAGTGCCCAGAGGATAACTGATCTGCCCATTAAAGGCAGATGTAAAGAAGGCGTTGAGGACCTCAACCTTTTCCTTATCCTCAGTGGTCACATTGCCCGCTGCATGAGGTAAAGAATGAAAATTCTCCTTGGTTCTTCTCTTACTATTGATATATTTGTAAAAGGATTTCTTATTCTTTTTTACTGTGGTGGTCAATCTGAGTTCAAGTTGGGCTTTTGCCTTCCTAACTTCCTCCCTGCATACCTTAGCAACTTCCTTGTAATCTCTGCAAGTACCCTGTCCCTTCTTCCAGAGGACACAGACTCTCTTTTTCTTCCAGAGTCTCAACAGTAGTTCCCAGTTCATCCACACCGGTCTTCTTCCCCTACAGCTGTCCTTACAGCATTCAGGAACAGCCTGTTCTTGTGCCTTTAAGATTTCCATCTTGAGGAGCATCCAAGGCTTCCTGGACCCCTTTACCCTTAAGAAGTGACTCCCAAGGGACCCATGCTACAAGCATCCTTGTACAGGTCAAAGTCTGCCCTCTGGAAGTTCAAGATAGCAGTTTTGCTAGTCACCCTTCTGACATCTCCAAGAATAGAGAATTCTACAGTTTCATGGTCACTCTGCCCAAAATAGTCTCCAGCCTTCACATCTCCCACCAGTCCTTCACTGTTAGTGAAGAGCAGGTATAGCAGGGCACCACCCCTGGTAGGCTCTCATACCAGCTGTGTAAGGAAGCTACCTTCCACACACATCTTGGACTGCTTCCTCTGTGCTCTATTATATTTTCAACATATATCAGAGAAGTTGGAGTCTCCCATGAGAACGAGTACTGGCGATCATGCAACTTCTGCAAGCTGCTCATAGAATGCCTTGTCCTTCTCTTCACTCTGATTAGGCGGTCTATAACAGACTTCCACCAAGATGTCCCCCTCTGCAGGCCTTCCTCCTGATTCTTTTTTTTAATTTTTTAGGGAAAAAGACCTGGTGTAAGTAGTGAAGGAAGGAGCATGAGAAAGGCATTAAGTGGGCTCAGTTGTATTTTCAAACTATACTTCAGCTTCTATTTCAGTTCTCAACTACAGGTATAAAGGTAGTGAGCTTTATGACTCCCCTAAGGAAAAATAATGGGCTGAGAATGACAGAGTTTGGCTCTGCTTACTTGCAATAAATCCTTAGTAGTTATGAGGCTACATGCTTTTTATGCCAACAGCATTTGAGGCCAGCCTTCTTAACCATTAAATCAATTACTCTGTTTGAGGAAATAAATGGTTGAAGCCACCTGGAGGCTAGTTGGGGGGCACTTACATTCGCCTTAATCTGTGAAGAGTCCCTTTTTTCAGTCATACTATTTTGTGCTGTGTATGCCTAAGTTGTGCCTAGCATTTCTCCATTTATCAGAGCTGTCTCACCTAACATTAGATACATATGTCCGCAACTGAGCCAATCATCCTACTTTGCACAAAGAAATAGTCATTTTTAAGGCAATTTTAGGTAATTGATTTAAAGCATTCTGGGAAGGACATGTTTGTCTTCATTGTCAAGAGTGGAAGCATGGTGATTATCTTAGAAGTAGCTCTTAAAGACATCGCCATTTAGTCAGATGAATCTGACTGCCTTTACTCAGCAAAGATACTTCTAACAAGAAATAAGCTCTAGCACAAGCAGTGTGGTCCAGTCACATGAGAAAATAGAGTGGTACAGGTTAGGAAGATCGGTAGAGTGAAGCCTTTGTCATGTTAGGTGAATTCTATGGGTTATATATCGAGTTAGTTTCACTCAACCCCCCTTTATTGTTTCATGAAAGTTAAACCCAGCTTAAGGATTGAGCACTGAGGTGGTCAGAATCAAAACATGGTAAGCTGAGCTTACCTAACTATTCATTTAGAAAACAGATGTAAAAGCCATTTTAGACAAAATGAGTGCTTTCAAATTAGTTCAGATAACTTATGTGATCCATTAACTTAAATATATATATATATTTTAGGACGCTACTGTAGTTTACTTGGTTAACATATACCTGTTGTTTTTACTCATAGTGTGTGGGAGCCGAAGTCTGAGAAAAAGAGATATGGAGCCACATATCAACAACAACAACAACAACAAAAAGGATAGTTTCACTAAGGCTTACACTTGTAGATCACTTGTTTCTTGTAGGATGTTTTCCTTTTGGGTACTGCCACTTTTAACACAGGTCTCTTGTGAGACAAGAATGTCACAAGCACAGGGATATATGTAGAAGAGAACTGGTAGAGTAAGTCATTTTAGAGCCATCTGAACTACAACCAAAATATCCTGGACTGCAGCAAGACCTGAAGGAAGGTGTTAAAATGTATATAGTAACACCATGTAAACAGATCACATTTAAGCAGCCTCTAATAACTTCACCTCTCCCAAAGTATTTGGAACAGAATACAATCTTAGCTTCTGGGCCCACTCCTGCCCTTCAGTGGTCCACTGGAGCCAGACGGAGTTGGCTGTGGTTGGTATGAGGCGGCCCCTTGCCTCACAGAATCAGCCTCTGCAGTTCCCTGGTGCCAAACCTTCATGCCTGCACACCATACTATGACAAAAACTTTATTCTCAATTGCTTTGTCAATTGTATGTTTGTATTCCAATGAGTTATTACTCAGTAAACTGATGACAGATAAGATACATTTTGAAATGATGATTACACTAGAATAACTAAAGGTAAACAGAGGGATTTTAAGGCAGTGTCTACGTGTAAGAGTGGTCTTGTTTTCTTGCACCAAATCACACTTTACCTACAGTGGGAAGCATGTAAAAGGATGTGGCATAAATTATACAGGCATCTTCATGTATTCATCATAAAGTTTATGCTTATATTGGATCTAAGTTAAATATGAAAAAAATGTGAAATGCACCCTGAATGGGCCATTGTATGTATGATTTGGAAGGGCAGGATCGTTCACAGAGCACACAAATGCATCTCCCCCGCAGCTGAGTGCAAGCAACACTGCTAGGAACTGAGACAAACAAAACCTCATCCCATAACACCTTGTTTTTAGAATGCCTTTGATACATTCCAAAAGCTCAACTGCTTATATCACCTATCTGCACACATTTCCACCAAACAATGTGAGCAAATTCCAGTAGTTCATTTGCTGGATGTATTACTGTATTCAAATTACTGTTTTTTTGTGGGGTTTTTTTTTGTTGTTGTTGTTGTTGTTTGTTGTTTTTTTTTTTTTCTTTCCATTAGAACTGGAAAGAATAGTAACGTCTCTTCCTGTCTGTTTTTTGTAATTGTTGTTCAAGATCTAATGAATAAATGTAGACCTTCACTGCAAATTAAACTAGTGCCGCAACTACAGTTTCTCACTATTATCAGAGATAGGAACAGTGCAATCAGCTTTTAACAGATAATTTTTGGTTTGACAACTGGGAAAATGAGCAGATATTTCTTAGAAGTACTTAAAATTTTACAGAACCAAAGTTCAGCCACTTGAAAACGAAGTTGGAGAGTTTGACTGCAAAACTGATTGAAAATAATGGAGGTTAGATTGCCCATGGGAAGTTAATTTTCAAAGGAACATATTGTAAGGCTGTGGAACATAAAGTACCTATTAACAGGCGTAAAATATATTTGTTCACACTGCAGCTAGTAGCTTCAATATCAGAACTATAATTGATCCCAGATGAGAGCAGATAACATTTGCTTGTGTAAGTCACACAAAAAAAACTTGTTCTATAGGAGTCATAGCAGCTGGAACATATCCATTGTTAAAAATCTGATTCTTAGGGGAGATGATTAGCTAGAAACAGGCTTTTTTGTTGTTTTTTTTGAAAGCAAGGGAATTTGGAATCAAAATAGGTAGCATTATTTTTTGCATGATATGTTTCCTAATGTCATGCTTATGAGACCTTGAAGCATGAAGAGCACCAAATAGCAAATGAATACCAATATGCAGTCAAGAGTTCAAAAGTTTGGTAAGCACTGATGACACAGAATGTTGCATAGCCCCCTATACTTCCAGCTCCTTTCTGGAAGGCTAAATCAGTTTAGGTTATCTGCTGAAGCACTTTATAAAGCAGTCTTATGAAGAGTTGTGCTGGCAAAATAGAAATGAGCTGGCACATGCATGGAATCTGGAAAGATCTACCAGGGTCAAGAAGCTGGATAGCTTCTTTCATTGCCTATAAGGCAAAGTATTACAACACATGTCAAACCTTCAGGTCTGAGATACAACAGTTTTGTGGGGTGTGAGCCTATGCATGGTGTAAGACATGGCAGGTCCATATGTGTCCTCCACAAAGCTCTGAGAAAGCGTGCCACAGAAGCCTTTAAAACTATGATAGCTTACTTGAAATAATGTCCCAAGGATGTCCATTCACCTCTCATTGTTCCTGCTTCAAAATCTTATCTTTTTCTCTCTTTTTTCTCATTATTTGAAAGAATACATGCTCAGGTATATTGATGCATTATGGAGCTAATGAACAATCTGGGTCATATCACTGAAATTGAAACAAAAGACAATAAGCAAAAAGAATTCCATACAATCACATGGAAAACAAGAGCATTAAGGCAGGGTAAAATTTGGCAAACATTAAAAGTAAAATTTGTTTTCACTGTTCTTTGTCAGGAATGAGTACATTCCAATATTCTCAAAAGTGATTTAGATATTCAGCATTAGCCAGCTAGGTTTCGTGCTACCCACAGTGTATTTCTTCGGGCTGAAATTATCCCTGCAAGTGATTTTTAAATTTATATGTCACATCAGATTGCACAGAGTTACACAGAGGTGAACTTCTCATCTCAACCTCACAGCACTTCCCATGCAACTCAGTTCACAGAAGTCGAACAGCAAAAAAATTTACTTCTGTTCACAGCACAAGGGGAAGCAGGTCAAAAAAGGTGGGGGGAAAAGGGTGCAAGTAACTCAAATTGCTCTATGGATTTCCACACTGATTGTCTAAAGCTGTAACTTGGCTGCATGGTGATTGCTTTTCAGTGATTTTATACCGGTGTTTAAACTCCTTTGGGAGAATATTGATATGACAGTGTCAGATTCACTGCTTTTTATTGAGAGCTTCTCCAGGTTCAGAAAGCAGGTTGGGGAGCATAATAAACCACTAAAAGTAGCACAATCTGAATTTCTCACTGTATCTGAGTGTACTGGGGGTATGGGGATCCCTATTGACAAACATGATGTTGAAAGCTGTGAAAGACAGCTAATGCTCTTCTATTTTGAAAACACAGTTCCATTTAATGAAGACAACACTTGTAAATGTTTTGTGGCTCAGATGAAATCGCACCTTGCAGCTTTAGGCAATTGGTTTAGGTCCAAGTTGACATTTTCAGCTCACTGAGTCCCTGGTGGACAAAAGTCCACCACACAAAACCACTGTACATAATCTTGTAAACTTGACAGTGAATAGAAGAGCTTGAAACTGGTACTGGCACAGAACAAATTATCCAGAACAATAGGGAAAGGCTTGAGTATATGAAGGAACAGATGAGAAGGAGGAACAGAAAGTAAGAAATCCTTATTTTGTCACCAGCTATTACTTTTGCCTTGAATTAACTTTCTTTAACAGTCTTCATTACACTTTCAAAATGAAATAAAATTAAGAGAGAAACATGTCTCATTTCACAGTTTGTAAGGAAGTTCTATTCTTACGGTTGTTGACAAAAGAAGAAAATTGTGTTCAAGGAATGTTTACACAGTGAATTAAGAGAGAAGAGCATAGAGTAAAGTCCTTTGCTCTTAAAAGTAAAAAAAAGGATCACATTTGTCTCCCCTTATAGTGGACACACAGAATCAGATGTAGAACTGCTATGAGGACATCATTTTACAGATACTGACCCACTTCAATATCTTTGCTTCTGAAAATTAGAGCACATTCAAATATTGAAGAAATCATCCAAACCCTGCAGAATAGAAGTGCTTAGGTCTTTACATCTTATTATTAGCCCTTACTTTGGTGGAGACACTTACATGAGTAAAAATATTCAGTCTTTGGGGAGGTTTGTGGGAATGCATTCTTGAAATGCTTTGGAACTAAATCCATCCATTGTTGAGAAAAAAAAAAAAAGAAGAAAAATGACAAGATTTGGGAAAAATATTAGAAGAGCCCATCATGGGAAGACTAGTTTTGCATGGGACTAGTTGCAGTCTATGTCTTTCACAGCCAGTAGGAAATACAGAGAATATATAGAAATATACAGAACAAGCTTATGCGATTAATTAAGAAATAAAATCAACTATTAGAACAACTACCATCAGCTAAAAAAAAAAATCTATATCATGCATGCTCAGGTGAGAAAACACTTAGCTGACTCTTGAACTTGAAGAGAATGGTTAGGTAGAAGTTAGGTTAATCAGAAAGCCTCAGGATTTCAAAACCAAGAGTAAGGCAATATCTCAATAAGAAATTCTTTGAGGCAACAGCAAAAAATACTTCACAGTAATCAAGAGAGTGAATATTTCTAGTTTTAAATCTCTGACAAACTGGAATATCTATCTGTAATAGTATGAAATTGAGGCAATCTTGATTTATGAACTAGAAAGTGAATCACAGGTAGTAGTGATATAAATACTGTTATCTACACATTTGAAATCCAGCTTTTCATGAATTGTCTTCTTGGCAGAATGTTCAAATAATGTTAGACCTTTCTTGATCTCAAGAATGCCTTTCAGTCTCTGGATAACAAGGGAATTAATTAAGAAAAATGGAAAAGGGAGGGTCCCCAACGGGTCATGGTCAGATTTATGCAAGGGAAGAAGTGATCTGAAAGAAGGAGGAGCAAGTTCTTCCACTTTTTTTATGAAATCTTTTAGAGGCTGAATTTATATCCAGTACATTCAGATGACGTAGGACAGCTTTCTATCGACATATTGAAAATCTCACACTTTGAATGAAAAGAGCAGTTGCTTGCACTCACTAAAGGATTATCTCATTTACATTTTCAAAAGGGATTACAGTGCCTTTAAAGGACAAGTATCTTTTGGGCTAATTAATTTCCTCAGACTAACCTGCAATGTATAGTGAGCACTTGATTAAATATTAATACAGGGTACAGGGTCACACTTTTTGCAATATTCTAAATCTGTTAGTGTACTGTCAGTGAGTTCAAAATGTAAGTATTTGCATGGATGCATTTATGTTTATGTGTTGTGAGAGAAGGAAGAGAGAAAAAGGACTAATGCTGTAACTGACTCATGCTGGGGAATACAGGGAAACTCACAAAAAGTAAAGAGAATGCCATGCATTAATCCCTATAGATAGAACGATGTGATTTTAGAATCCAGGAAATTCTGAACACTGTAGAGCTGTGTGCATAGGTATAGGACATTTAGTATAAAATTTTCACATACGCATTCAAAAAACATCAGGCTGAAGAGTGTGATATCTCAGATCAAGGAAAAGCCCCACACTACCCCCTAGTGATCAAAGTTTAGTGACCTCCAAATAACAGAAAACACAGTAAGTGGACTTTAGATCACAAGAACAAAAAAATGCCCAGAAGCGATGCAAGTCACTGCTGGTGTTCTTTACTTAGGATCCTTTTTATGATAGAAGAATAAAGCAATGGCTGTCGAAAGGCTGCAACTTCCAATTCCTTGGTCTGAAGCCTCAGTCTTAGTAACCAAACAAATATAAAAATGTATATATTCAGAAAGAGAAAAACACAAATCCTCAGGGGATATATCTCAAGTGTTAGGATTTGTAAAAATAAAATAGAAGGTTTTCTTGCAATCTTACAGTTGCAAAAAATGCTTTTCCAGTTTTGCATAGTTCATATGTACTGATTTCTCAAATATCACACATACACATATTTCTTAGTGTTACATAATCTTGAAATTAAACAAACCAAATCCCAGGCTCATTTATGTATGCACAGTAAAACTGAAAGTAAGTAATCACTTATACATGCATCTGAGGCCAGAATCAGAGGAAAAAGGAATCACAACCGACAGTTTCAGTACAGCCTCATAGAGATTTAGGCCATGTTGCACTAGAAGAATTAAGAATGTACATAAATAAAAGCAGGAACAGGTTGTATTCTAAATTAAATTAGTTGAGTAATATATATTTTAAGTTGAAAGCTAACTGAATCAGGCTTTTGTATATATATCTAATATAGACGTACCTACATATAATGAGATAAAAATGAAAAGGGTTCCGTTTTCATTTTGTCTTGTTGTTTTTATTTGAGTGATTAAGTAATCAGTTCTTCACAACTCATTTGTAGAGGTTCTCTGAGTCTGATAGTGCTTTTGCTGACATAGATTTTATGCATTATGTACAGGATGTTCTCTCTTATGCACTACCTAATGTCATAGCACACGATGAAAATCCCTCCATATCTTTTGAAGAAGACAGGATGTGTTGTCCTGGCCAGATTCTAGTGTAGCTGAATTCTAAATTTTCATTGAACTTAATATACTGTATCTCAGAACCTCTAAAATCAACATTCATAAACCATTACGGTCCTTCTATAAGCTATAAGCTATACTCCTCTTACCTCCCCAGAGTTCACCAGTTATCTGTTATCATCTATTGCTCTGGACACACCGAGGTGCAACTGTGGTCACCATGCGGCAGTGAGCTGCTGCTAAAAGGAACATGAAGACTCAGACTGAGAGCACGAATGTCCATCCTGCAGTTTAGGTCTCAGGCTGCAGAGAATGCCTGGCCCTGCCACTGCTACAGGAGGGCAGCTGGGATACCAGCTGTGTGCGCTGTGAGCAGGTGGATGGTCTGCTCAGCCTGGTGGTAGAGCTAAGGGAGGAAATAAAAAGGCTGAGGAGCATCTGGGATTGTGGGAAGGGAATTGATTGGTGGAGTCATACACTGCCATCCTTGCAGGAAGGGTGCAGGGGGGATGGTGGGGGGGTCATCTGCCATCTCACAGTCAGGTGGGAAGGGGTGACCTCAAAGACAGCGAGGGATGGAAACAAGTCCCTGTTCGGGGCAACAAGTGGACTGACCCTCAGCCTATCCCACCTTCCCAGGTGCCCTTACATAACAGGTATGAGGCTCTGGAGCTGGATGAACTGGGGGTGTGGATGTTGGTGAAAGTCCATTTGTGCAGGAGAGGTTGCCCAAGGCTAGTCAGTATGATCCCTGTTTTTTTACAGCATCGGTCAGGGAAAAAATAAGGGCTGCTGTCATAGGGGACTCCCTTCTGAGAGGAACTGAGGGCCCAATACACCTCACAGGCCCATCCCACAGGAAGGTGTGTTGCCTACCTGGTGCCCGGGTGAGAAATGTTGGTAGGAACAGCACTCGCCTGGTTAAGACCTGTGATTATTATCCATTATTGGTTTCCCACATTGGAAATGAAGAGGTAGGCAAAAGAAGTTCACTGGTGATCAGAAGGGACTTCAGGGCTCTGGGAAGACTTTTGAAGGGATCTGGAGCACAAGTTGTGTTCTCCTCTGTCCTCTCAGTTGGTGATGGCAATTCACACAAGAGGAGGAGGGTGAACATCTTGAATGAATGTCTTTGCAAATCGTGTCACACTTAGGGCTTTGGGTTCTATGGTTTAGGACAGAGTCTTGAGAAAGGAGGAATGCTGACAGTGGATGGGAACTGACTTACTAGAAGGGCCACAAATATTCTTGGGAACAAGCTGGCTGGACTAGTTAGCAGGGCTTTAAACTAGATACGATGGGGGAAGGGGGTGTACTAGGTGACAGAGAAGTGCGCGAGAATGCTGTCACTGTGGGAGGCAGTAAGGGGAAAACTCCAGGCTTGTCCTGGAAATACTAGGGAGGGCTCCTCCAAGAAGGCAGCAAGGCCGATAGCTAAGCTGAAGTGCCTCTCTACCAATGCGTACAGCATGGTAAACAGGAAGAGTTAGAAACTGTGGCACAATTGTGAAAGTATGATCTGATTGCTATCACAGAAACATGGTGGGATGAATTCCATGATTGGAATACCCTGATTGAGGGCTACAGGCTTTTCAGAAGGGATAGACAAGGTAGGAGGTACAGCAGAATTGTCAGGAAGTGGATAGATTGTGAAGAAGAATATCTCAGGAGCAGCCATGTTCAGATTGAGAGCTTGTGCGTAAAAATCAAGGATAGGTCCAGTAATGGGCATCTAGTGGTTGGGGTCTGCTACAGGCCACCTGATCAGGAGGAGTCTGACGAGGCCTTCTTGCTTCAGCTGCAGGAGGTGTTGTGCTCGCAGGCTCTTGTCCTGATGGGGGATTTCAACCACCCAAACATCTGCTGGGATGGTGTAAGAAGCCATGCTTTTTGCAGTACTGTCTCAAAGTTTGCTGAAATGGACAAGTTCAGGCAAGTCCTGGCCAAGGTTCCAGGACTCCCTTTGTCTGAAATACACAGAAACCAAGGTTCGAGAAATCCCTTTGTTTAGGAGATGGACAAGTCCGGGAGCTACGAAAGGGAGATAAGATACTGAACAATGGCCCTTAAGTGGTCTTTCGTGTTGGCCCATCTCAAGGAAGATTAACATCTCTGAGGAAATCACAAGACCCTGACCCAAGCCGTCCCGAAATCTCTCGAAGGCTGGAAAGAAGGATAAAAGGGGCACGGACAAACCACGGTGGTGTGGGTATCTAGGTATCTGACCTCAGATCCCTCCACCGTTGTCCTACTGCTGCCTACTATCTCTTCCGGGATCGCTGCTCGAGACTCTGCTCCGTGGGACCTCGCTGTCCGTGATTCTGCTTCTTGAGACCACGGTACTCTGACCATCTTTTCTGCGATTCACCGATCTGCTGCTTGCAGCCTGCTACTCCGCTGCCGCTCTCCCCTATGCTTATTTTGCCCCGGACCAATGTTAACAACGTGCTACGGGAAGCTGCTGCATTCAGGAGGTGGCTATTCCCCGCTTTAACGTAATTCTTGCACTTTTCTACCTTTTTCTATCGCCTACTTTCCCTTCCCCATCACCCTAATTTTGGCATTCGTCGCTCTCCCTTCCCCATCCCCTCAACTATCTACTATTTCCAATAAACTGGTCGGATCAACATTTGAATGTTCTTCTTCTTAATCTCACGCCGGACATAACATATCAAAAGAACCTTTGCCTCACTCCTAAATTGGAGCGAGATAGATGGTAACATGGTGGGTGGCAGACAATCCAGGAGATTCCTGGACTCTATCAAGGACAAGCTTCTGGTCCAGTTGTTAGATGGACCTACCCAAGATGAAGCCTTAGTGGACCTGGTGCTTGCTGATGCAAAGGAGAACATTAGAGAGGTTAAGATTGGAGGCAGCCTGGGCTGTGGTGACCATGTTTTGGTGGAGTTCGTGATTTTGAAGAATGCAGGCCTGGCAAAAAGGAGAGCTAGGACCCCATGCTTTAGGAGAGCAAACTTCTGGCTGCTCAAGGACCTGCTGAGTGGGATGCCCTGGGAAACTGTCCATAGGGCATGGGCAGAACAGAGCTGGCAGCTCTTTAAGGACACACTTCTGAGAATGTAATGGCTCTCCATCTCCCAGCAGAAGTCAAGCAGGAGAGGCAGACAACCATCGTGGCTGTGCAAGGACCTGCAGCTTAAACTGTGAGAAAAGAGGGAACTGTATAGGAAGTGGAAGCAGGGTTGTATATCCTAGGAGGGATACAGGGCTGTTGTCCATTTTTGCAGAGATAGGATTAGGAAAGCCAAGGCACAGATGGAACTGAACTTGGTGAGGGATGTGAAAGATAACAAGAAGGGGTTCTACAGGCACATAGGCAGGAAGAGACAGGCCAAGGAGAGTGTACCCCTTCTGATGAAAGGTAATGGGGAGCTGGCTTCCTCAGACATAGAAAAAGCTGAGGTACTCAACAGGTGCTTTGCCTCAGTCTTCATGGGTGGTCAGGCTTCCCATGTCTGCCCGGACCATGAGCCTCTAGGTGAGGGTGTGGGGAGTGGTTTCTGTTCCACTGTAACAGTGGAACAAGTCTGAGTCCTCATCATGAAACTGAATGTGTATAAGTCCATGGGGCTAGATGATATCCATTCTAGGATTTTGAAAGAGAGGACTGATGTGGTTGCCAAGGGACTCTCCATCATATTTGAAAAACCCTGTCTGTCCGCTGAAGTCCCTGGTGACTGGAAAAAGGGAAATGTTACCTCCATTTTTAAGAAAGGGGTAAAGGAATACCTGAGGAACTACAGGCCAGCGATCCTCACCTCTGTGCCTGGGCAGATCATGGAGCAGATCCTCCTAGAAGCTGTGTTAAGGCACACAGGAGATAAGAGGTGATTTGAGACAGCCAGCATGGCTTCACCAAGGGCAGATATTGCCTGACCAATCTGGTGGCCTTCAGTGATGGAGTGACAGCTTCAGTGGATGGAGGAAAGGCAGTGGATGTCATCTACCTGGACTTCTGCAAAGCCTTTGACATAGTCCTTCACCACATCCTTTTCTTTAAATTGTAGAGGTGTGGATTTGAAGGATGGACTATTCAATTAGGAATTGGCTGGCTGGATGCAGCCAAAGGGTTGTGACCAATGGTTCTGTGTCAGGGTGGAGGCTGGTCACAAGTGATGTCCCTCAGGGGTCAGCCTTGGGAGTGGCTCTTCAACATCATCATCAGTGACACAGATGATGGCGTTGAGTGCACCCCCAGCAAGTCTGCAGATGACACCAAGCTGGGTAGTGCAGCTGATACATTAGAAGGAAGTCATCCAGAGGGACCTGGACGGGCTGGAGAAGTGGGCCCATGAAAACCTAATGAGGTTCAGTAAGGCCAAGTGCAGGGTGCTGCATTTGGGTGGGGGCAATTCTAGGTATTTATACAAACTGGGGGAAGATCTCCTTGAGAGCAGCCCTGTGGAGAAGGACTTGGGGGTCCTGGTAGATGAGAAGCTGGATGTGAGCAAGCAGTGTGTGCTTGCAGCCTGGAAGGCCAACTGTGTTCTGGGATACATTAAAAAAAGGGGTGGCCAGCAGGGAGAGGGAGGTGATTGTCCCCCTCTACTCAGCTCTTGTGAGGCCCCATCTGGAGTACTGCATCCAGGCCTGGGGTCACCAGTACGGGAAGGACGTGGAGCTCCTGAAGTAGATCCAGAGGAGGACCACTAAAATGATCAGAGGGCTGGAGCACCTCTGATATGAAAAGAATATTGAGGGAACTGGGTTTGGTGGCTTGGAAAAGAGAAGGTTCCAGGGAGACCTCATTGCTGCGTTTCAGTACTTGAAGTTAGCATAGAAATAGGAAGGGGAACAGCTGTTTACGAGGGTGGATAGTGATAGGACAAGGGGGAATGGTCTTAAACTGAGAGACAGGAAAGGTTGAGGTTAGATATTAGGAGGATGTTTTTCACTCAGAGGGTGATGACACACCGGAACAGATTGCCCAAGGAGGTTGTGGATGCCCCATCCTGGAGCCATTCAAGGCCAGGCTGGATGTGGCTCTGGGCAGCCTGGTCTAGTGGTTGGTGGCCCTGCACATAGCAGGGGGGTTGAAACTAGATGATGATTACAGTCCTTTTCGACCCAGGCCATTCTGTGATTCTATGAATAAACAAGTAATATATACGTTTTAATTATTAATCTCTTTCCTTCTCACCTCCCTTGAGATTGATTTGTATCTGTTCCTATATCCTTATATCTATATTTATTTTGTTTCTCACATGCATGTTTAAATGTAATCTGATAGTGTCCTTAGGCTTCTTGTTGATAATTAAAAACACGTATTTTATTCCCTACAGCATGCATCGAAAACTCTGTGACTAAAAATGAGTCTGACGCTTTGCCTTGATCTCAGTAAAATCATAGTTTGGGTTCCCTTAAGATTCATTTTGTATTGGGCATCATTTTAGACTTTCAGCAGGGGTAAACATCCATTCCTCTCATTAAGGATAAACTAGTTCTTCAGATTGATGTGAAGTATATGACCTGCAGTTCAAAGCACTTTTGCACAGGTGGAAAACATAATCAAATGCCAGGTGAATCTGGATCTACACACCCTCTCTTATCCCCCCCAACCCCCCTCCACACACCTGTCATGGTTTCATGATTTTTGGTTATCAGTATTCCACATCATAACATCATGTAATGCACTGGTTTGACTGTTGATGCTCAAGTTCTGAGAGCCTATCCAGAGGAGAAAAACTACATTCCCCAGGGGGCTTTGCGGTCAGCAAGAAGATGTAACTCCTAGCAAGGGCACCTGATGTGCGCTTCTCCGTCTGTGCTTCTCCGTCTGCTTTTCTTCATCAACTCAACTGGACTGCACTTCTCACCTCAGCATTGTGGTGAGGCATATCCACCTTCTGCACACTCTCTCTCTTGCATTATATGTTGCCGATACTATATTTAGTAAATTCGTTTTTTCACCTCAGATCATTGCCACTGTTTTCAACTATTTTGGGGTACCATGTTTCTCTTTTCCAGAGGCGAAGATCCATGGATCCCTCTGCTCCACTAGTCATGGAACCAGGCCAAACCAGCCTGTAAGCCATTGACATTTCTTGGTGGAAAACGCAAGCAACAAGCTGCTTTTTAGCTTTTTTTGAACTAATCTCTCTCTGCGCTCATAGAGCTTTGTTGGGAAAGTTTATCTGTTTCACTGGTGCTCTCTGAAAACATGACCTTGAAAAGTCCAGGTGGACTGCCAATATTCTATCATATTTGTAAACTTTGGGCCTTGCTATCTTGCTTCTGTAAAAAAAGAAAAAAAAGCTTTATCTTGTAAAACTGCCTTTCAAGGGGCTGCATGCCACTATTGCTTCCTTTTTAATGCTCAAAACATACCTTAATTAAGTTTGCCACTTTGCTCTGTGAAGCTATAGGTATATACAATCTATTGAAAACACTGATGGAAATATGTATCTGGTATCTGCATACAATGTGGCATACAGGCTCCAGAGGGAGCTGCTAATTTTACAGGACTTGGAATTTTTAAGCAGCTTTCCAGTCTCTCTTTTGAACCCTTTACGCAGTTTTTGAATGCTCACCTGATCGCGTTGTTAATCTCCCTGAATGTACTGCTCATCATTTCACTCAGTATTTATTATATTTTGAGGAAACCCTCTCCAAAACCAGAGAGTACTGAATGGCAGGGAGCGTGGAGAGGCCTGGGAGAGACTTTAGACAGATGGAAATCTTCGGTGTCATGGAACTTTACTCCTGAACACCTGAAAGACCCTGAGAGCTTAAAGAGATACTTGAGACAGGAATGTTGCGGCTCAGGCAGATCTGAGGAGGCACAAATGATTTGGGGCCTGACTAATGCTTCTTGGGCCTTATTCAATAGTATCCTGGAGAGGGAGAGAGGTTGTGAAATTGAGAGAGAGTGTCTGAGAGCTGAAAGGGAGAGTCTCAGGGAAATGGTACAAAATGAGTGAGAGTCTCCTGGTCGAGAGAAAAGACCTCCAATCTGCAAGAGATGCCCTCCGAATCGAGAGAGCAACTCCCTGCAATCCAAACTCGACAGTCTTCAATCTCAACAAGACACCCTTAAGTCCGAATGGCACGCCCTCCAAACTGAGTGAGACACCCTCTAATCTGAGCTAGATACTCTCATAATCAAACGAGACAGACTCCAAGCTGAGCTGGAGGATGACAGCATTGGAACTGATCAACCGGATCAACTACAGGAGGCACCATAATTGATGTCAGTTGCCCCTGTAAGAGGACAGAAAATGAAACGGATCTCAACTCAGTTAGAAGAGAAGAAAGAGGAGGAAAGAGGTCCAGAGGAGCGGCTCTAAGACCCAGGAGAAGCACCCCCGAGTCCAGGGGAGGGGCCCTCAGTAAGACCACAGTCACCAAAGCCTACGAGGGTAATGAGAAGTCCTGAGAGAGTAAGAAGTGAGCAAGATATCATTACCATTGTTGAGCAATCTCTGAAAATGAAGTTCAAAGTCTGAGAAAAGACTTTTCACGTCACCCACATGAGCCTGTTGCCACTTGGTTACTTTGATGCCGGGACAATGGGGCCAACAGTGTGTGGCTAGATAGTAGAGAAGCTCACCAACTGGGTGGCATTGCTAGGGACTCAGCTATTGACAGAGGTATTAGTACATGCCAGAGCCAGGCCTTTACCCTCTGGAAGCGGATGTTGTTAGTTGTAAAAGAAAGATACCCCTTCAAAGACAATCTGATGCCTGAGAAAAAGAAATGGACTGATATGGAAGAAGGCATCCATTATTTAAGAGGGTATGCTATAGTGGAAATGCTACATAGCCCTGATTTCATTCCTAACAAGCTAGACCAAGAGCATGATCCTGAGAGAGTCAGGTGATACCAAATATGTGGCGTACATTCACAAAGACTGCACCAGAAAGGTATGCCATACATTTGCAGGAATGTATAGCAGAGGGGAAAGAAAACCCCTTATAAATAAGTTGGTTAATAAACTTCAAGACTTTGAGTTACATTTAAGCCCTCTACAAGCTTGTGTTTCAACCATTACAAAAGTAGCTGAAAAGCTGGACAGAATGGAGAACAAACAAGAAGATATAATAGACAAACTATCAACCGTGCCTGATGCTGATGAATCCATGGTGGTAATAGATAACTCCAGTGGGGAACAGAATTCCCAAAACAGCCTACTGGACAGGCTGATCAACTTGATTTCCTCCCAGCTGGCGTCATCCAGCGTCTCAGCTATCAAAAGAAGATGTGCTCCTGCTCAAGCAAGAGACAACAGTAAGACTACATCACATTTTGCCTCGTGGCATTACCTACATGACCATGAAGAAGATATGAAGAAGAGGCATAAACAACCAACTCCTGCACTTCAAGCTTGGGTAAAAGAATAACAAGACAAATGAACTACCAAGGTGAACTTCTCCAAAAAGGTGATTGCTCCAATTGCTGCAGACAAGAGAGGTAACAAATAGAGGGGCCCTGCCCCCAGCCAGGAGGGGAAAGGGATAATAGAGTTTATTGGACTGTGTGTGTTAGATGGCCTGGCACAACAGAATCATGGGAGTATAAGGCCCTGGTGGACACCGGTGCTCAGTGCACCCTAATGCCCTCGAGTCACCAAGGGACAGAATCAATTGATATTCATGGGGTGACTGGGGGTTCCAAAGAGCTGACTGTGTTGGAGGCTGAAATCAGCCTTGCTAGTAAAGACTGGCAAAAGCACATATCCAGAGAACAACTACATACACCAGCAGCCTTTGCAGTCAGTGAGGAGATGTAACTCTTGGCAAGGTCACCTGATGTGCTCTTCTCCATCTGCTTTTCTTCATCAGCTCAACTAGACTGCACTTCTCACCTCAGCATTGTGGTAAGGCATATCCACCTTTTGCACATACTCTCTCATTATATGTTGCCGATACTATATTTAGTAAATTAGTTTGTTTCACCTCAGATTGTTGCTGCTCTTTTCAGTTATTTTGTGGTACCGTGTTTCCCTTTTCTGGAGGCGAGGATCCATGGATCCCTCTGCCCTGCTAGTCACAGAACTGGGCCGAACCAAACCGTAAACCACTGACACACTACGATGGTCATGTCACAACAATCTCACTCTCATCTTTATAGCATTATTTTGAGCCAGAAAAGTCTTTCACCCGCATAATGCTAAACTTTCCAGATGATATGCTGCAATTTGATGAGTGTTGTGCTCTTACACATCTCCGCACCAATGAGATTTTTACATACCAGATTCACTGTTAAAGGCAATAAGTATGAATGTCATAGTCCATGCTCATGTTATTCATCAGTAAAATCACTGATGTTAAAATACACAGGTGCCTTCAAGGAAGGACGATGGATAGATTCTACAGTTTGTGCTTTAAAACACTCTTCCTAATTATGGTGTTTCCTGCAGTTGGCTCACTATTAATACTTACCTCAAATTTTCTCAGGGACTGTTTTCTCATTCTAGTAAACCAGAAGCTAAAGAGAAAACACAAAAAGTGGCAGCTAATAGACTCTAAATGACTGTTCGCATTATTGAATAATAAGATAAAGGTAATGCCTCATTAGATGAGATATATGTGTTTGCACAGCGTATCTGAAAATATAAAAAAAACACACGACACCACCTTGAGAGAAAAGAATAAATAAAATAACAGCTTTTAAACATAAAAACACAAGACCAATAATTCTAAGATGTTATTAAGCTTTGTTCACTTAAACAGTGGGGGTGGAAAGAGGGTATGCAGGTGTCATGGTTTTATGTTTTTTTGGTTTTCAGTATTCTGCATCAAAACATCATGTAGTGCACTGGGAATTAAAGTGTTAATGCTCCAATTCTGGGTACCTATCCCTATACATCACAGAAGTCATGGGATCTGGTCCTTCCAAGTGGTGCAGTCTCTTGCTGCCTGGCAGTGGGTGCTGGAGGATACTTTCCGAGCCATACCCAGCTTTCCAGGTTTGAGTCCATCTCAGGAACTCTCTCTCCTAGTTTAATTGATTTATTAGCCTCAATTTCAATTAGATTGCATTATACTGTGTTACCTTGCATTCTGATATCATAGTTAGTAAAATAAGTTTTCCTCCATAGATCATTGCCACTGTTCTGGTGGGTTTTTTTTCTTTTTTTTTTTTTCTTCTTCCCTTCCTTGAGCCCAACTCCCATCTCCCTAGCCCTTTTCCCTTTCCATTCCCATTTTGTGGGGCCAGGGGGGCCCAGGGTCCTACTGCCACTCTGTTATGGGCATAGATTGATTTAGTTAACTCTGTAATAGTTTATTTTGGTGGAGAATGTGGGCATTAGCTGCTTTTTAGCTTTTAGAATGAATCTCTCTCTATGCTCTCAGAGAGCTTGGTTAGGGAACACTATCAGTAGTTCAGATTTCTGTGCTGAAAAACTTGACCTTGAAAGCCCAGGCATACTGCCTAGTCTGCTTTGACTGGGCAGTGCTTTTCCCTTTTTTTTTCCTCCTCTCACTACTTCCCATTCATTAACCTCTTTTTAGCAGATACCAGCTATGAACCCACTCTTTATTGCGGGGTCTTTGTAGGGATTTGTAAGGGATTAAAAGCCGTCATGTTACTCACGAGTTATTGGCTAATTATCATTATTGTAATTACCTGTTGTGAAATTGTGTTCACATATAACCAAATAAGGGCACTGATGGAGACACCTGCATAGTACTTATATGCAATGTGGTATGATTTGAGTTTTGATACTTACATCCCAGATAGCATAGCTAATTTTACAATCAGCTACATTTGAAATGGAATAGCTAATTTTATAAAGACAATGTTCAGACCAGTTTCTAGGCTTTCTTCTCAGTTTGTCACACATTTTTCAAATGTTGAATTAATACTCCTGTGCGTATTATCAGTCTCCCTGAACGTTTTCCAAGGCATGCATGGTATGTAGAAGGAGTTTCCTCCAAAACTAGAGAACGCTGACTGGCAGGAAAAATGGAGAGGTTTAGGAAAACATCTTAGAAGCATAGGGATCCGTGATGTCATTGGATTTCACTCTTGAACACCTATGGGATCCTGAGAAACTAAGCCAGTATTTGAGGCAGGGACAGTGCGGCTTATATAAATCTAAGGAGGTACAACTTATTTGGGGTTTGGCTTGTGCTTACTGTGCCCTAAATAATACCATTCTGGAGACAGAGTTTCCACGCTGAGGTTCAAGCCAAAGGGAAGAATATCCAAGTCAAATATGATCAATTACAGGAGACACCAGTAACAATATCAGTTGCCCCCATGGAAGGCAAGAAATGGAAACAAGAGTCCATGTGTCTAGAATGAAAAAAAGAAGAAGCAGAGGAGGTGGGGGAAGATCCAGGTGAGGGGCTCTCCTCAGAACCACCATCATCGGGAAAGGCAAAAAAAAAAACTAGGAGACATGCAGAAGAGGGTGATGAAGAGGAAGTCTATTACTACTTGTCAGTCTCTGAAGGTGACTGAAATCCAAGGCTCAAGAAAGGAATTCACACAGTGCCCAAATGAAACTCTTGTTTCCTGGTTGCTTCACTGTTGGGACAGCGGGACCAGTAGCTTGTCTCTAGATGGTAATGAAGCTCACCAACTGGGAGGCATTGCCAGAGATCCAGCTATTGACAGAGGAATTAGTTGATGTTGGGATAGGGCTGCCATCCTCTGGGAACAATTGTTAGTAGCCATGAAGGAAAAGTATCCCTTCAAAGACAGCACATTGTATGACCTTAACTTTGTTCCTAACCAACCATGTCAAGACCACGACCCTGAGAGAGTGAGGATGATGCCAAGTATATGGCAGAAGCTCACAACAACAGCACCAGAAAGATAGGCCAGTACACTGGTAGCAACATCTGACAGATACCAGGACCAATAGAGAAAATCCCTACTTTTTGAGTTGATTTGATTGAGAATTACAAAGTAGATCAACCACCAGTGCAGTTGCTCCAGTTACCACCCTATTGTGACTGGCCCAGGAGCTCCATGTATACTTGGTATTGTTTACATCAGAAGGGGGCATTTCAAGGATCCTAGGGGGTATAGATGGGCCTTGGGAATAGCTGCTGTAGACACAGACATTAGGCAGCTGTCTGTTGCGGGGCTGCTACAAGAGCAGCAGGGACTGACAGCCACAAAAACAGGTGGTAAACAGCAGTGGGAACAAAATAACAAGGAAAGGAGAAGTGTAACCATTTGGTATAGGTAAAGGGTGCACAGAGGGAAAGAGGGTGCAGTCAGCAGTTTATGGGCTGGTTCAGCCCAGTTCTGTGACTAGCAGGGCAGAGGGATCGATGGATCCACACCTTCAGAAAAGGGAAATGGGGTACCCCAAAATAATTGAAAACAGCAGTAAAGATCTGAGGTGAAACAAATTAATTTACTAAATATAGTATCAGCAACATATAATGAGAGAGAAAGAGTGTGTGCAAAAGGTGGATAGGCCTCACCACAACGCTGAGATGAGAAGTGCAATCCAGTTGAGCTGATGAAGAAAAGCAGACAGATAAGAGCAGATGGAGAAGCACAGGCAAAGATGAGCACATCAGGTGACCTTGCCAGAAGTTACATCTCCTTGCTGACCGCAAAGCCCCCTGGGGAATGTAGTTGCTGTTCTCCTATGGACAGGCACCCAGAACTTGAGCATCAACAGTCAAACCCCCAGTGCATTACATGATGTTATGATGTGGAATACTGGTAACCAAAAATCATAAAACCATGACATGATTTGTCTATCGCTCTGTAAACACCATGACAGTGTTCCTCTGAGGCTACATCAGTAGGTACTTCCAGCATTGGGAAGGCTGTGACCTGTCCTACTACTTTAATAAAACCAGTTCACCAGCTTGGAGTATCTGTGCCTGTTTTAATGCACCCAAAAGGTCCCAGAAGTACAGGGACCTTCCTGATGCAAAACAGTACTGAAGAACTAAAGGTAAGTGAGCTTAGTACTGTAGGAAGCACTGTTCAGAAATGTGTACATCTTTCTTCCCTGTCACTATCCTTGAATATAGCACTCCTGACGCTTCTGCCTTACTGTGATTATTTGCTTCCTTTAAGATTTTTGTTTTCCATGCAAATGTTCAAAACACTATAGTATACAGGACACCCTTGAGTTGATGATGCAAGGTGACTCTGTGAGCATTATCTCTCACTAGTGACATTACCTTATTACTGAATACTGGAAACGCCAGTTGTACAATCAAAGAACATTAAAATACTGTATAATGAAAGAATATTAAGATGTTATAATTATGGAATAAACAAGAGAGTTAGGCAAAGCAACACAAACAGGACAGATAGGATGCTCACCCATATCCTGGGCTCACTTAGGAAACTCCAACAGAGGGGATTTCTAGAAGAAATCTTTCCCCCCTGGTAGTCAGCTCTTAAATAGGTCTAGGAGAGGTGGAGCCAGGCTCCACCCCTTCCTGCAGCACAGGTGAATTGCCTTATACCTGTGCTCCTGGGGGGTACAGAGGTTCAGGCTGTGACTCAGCAATTCACATACACCAGTCTTTGCTTGTATTCAGGCCACGACTGTTAGAATTCAGCACAATGCTATTGAAGTGTTACACAGATTTTCACAGGTTTGCCAAATATTTTGTTGGTTTTTTTTTAATTGAGAAATTGTACAAGCTTAAATATAGCTAAACTCAAGGTTAGCATACATCAGGATCTTACAGCTTTTTTATTAGAAATCACAAAGCAACAAACTGGCTGGAGGGCCGTGCCCAGTGGGTGGTAGTTAATGGCGTGAAGCCCACCTGGTGACCTGTTTTAAATGGTGTCCCCCAGGGGTCGGTACTGGGGCCTATCTTGTTCAATATCTTTGCTGATGACCTAGATGAGGGGATTTAGTGTACCCGCAGTAAGTTTGCAGATGACACCAAGTAGGGAAGTGGTGTCAATCTGCCTGAGGGTAGGGAGGCCCTTCAGAGGGATCTAGATAAGCTGGATCAGTGGGCTGAGGTGAATGGGATGAGGTTCAACAAGGCCAAGTGCTGGGTCCTGCGCTTCGGCCACAACAACCCACAACCCCATGCAGGGCTATAGGCTTAGGGACAAGTGGCTGGATAACTGTGAAGAGGAAAGGGACCTGGGGATGTTGGTTGATGCTTGGCTGAACATGAGCCAACAGTGTGCCCAGGTAGCCAAGAGGGCCAATGGCATCCTGGCTTGCATTAGAAATAGCGTGGCCAGCAGGAACAGGGAGGTGATCATCCCCCTGTACTTGGCAGTGGTGAGGCTGCACCTTGAGTACTGTGTTCAGTTTTGCAAGAAATATGCAAAGAAAAAAATTGCAAGAAAGACATTGAGGCCCTAGAGCATGTCCAGAGAAGGGCAACGAAACTGGTGAGGGGCCTGGAGCACAAGTCCTATGAGGAGCTGCTGAGGGAGCTGGGATTGTTTAGTCTGGAGAAGAGGAGGCTCAGGGGAGTCCTCATCGCACTCTACAACTTCCTGAAGGGAGGTTGTGATGAGGAGGGGTTTGGCTTCTACTCCCAGGCAACAAACAGGACCCGGGGAAATGGCCGCAAGTTGTACCAGAAGGTTTAGGAAGAGGTTTAGGTTAGACTTAAGAAAGAACTTTATCTCTCAGAGAGTAGTCAGGCATTGGAATGGCCAGCCCTGGGAGGTGGTGGAGTCACCGTCCCTGGCAGTGTTCAAGAGGCATCTGGATGAGGAGCTGTGAGATATGATTTATTGCTTGTGGTAACAGTGGGAATGTGAAGAAGGTTGGACTAGATGATCTTATAGGTTGTTTCCAACCTTGTGATTCTATGATTCTATGAAATTCTACAGTCCCTTCATCTTGTGTTGTTTGGATTTCTATAGAGATAGTGAAATTCTGATGACGAAATTCCTGTGAATATTTTAGAGGCTGGGATACATGAAGAATCGGGAGTTTAAACTCAGGAGAGACTGGTGACTCTGCAGCCTTCAGCCTTTTTATCTACCAAATGTATGCAGCTATTTAGCATATTTCCTTGTCCACAGTTTTGAAATGTCTGTGTCAGATAATTCTTTTGAAATTTCTAGTCACAGCAGTTCCATACTGTATGGATACCTCCACTATACTAGGTGCCTGATTTTACACCACTTTAGCAACAAACACTATGGCTCCTCTTAGAGGCAAAATGTTACTCTGAAGGTAGAGCTCTCCTGCTTGTCTCAGCTGGAGAGAAACAGCAGACCTTTTCTCTAAAGACATATTAATTGAATGGTTTGGGGAAGTAAGATAGGGTTTTACTTCTTTCCCGTCACCGTAGCATGCAAATAGTAACATAGAGAATTAGAGCAATGATAGATAATGTGTAAATGCCTTAAAGTAACTATAGCATATCCTGTCTTTAAAGAGATTGGAAAAGGGAAGAATGTGACTGAAAGTATTTTCTGCCTTCCACATTCCCTCTGTTCCCTGTGAATCTGTACTGCAGTGAACAGATCTGTGTGTCAGAGGGATGATAGGGAGCGCAGTGCAGCAGTGGCTCTGGAGGGCTGCAAGTCCTCATGCTCAGGGGAGTGAAAGCACGGTGATTAGGAGTTAGGGCACAGCTGGTCTTGGAAAGAAACCCTGGGGATAGCCAAGTTTGGAGAAGTTTTAATACCATTGTTGCTGTTGTTGTTTCCAAGTTTCCAACGTAGACAAATCCCAGGAATGCAGAAATTACAGAATAGCTCAGGTCTTGATGTGGAGAGGTTATGGACTCAAATGCTGTGTTACCACCTGCACAGGGATGTATTATCAATACATGGCTATCTCAGGAGACACACTTCTGAATTATTATTATTTTTTATTGTATGTCAGAGAAGAGGAGATAGTAAAAGCCATAACTCAACAGCAGGGTTTTATATTGTGTCTTTTGTGTGTTTCTCAAATTAATTTCAGTGAACAAAACCTAAAATCTGCTGAATTGTATTCAGTGAGTTTGTAGTCTACATACATGCAACTTCATAGAGGTTTTCAGAAATGTTACTTCTCTGTCAATAATGTTCTCCACATTTCTGGTTCCTTTATTGTGTAGTATTCAGTAGTAAGATTTCATTTGAGATATGCCCATGAGTTTTAACATTATACTGAAATGCATCTATTGCAAATTAGTGTTTAAAGGCACTTTTTACTCCACATGGAGCTGCTCTGTCTTGATGACAATAGCATGTGCTTAAAAACCTCAGCATCAGCTCTTATTTACCATCAAAAAGGAAAAAAACGCATGCAGATCACATGAACAGTTTATGAACAGAGTATATCCAAAGCCTCCCCACCCCCAGTCTAGTGTTTCAGTTTCTGCAAATTATTTGTTGTAATCAGTGTAATTCCATTCCGTTTGAGAGAGTACAATAACAGATATGAGTTTATCTGTAATTTTTCATCACTCTTATTCTCTGAAAACACGGTGCTCCTATGTCTTGATATTTTGATTTTTGTGAAGTTATGAGAAATAGTGAGCATAAGATGCTGTCTGCCAGTGAGTGATCTGTTCAAAACTTCATTAATTAAAATCTGAGCTATTTCTTGTTTCTGTCCACAGCTGTGTATACCAGAATCTGATAAAATATGCAGAAAGTGCAGAAAAAGGGTGAGTTAATCATCAACTTTTATTCTTAGAATATTTTGCTCTGTGATTCAGTGTAAAAGGCAGCTATAAGCCATTCAATACTCTCTTTCGTTGGAAAGGAAAAGAAATGATCATCTGGCTTTCTAAATTACACACCTTCTTTCCAACTTTAGTTAGATTCATTTCTACATTTTCTTTCAGTCTTTGTTAGAAAAGAAAAACAAAAGAAATCTAACGATACAATTCTCATTATACAGCTATCAATTGCATAAAATATCTTTGTTTAGAGGCCTAATAAAATTGGTCATATAAAGAGGAAATGAGAATTTTAATGTAAAACGAAGCTGACAGTGCTCTTCTATTACTATGGTCTTATTAGGGAAAAATTCTCTGACATCTGTTTATCCCCTGCAGCCAACCTTGTATTCAGAATACAGTAATTGATTCACAGCATCCACTGGGGATCTAACTGGCTCACTTTTCCACACCGCACTACACAGGTATCTCTGCAGCTAATTTTGAATGTACATCTACATCGTTATCTCCTGGTGAACTGTGACCCGAAACACTTTGGAGGCCCAGATGAAAGTGCTTCCTCACCCCTCCAGTGCTGGGGGTGCAGGCATTTCTGCAGCGCGGCAATTCACCCAGGACACCCAATCACAACCAGCCCCTTTGAAGCCCCGCTCAGCTGGGAGACCATGAATGATTCATGGCTTCTCTACACACACTAAAGGGGGAAGAGCAAAGCTAGTGTGTATTATTCAGGACTGCATCCTCAATAAGCCTCCATGTTCAGCAAATTGCTACAACATTTTCTGCTTAGTCCTCACCTGTATACAACATCTCTTTCTGTGTGCAACCTGCTCATTTTAACAAAGATAGGTTGATTATTTAGGAGGCCGTGTTAACTAACACCAACACAAATAAAGAAGTTCAGTATTGGTGCGTGAAAGCAACAAGGAAAGCATTATAAGGAAATCAAGGAGGATGATATTTTTGCAGCATATGTTGAACTATGAATTTCTTATTTATCCATTTCAATTTCCACCAGTCACTGTCATCACACAGGAAAATTTGTATCTCAGCTTAGTTTTGGTATGTGGTTTCTCTACTGTCTGTTATATGTTTGATGAAAGATGGCTAAGTGCTATAGCAATCAAATGTGACAGAAGTTGATATTTACAACTAATATCTGTAACAGATATTAACAGATCTGTAATCTCATTCACATAAAAGTTTCCAGTATAAGAGACAATAGTTGATGAAATAACAGTCTCTCTCTTTTATTTTGAAGATCTCATTGTGTACCTGGGCTGGTGAAATCATAAATATCTGCAAATATCTACCAGATGTTTCATACCATTCAGACAGATCTCCTGGATCCTTCTGAGGTCAGAAGCTGAAAAGCCTGCTACTTGAAAGTCTAATAAGAACATGGCAAATGCATAACGTAATTCAGTTCTCGTTGTCCTCATTCCTTCATTACTGGCACACAGAGGAGTTTGCACAACTAAAAGTCACTCATAAGAAAATGACACAAAGTGATAAGAAGGAATATGACAAAATAAACTGTCCTCATAGCTGCAAGTGCAGCTTTCAACATTCTCAGATGCTTGCTTGTAATCAGAGATAACATGCAAATACTTGTCATCAGTTTCACTTCTTTGGAAGCACAAATTAAGAGATTAAGTAAATTAATTAAGTAAATAAAGTATCTACAAAAGAAAGAAAATCAGCAAACCTTATCACTGCAGGAATGGGATCTCTTGACTTCAAACGACGTTACTGTAAGGCTGATGCTTCACCTGCTTATTCAACATCTGATATCACTTATTTTGGTGCTTCCTCATATCTGGTCCCTTGTGAAACATTTATTTGGACAACGATATTTTATTTTCAGAGGCAAAGTATAATTTCATTAACTTTCTGTGGACTGACTTGTGGAGAAAAGTGAGGGCATTGTCAAAGAGCACCAGTATTTAAATCCAAACATTTCTGTGGTCATAAATGGCTGACTCTTCATATATGAATGTTAATTGCCACATATATAAATAACCCGCTCTGTAATTATCTTGATGTGAAAATAAGATAACACCCACAGGAAGAACAGCTAAGAGAGGAATTATTTGACTGACATTGTAGAAATAATTTTTTTTAATATTGGTACAAGTATCAACACTAATAAACAATCCTCACAGTAAGATCAGGGGAAAATACTGCCATACACAGCAACAAAGAAACAATATGATGCTGCTGCCCCTGCTGCTTAGCACTTCTAATCTTGTGTACAGAAATATAATTTCAAAAAGTGAACTGGTACTTTCAACATATTTGTCACCTCTTCCTATGAGATGTATCTGCTTTGTTATAGTAAAGACCAAACTTAAGGAGCTGCTTAAAAGAGAATCCATCTCACTTAACACAAACTAATATGGTTGGAATTTCCACAGAACATGTAGACTTATATTTCTCTTAAAACACGAGAGAAGGAAGAAGAGGAACCATTTATTGTTCCTTGGGGATAGTAATTTTCAGGGTAGCTCTGTGCCCTATGAAAACTGTACACACTATGTTACAGAGCCTGACTGGCTCCTTGCCTGTGTCCCTCATGGCCTTATGAACTTAGTACACTTCTTTTTATGGTTGTCCAGATTCAATAAGAGCCAAGAGTTCTTGGTTAGTGAGAGATGTGATAGAAAAATGAATGTATGTCTTTTGCAGCACAAAGTAGCTGTGAGATGAGGTATACCAACTCTGTACTTTGAAATGAGGAATCCATGTCCAAGAAAGCTGGAACTATATTTAGAAGATTTTGTGTAATCAAAAAGCACTTGCTTTGTTGTTTGGGAACAGGTTAAAAACTCAGGAAATGGTCAGGCTAACAGAGAAACCCTATTCCTCAGCACTTTTTATAAGAAAACAGCTTCTGATTCAGCATGTGTGGTTTTGACATTACTTTTCTGAGATGCTTAAGTCTCCTTATGTAGAGCACAGAATTTAGGCTTTTAATTGTGAATTTTGGACTCCATTCACAGGCAGATATTTGCAATTTGCAATTCTAAAGGTCAATGAAATATTTTAACAATTTTGTACTAAATTATACAGTCTCCTTACATATATTTGAATTGTTCCAGTTATCATTAATTTTATATATGCAAAAGGAATTGAATTGAAATGAGAATCACACTCAAAGGTTAAACAGAGTAAAATAAAAAGTCAAAGATTTCCACACTTATCCTTCGGAGTTTTAAAGTAATGAGTAGAGCAATAATGGTGGCTAAAGATCGATGACTGATTAGAGGAATTTGAGAAACCAGACCTGTGTCTTTAGACCTCTGTTTGAACAGGCTATGCCTTTGCATTTGCTTCTGACCATAAAACCCACCTTAAAACACAGCTCAGTTATAACCCACAACCTTCTCCTGTTTCTCAGCCCACTCTCTTCCTCAGGAGAATTTCTCGACTACGTGCCGGAAGTTGGTATATCACTGAAGCAGACTGAAGCAAAGCTTCAGGGATGAGTTTACAACAGTACCATACACTGAACTTGCTGTGAAACAAATTTTTTTTTAAGAAAAATTCCTAGTTCCAGAAACAGACTGCCCTGCAGTTTGGTTTGAAAGAAACTTTGTTTCACAGGGCAATGAAAATCCTGGGCCGCACTGCAAGGATCACCGAAACTAAATTTAACATGGAATGATCAAGGCATACAATAGCTAGTAGGGCTTTATATATACATGTATACATACTTGCAAACATATATGGAGAAATTATGAAAATAAACTCTTTATATCCCAAACTAAAAGAGTAGTGACAGTTATCTAGTATTCAATGGCTGGATATTCTAAGTGGGAAATACAGCTTTGCCCCTTATTTTCCTTCTATTCCCTGGGAATGTATCCCTGGGTGCATAGTGCCTCTGATCCAACAGAGAAAAGGAAATCTGTGGCCTCTTATGGATAAATTGATATCTGTTGATTAGGGAACCCCAATATCAAAATGTACATGGAAAATGTTCCCTCGTTTCTTTAAGCTGTCTTGCAGAGATCTGTAATTAGACCAGGTTTCCAGTCCCACCGTTATTATATAGAAGTCAATTCAGTGATCAGACTTAGAGGTTATGGTAGTGTTAGACTCCTGACAAATTCTCACAGTTTACTAGTGATCTTAAAGTCCATTGTGAGGTGTAGTTCCTATGCATTATTTAAAGAAATTGTCCTAATATGGGTGTTTGAATTGTATCTAAGGGCTGGACAGATGAAGATTAGGCAATGCAGCACTGAGCTCTGATGTGTCATTTCCCATTTTAGGATATAGTTTTGAGACTTAAAGGCTTGTGTCTTTGCTGAACACAGGAAGCCTGACATCCAAGCAGTAGCTGGGGACTGAGACAGATCTGTGATTTAAATGCATTAAGATTGATCAAATGTTAGTCTCTGAAATAGATATTCTAATGTAAATTATAACTCATTAGTTGAGAATGTTATTGTAAAAACTGTTTCTAAGGTTTTCAATTTAATACACAGTTAGTTTCATTGTATCCAGTTAGCTAAACATTCCTTTTCAGAATACTTTCAATTTAGATTTCTGTCATCTCTAAGTTAGTTTAAATTACTAATGAATTTTAGGGCATAATTTTTTGTCACACTGCGCCTATAACTTCAGTGGCACAAACAGCTAAACCTGAAGTTTAAAGGATTTGATACAGCTTTACTGACCAATTTAATAAGGTTCCTTAATACTTTATTTTAAATCATAATTAAACTGACTTATGAATATAAGTTTAACTCATAAATCATGCATTTCAGAAGTTCATACAAACCAAAATTTTGACTGAGAGAGAACCAGCTTTACATATTTGTAATATTTGCCTTTTCTAAACAATGCTGTATTTCCTTGTAATCTGAGACCAACTGAACGTCCTTTCCAATTGTATATTAAAACTCTATTTTTTTTCTGCAGAGCCCAGATTTTCCTTGTTGCTCAGTAGGATGCAAAATATGCAAAGGAATGCTGGTCCATGATGTGCCCCTAGATATTAAACCAGAAGTATTAGTAAGAGTAATACTATAAAAACTATAAAGATTATTGAACATATTCAATTATTTATTAGATTATACAACTCAAGAAATAATTTTAAGTGTCAAATTAAGAATGTAGTAATAATTTATCTCTTATTTACAACAGGCTTGCACAGATATAACCATCTTCACCTCTGTCTTTCATTTGAGAGAGTAAAAGAAATACCTTGTCCCTCTAACATAGCTTAGATAGAAAAGATAAACTTTTGTCTCTTTGTACTTTAATTCTCACTGTTTGACATCTGACTTTTAAGTCAATAAGTCAATATTCCCTTATATATAAGATCTGAAACTTAGCAATGTTTATTTCCTTAGTACAGTACTTAATTAAAATGTTCACATATATAGTGAACTCTTCTGCAAATGTATTGTCTACAGAAGAAACATCTGTATGTCTCATCCCACAAGCTTGGCTTTTATACCCATTGCAGAGAAACAGGCATTTCTAGCATGCGATTAATCAGAATTATTTTAGTTGCCTCCTTCTGGTGAGGCGTTCATACCCAAAGTCTTGGTGCTGGGAAGGTGATAATTTAGATCAGATTCATCTCAGGTCTCTACAGTTCTACTCATAATGGTGTACATTCATTTTTCATGTGGAGATGAAAAATGTTTTGAGAACGAATCTAAAAGAAGGAAGGATGCAAAGACAGGAGAGTTGCAAATATAAGGGGACGGTAAGAAAAAAAGACTTCAACAAGAGAAGGATTTCAGATGAATAGGAAGTTGGAGAGAAGCTGAAAAGTTATGGCATAAAAGTAGAGAGCATGTTAGGAAGAAGTGACATGAGTGGCAATCAGATCAGTGTTCAGAGCCATCAAGATGAACACAAAAAGCTTCAGTTTGATGGGAAAGCAAAGGATGATCTAACCAAATGAATTAGAAGAGCAAAAGCTCACCGAAGGATGAACAAGCAAGACTTGTAGTCATTGCATTTGAGTGCCATGAATGTGGAAACTGTAGGGTGCAGAAACTTATAAGCATAAAATGAGGAAACATTGCAACCTGGGTATATTGTGCATCGTATATTTGCGTACAGCGAGAAGCTACAAAGGCTTGAGTTTCAAACTTTCCATTAGCTGTAATATGGTACTCATTAAAAGATCTGGTTTAGGAGATGGAAGGGAGAGGTCTTCATTAGGAGGAGGAAAAAGTTGTTCAAATATTTTTTGTTGCTTTCTTCTTTTGGCCTTACTGTTCACTGCTTTCATTATAAAATTTCAGGTCTCATATATAGTCTCATGCCTTCAAGTAACTGGGCAGTTTAAGCAAACCATTGATCACAGAAGTATTCTTGTCTAAGCAAGCACAGTAGAGGATTCTGAATAAATAAACCAGCCTTTGTGAAAGCAGCTTGTCCTTTCAGGATGACAAACTGGGAGAAGACTGATGAAAAGAAACATTGAATGGTACAGGAATGGATAATCTTTTTCTGACACTGAAAGAAAATTCCTTGTAAGGAGGACAGAGAAAGGTGAAAGATACTGTAATAGAAGCAACCTGTTACACACTTTTTTTACAAACTAACATTTCTGAAATCTGTTGCAATATTTTTAGACTATTTAGCACATCAGTCACAGAAGCCTTGCAAAAAGACTCATGAACACTGAAAATTTCACGGGCCATCCTGACATTTCTGTAAGCCTTTTAGGTAAGCATCTACTCCTTCCCATGTCCTCCAGTGTGCATAAACTGTAAATTTAAACTCCAGCTTTACACCATTCTCTATACATCCTAAAATCAGATAGGTAATGTTGTCTCAAATGGATATGTTTGCAAATGGAACCATATTAAATTCACCATTCCCGTTCAGTCTTTGAGGACATCTGTTTATTGCCAGTAGAAATAACTCGGTGTGTAATCTTCTGAGGAATATCATTTTTATTTTAATTGTACTGGTATTGAGATGATGGAGTAGTCATCTCAATTGCAAGTAATATGGTTAGAGCTATCAAGTCATTTACTTACATGAAAAATTACAGATATGCAAGCAAAAGGAATATTCATAAGATACTAACTGTTGATAGTGTAAAGAATGGAACAGACTTGTTTGCTTCATGACACATTTTATTTCATTTAATTTTATTAATGTCTATAATTTCGTGAAAAGAATACTTATCATCTAAACAATTAAATTCATAAATTAGCTAAAGTGTATATTTGTCTCATTCTGACAGAACAAAATCCTGCTAAAATGAGAGCAATAAAATTTAAATGAGTATAAATTGGGATAGCAAAGGCATTAAACCCTTTAGTAAGTATCTAATGGACAAAATGAAAATATGGAGTAGATATCAGTGCTCACACTTAAATAAAATGCAAAGTCAGCACTCTGGTCATGATGTCAAAGTTTAGTTTAGGTATGTAAGTTATAACCATTCAGAGAAGCTCCTGTTTTCCCTGATTCAATTAAATAAATAAATAAATAAATAAAAGTATCTTGAACCTGTTCTTCAAGGCCAGAGAGATATTTCAGCAATACAGGAATAGAACCAAAATAGAATAAATGATTTGTCTGACTTTCTGTAAAAGCAGGACCAAAACTGCAACTTCAGTAAGGATATATTAAGGATATATTTTGTACAGTGTGCTGAGCAGCGCACTGGACACATGGAGTTTTGGACAATGCATGTGCATATGCATTACAGTTTAGCAGTTTAGATATAGATATACAGATATAGAAAGGCTGCTCAAGCTGTAAAAAAGTAAAGTAAGGTGATAGCTAAACCCAGCCCCCTCCTCTCTTTAAGAGCCTATACATCTACACTTACTTCTTCTCTAAAAGTTTTCTGGATGCACTTTGACATTTCAGTAGAATAAGGAATGATTTCAGTCAGCAGAGCATTAGGTAAAAGTTCATCTTTTGGGAAAGTGTGTGAAGAGAGCATCAGAACATTTTGAAGTGTATGAATTAGTGCTTCTAACTCTGAACCAAGGCACTAAAGCCAAAGGGGGGGGGGGGGGGGGAAAAAAAAAAAAAAAAAGGTAATATTGATTTTTCTTCAGAGGAAAAAGAGAAGCTGCATTTCTACCGATCCTCATCTGCTGAGCTCTCCCTTTCGGGGCTATGCCCGTGCTTGCAAAATGTGGAATACAAGCTATGAGCAGGTGAAACTCCTAGGAACAGCTGGTTCACACAACGTTCAGAGACTTTCTTGTGTATCCTTGCTAACAGCCCATCCTCTCATAGCAGACTTTCCCTGTTATTAATTCACCTCACTTCCCAGCCTTGCAGAAACTTGGCAGTGAGGATAATCTTACTAGAGTTCTCTTAAGCTAGTGTACACTCATTTTTGTTTAGATGTGTCTGTGCCCTGCAATAAAGACATTCCTACCCAGCTATGATTGAGCTGGCCACAAAGCTAATTAAAGGAAAATATAGTTCAGAGCTGCCACACTGAGAGAGGATTTTGGCCATGGGGCTGCACTGACAAGTGTCCTGCCTTTTTGGCTCAGCTTAACCCCTTGCACTGGAGCTTTGCTGTACGTGTGCCAGCCCTCTGAGAATAATCTGGAATTTCAGTGGAGATATATCACTTGGAAAGCATTCTAAGGATCAAATCCTGTTTCTTCACATTCCATTCCTTTTATAAATTGGTGGTTGCTAAAGAGTCAAATCACAGATATGGCTGCAGCAGGCCAGCAGGGCCAGAGCCCGGAGGAGCTTTTTCTGAAGCAGAAAATCTCAAATTAATATTAAAGTTAACTTTAATATACCTAGCCCCTATCAATTAAAACCGAACTGGCAAGAATGCATGAAGTTGTGTTTGTGATACTGGTCACAATAGAAATAACCCAAATTCAAAATCCTCCATCTGAAAGTATCTCTTTAAGAGATCCACAGTTAATTTTATTAATTTGGAGACGAAAGAAAACAGGCAGGTGCATAACACTGACATCTTTATAAAATATTTAACAAAGGTATCTGTCAAGGTTTTCTTTATTTATTTACTTTTTTACACCATAAGCTTCCATCCACTTCTTGACATAGAAAACAAAATTAAAAAAAATTGAAAAACCAGTCAAATGGAAAGCGCATATAGGATCTCCAATCACATCAGCAGAAAGCAGAATCGTTTTTGGACTTCCACATGTGCGAGACAAGAAAAGACTACTGTTAACTTTTCACTGGATAAAGGGGCCATTTTCAAGCATTCTTATGTCCTTTTTTCGCACTAGACTTAAATCTTATCCATGAAATCAAACAGGGATCAGCTGAAATTTCATTAGCGTTGTGGCTGGACTTCACTCAGAGGAAGCAATTTAGAATAACTAGGGCTCATTTTAGGTAGACATAGATGGAGACGTGAGTAGCTGAATTTCATTTCCTCCTTTAACATGCATGAATGTTTTAAAAACTGGCTTAATATGTACCTTGAATGCATAAAGGCCTATGAGTAAGAATAATATTCAAAATTAATTTAAGAGGCAAAGGAAGGTGGCAAAGGGGGACGAACCAGGTTAATAAATTAATCTTCTCTAGCAGCAGATGTTCATCTGAAAGGAAAGAAAACATCATTTCAAGGGAAAAGCTTTAGACACCAGCAGTTTGAACTTCTTAGTCTTTTCTTTGTGGGTATACGTTTAAGAGAAAATACTATATTAAAAAGAAACATAAACTTTATACTCACAAGTACATGAATCTTCTCACACATACATATATGTGCAAATAGAAATTTTATTAATGTAAATAGTGTTGATGGGAGAAGAGATATTCATATCCTTCACAGGTTCTTATTTTTGAAATCACTTGCCTAGACACATCACTTACATAATGCTTAAATCTTAGCAGGTCCCGTTATCAGAAATCATCTTCCAAATAAGCAAATATCTTCATTATATGAAAAGCCAAAGGCAGTCTTGACGTAAGAGTTGTTTGGTAAAAATGGTTATGTCTTCTACTCAATGGACCAGCTCCTGTGCAGAATGGAACTTCTAACAAAACATGAGATCTTTTTCCCTTTCAGCAACAGTGAACATTCACAATACTAGCTGCTTACTTAGAAGTTCTGCTTCTGCTACACAGAGATAAAATTATGTACCTAGATAGATGACATTTCAATAGAAGCAATAAAGTCAGGCATCTTAGAACCAAGGCTTCTCTTTTCTCCTTTTCACGTAGCATTTGATATTACTGTGTATTACGTTACAGCAAAAACTTCTGCCTTTGGAATCTGTTGCATGTGTTATTTAATTATTCTGTCATTCACTAGAATTATACTGTGCACAGAGAGTTTTTATCCTCAATACGTTATATTAATTTGAATTGATCTGAAGTATCATGGCAAGGAACATTTCAGAAAACAGACCACAGTGAAGCAAGCAGTACTAAAAAGCTATCAATTTTTCCAAACAAAAGATGGACACATTATGACTGTGTTGGATTTATGTACTTACCTGTAAGAAGTTTTTCATAAATATTCTTTATCTTTGCAAAAATGGTTCTGAATATGCATGTTGTAATGTGATTAAATATGTCCATTACTTTAGCACTGTACATTTTGCAGAAATGTTATGCAATTCTTTGATCAAGTGCTAACAAATTAAATATCCTACTGCTTCAAATAAACTGTACCTATTGTTTACTCATTTTTCTGTACAAAAAGATGGGAAGCCTGTCAGCCTTATACAAAACTAGAAGGAAAAAAATAGAGTAAAATGCATATTATCTGCTCTAGTTGGGATGGCACAACATTCTTTCCCACTCCTCTTGCAGAATTCAACAGCCCCACATGGGCTTAGTCCTCATCCACTCACCACTACCATGAGACGAAAACAAATCTTACTCCTAGTCGGTTCATACTGTTAATAATTGCCAAGAATTCCGCACCAGAGAATAAGATGACTGGGTCAGTGTGTGTGCCTGGATCTCATTAAAACTAAGGAGCTATTTTTATGTATAGTGAACAATTAACTTTATGCAAAATTCTTCCTGTATGTACTTGCCTTGGGGCATTGTTTGTTATGAAAGACAAAATAAAAATTGGGATCTTGATCTGTCAAAGTGCTGAGAAACTCAGCTACTGTTGAATTAAATGCATGTTCAATACCTTCCACTCTTGTTTAACTCATTGTCAGTTTAAGGTGCTCAGCCTATCTACAAGGTTCCCAGAGACCTGGGGTTGGAGCACTGCTTTTTTTATACTGTACAGTGTCACTTCTTGTACATATAATACAGACAAAGCTCTCCTTTAAAGTGGCAAAGCCTTCCAGTGCCAACCATGTTGGATCAGATCCTTCCAGAGGCTTAGTGTTTTTTTTCCCCCTGTCACCATAAATTCTGAAATACTAAGAGCATTAGACTCTTTTAATTTGTTCATAATCTTATTCCAAGCCAGAGGAATTTTCCGCCTTAAAATGATTCCTACCGCATTTTATAGTGCCTTATAAGAAGATAACTGAAACATATGAATCTTTTTCTTAAACATTGTTAATAAAATATTAAATCGCGTATTAAAATTTTCAGAATGACATTCTCATGTCTTGAATTAATTTATAGAGGAAATAAAAGACAACTTTCCGAACATGCAGTGATTCAACCTGTTCATGTTAGTACAGGGTATGTTGAATGGAATACAAACATTAATGTTTGTACAGTTCATATTTCCATTATGTATATATCTTTACATAATTTAGAAACATGAATCTCAGTAATTTTCCTGGCAATAAAAATAACTGTTCTGAACCTCTTTTATGCTTATTGCTTGTAATGTTAATTTGATTTTTTATACTGAAGTACCTTCTGATGTCTTTTTTTTTAATGAGGACCAATTGTTTTGGCTTTTTTCATATTTCACCCTACTTCTTTTCTCTTTGTTTTTATACAGATATATATATTTATATGAAAGCATAATTCTAAAATTTTACTCTTTCATCTTTGGTGAAATTAAGACACTGCCATTAAATCTGACCTGTTAAAGAATTTCTTGAGTTACTCTTTATTGAAATACTGAATAACTATTTATCAACACCATTCCTTTCCATGTATCTACTACATAATAACCATTTTAAAAAGTCATAGAATCACAGAATGGTTTGGGTTGGGCCCCATCCAACCTGGCCTTGGACACCTCCAAGGATGGGACATCCACAGCATCTCTGGGCAGCCTCTGCCTGTGAAAAATTATTTATCTCTGCTGCCACGGATTATCAAATATGAAAATAATATATCTTACAATGAAAAATAATTTTTAAAACTATGAACATTTAAACAGAAATATGATACGCAAGTGTTTAAATTCCATTTCTAGTCTATAAATTGTATGTTTACAATAAAACACCTAGATTGCAGTGTCAGTCACTCCCCTTCAAACTGGTGCTGCTTCAGTGACTGACAAAATTTCAGCTTAATTTTACTGCTTTTGCTTTTCACCATTATAAGTGTGCCTTCTTTTAAGCTCCTTTATTTTATTATTGTTAATATGAGGAAAGAAGACCTTCTGGTTAAAATGAATTTGTATGAATCTATTTTTATGCGTTCTTTTGCCTTTCTTTCCCAGAAAAATGTGAATGAAGAATGTGTATCTATTATCTGGTTTTCCTGTGTGCACCTGTTATTCTATCATTTATTTTCAATATGATTCCAAAAGACTAATTCCAAGATTTTCTCTAATACACTTCCATTGCAGGTATCCTCACAGAAATGCAATTACTGTCAAAAAGAAAACACACTCATGCAAATGGCAGTTTATTCTAAGTGGGGAAAGCAGAAGCAAACCAGTTGATATGCTTTCAAATTGCATTTGTAGGCATTATCAAAGAACTTCCAGAATAACTGTGATTTTTTTTTTCATTTTATATTGTACCTTTTTTTTTTCTATTTCTTAGGAAATACTATTTTGATAACGCCATCTCTGAGACTTTTTTTTCTTTCTTTCTTTCTTGCTCTCTTTTTTTAAATGTGAGAGAGCATGTTGTATGTCCATTTCTCGTGGTTTATTTTTCCTTAGAGAATTCCCAGGACTATACACTGACAGATCTTGCTATCCAAGGGGGAGTCTACGCACAGGATTAAAGGCGAGAACCTCAATTAGACTATCTCTGATTTCTTCAGATGTTTTTTCTAATCTTTTAATATGGGATTAAAGTCAACTAGAACCTAGCTTGCTTTTTTCTTAGCTGAGATCTTTGTGCAATGCAAGCTATATATATACATACGTATATATATTTGTTTCTCTATTAAAGAAAAAAAAAAAAAGGACAAAAAATAAAAAAGCATTTCTCTTTTTCCTTAATTTGGAGTTATTCTAGCCCAGATGAGGATAATGAACTTTTGTCAGCTCTTATGTGATACTGCGTACAAAATAGCTTGATAAGCAATGTGAAGCATACACACACTTCTCAATGATCTGCAGGAAAACTCCCTCAGAGACTGATTAGCCCATGCTTGTCACAAGTAAGGGAGATAATTATGGGGGCTTAACAGTCTATATGGTGGATCTTTTGAGAGGAGAAGGGTAGATCTAAGACTGTCTCATGGATCAACCATAATTTTTAATATTACAGATAACGTGTGTGGTTTTTTTAGTATGTCCCTGGAGCCTGGGTAGTGACTCTTCCCATAGAGTGACATCATATTACTTTTTGAGAAGATAAAAATTGTTCAAATTAGATTATTCCTAATTAGTATAATCTTATGAGCCATTCTGAAAAGTTTATTGCACCCATGCTGGCAGTCTCTGATTCCATATTGAGAACTTCTTATTACAGTGTGTGTGCTAATCCTTAGCCATAGAAATGAATACACAGTACATAAAAGTAATGTTGCTGTATTTCTTCATTTAATAAACCCCACGTTCTACATCCATTTAAAAGATAATAGCAACTTTTATAGATCTCCGTATATTAGATATCAAAATATTTCTAGTTTATTTCATTTTTTTAAGCAAAGAATGTGTCATTCCAGCAGTAATTTACACTGATTACACTAATGTGTTTATTAAGCTGTGCTGGCAATACTGGAGGGAGGAGCTTTAACAAATAAAAAAGATTAAAAAAACACATGCTCTTTATTCTTGTTTATGAACACAGACAGCCTTAGTCCTTTGCATAATATATATGCAGATATATATTACATTCCTATGTAGAACAGCCTCTAATAGGGCCATATTCTTGCCTTCTTGTCTTCTTTCATTGACTTCAGTGGTGTTTGTGGATGCTCAATCCTCCAAAAATATCCAACTTTCCCTCCAAACAGCAGTGATTATCTGGCAGAGGTAGTTTTTCCCATTAAAACTGCACTGTGGTTTGAGAAGTCTGAACCACACCTCTCACAAAACCTCTTTGTGCCGTTTTACACCAGCTGCACCTCTCCGTAATTCTGCATGCCTTCCAGGACCGCGGGTGATCTTTCATACCATTTTATGACCTATTTTTTTATTTCCCTTTTATCTTCTTCCTGGATTTCCCCCACCTTTGTCCACTACATTTGGATTGTGTGTGTGTGACTTCCTAGGCACACTAGCCCTCTTGCTTGAGCTGCAAGTTACACGGCCAGAGCAAAGCAGCTGCTCGCACTCTTACAAAATCAGGAAGACTTACTTATAGGATGCACATCTTGCCCTGTAGGCACTATGCACTTGGAGCAGTTTAGCTTCACTGCACAGCAGGTATGGGCTTTGCTCTGTACCCTCACCATTCAGGGGAGTGCTCGATGGTATATAGCCTCACTGTAAAAACTGCAGAGCAAATTCAAGCCACAATAGTTATTTTTCTACCTCTACTTTGTATTCTGAAGGGTATTCAGAGCCTATGGTTATCGACAACAAAGCCAGAGTCTCATCAGACACATGGGCTTCTACAAACAGCCCTCAGCAACACAACGGGGAGATCCCAAGTGGGAGTAAGTAGCGAAGTAACTGTGTTACATCAAGTGAAGATTCTCTGACTTCTGCCATACAGAGGTTTATCCTTCTGTCTTCCTGCATGTACTTTTCTGTTTCTAGCTATGGTGACTTAGCTCCTAAGTTTGCCAGTTTTCTTCAATCTCTTTGCAGACTGTGCTAGCACAATATTTTGTCTGCCTCCCTCAGCAGAGAACTTTAAAGCTAAACCCTCCATTATTTGCATGGTAGTATTGCTCTTGCTCTGTCTGAAGTTTCTCTTCCACAGAATGGCAGCAGGATTGTAAAGAGTGTTTTAAAAGTGTAGAAAGAGTCTCACTTGTGATTATGTCTGAGTCTAATCTTTGTAACAGTATAAGGCCGGATAATGCACTCTGTAGTGATCTGTGGATCAGCTAGATTTACTGAGAAATATTTCATTGATTTCTGACTATGAGTTGCAATTGATCCTGCTACTCATCACTACCACAGCAAAGCTTACCAGTACCACTAATCCTCTTAAACAGCAGACAAGGATGCAGATAAAAGCCGATGATCCACCTTGCTTCAAATAGCAGAGCGCTTAAAAGGAAAATAAAAAGTTCATTTCTTGGATGTAAGAAAGTATAATTTGCATGCTGACTGCATGTTGTGACACAGTGGAGTGTATTTCAAGGCAATTAGTTACTAAAATACTGAGAGCTCAAAAGGCAACTGATACTAAAGAAGGGATAATTCTATTTTTACATCTGAAAACAGATATAAAACCAAATACAGATGATTTTGTACACAGCAATTTCACTTAGGTGACCTGGGAGCACAGAACATTGTGACATTGTTCTTACAGATCTCACTTTTTTACTTCTGAAGGACAGTGGTTTGCAGGGAACCACAGAGTGCAACATTTTGGCATCAGGCATAGCATATGAAGAAGACTGCTGTGTGAGGGGGAAATTTGACTTACAATCAAACAAGAAAGTATCAGAATAAAAACATCACAGAAGATCATGGAGACAACGTGGACAAATGTAGGAAGAAACCATATGCTCAGATTAAACCTATACGTTTTTTTTTCTAATGGCATTTACAGCTCTTTTGTTGTGTCTCCTATGGAAATACACATAAACAGTATTCTACAATACTGAGGAGATGAAAGAAAATGAAAATCAGATGAAGTTCTCCTCAAGCGTGTTCACATGAGGGGATTACTTGGAGTGTTCACCAGACTATCAGCAGTTCTCTTTCACCTCCTGAAAACAAGATTTTAGAATTCCCTCTTTTTGACAACACAGATTTCTCTTCCTCTGTGTTTCCCTTCTGTTCCCTTTGTGCTGGCACTGGGCAGCTCTGTCACATCCCAGGGCTCTTTGTCCATACTTGACTCCAAAGCTTCAGGTGGTTCAGGAAGGAAATACCTTTTTCTCTGCATCACCACCAGCCTGTGATCCAGTGTGATCAGAGAATCATAGAATCATAGAATCAGGAAGGTTGGAAAAGACCCACAGGATCACCCAGTCCAACCATTCACCAATCACCAATAACTCTCACTGAACCATATCCCTCAACACAAAATCCAAATGTTGAACACCTCCAGGGTCAGTGATTCCATCACCTTCCTGGGCAGCCCATTCCAGTGCCTGACCACTCTTTCAGAGAAGCAGGATTTCCTAATGTCCATCCTGAATCTCCCTTTGTGCAGCTTGAAGCCATTCCCTCTAGTTCTATCACCAGTTACACAAGAGAAAAGGCCGACCCCCAGCTCACTACAACTTCCTTTCAGGTAGTTATAGAGAGCAATAACATCTTCCCTGAGCCTTCTCTTCTCCAGACTGAACAATCCCAGCTCCTTCAGACACTCCTAATAAGACCTGTGCTCCAGACCCCTCACCAGCTTTGTTGCCCTTCTTTGAACCCACTCCAGGGCCTCAATGTCTTTCTTGCAGTGAGGAGCCCAAAACTGGACACAGGACTCAAGGTGCGGTGATGTGCCAGGATGGACCCAATGACACACATTTATTCAACTGAACTTAGGAACATAAAGGGGCAGAGGTTTATAGGCTCCCCGATGATCACTGGGAAAAAACAGAATCTTTCAACAGTAGTTCATGTCACAAGTCAGATCCCATGTTCAGGTAGCAGCCCTCAACTCAAATTCTACACTAATCATCCTTGGCTCAGGCAGTCTGATTTTACCCAGAGGTTCTCTGTTAATGGCCAAAACATCTCTTTAAATCATTAAGAGACAGAGATAAATCATTTTCTGCCTCTGTAGTGTTATTTCTGACAACAAAATGTTCTTTTCACCCTACTAAACTGATGACAGATATTTAGAAGGGAAGAGTAGAAAGATTTTAGTTATAACTTCTGAAAAACTAGAATGTACTATTTAAAATTTCCCACACACATTATACAGCTTTACAGCTCAAATTTTCATCAGCCTTGAGCATGTTGTCCCAAATGAACTTGTAAGGAAATACCAGTCCTCAGTACCTCCAAGAGCTGTAAGCTTTCTCAAATAGGACACAAAAAAACAGACAATGCCACCAACACACATTTAAATAAAAAAAAAAAAAAAGAAAGAAAGAAAAATGTTCTGAACAAGCCCAGCTGTCTCAGCCTGTCTTCTTAGGAGAGGTGTTCTTTTTCATAGTCACCACAAACAGAATTGATGTGTCCTGTCGTTTCACTGTAATGTTAGTATTTTGTACTTTGACCCATTTCAGAAGTTCCATTTCTTTTTGCTTGAGCGTACATTGTTTGAACTTCTAATTCTGAAGTTTGTATCAGCAATGTTCTATTTCAGTGGTCATGCTAGCTTAAAAATGTATGTTTGGAGTTAGGTTTTGGCAGAAGAATCAATGTTTTCTTGGTGCTATTTTTTTCTTCCTGAAAATCAAAAAGAATGTAACATATTTATACAAAAAAAAAAAATATATATATATATATATATATATATATATATATACAAATTTGCAGGAAAATGTGTCTGTAGCAAATATCTGTGAGGGTGTGACAGAATAAAAACAAACAGTTCATGTGCTACTGTCAAATCTCTTCAACTATGTATTGTTTAGGGGAAAAAAGTAGGAGGTCTCCAAGGACTAAAGGCAGGCATTGATTTGGATCTCCTCTTCTTAGGAATAGCCCCTTCTGAACCAATTTTTCTCTGAAATAGGTCTAAAACAGAAGAGGGCAGAAGTTAAAATGGAAGATTTACAGGTTACAAGGGATCTGGTGCTCAGACTCACACCTTGATTCTTCATAATTAGTAGCATCTGAGTAAATATTAGTATCCCCACTTCCCAAAGATGTGGCTTGAACACATTCTAGCCCCTGTCCAGAACAAATACTGGCTTTTCTGTCCACAAACATGAAAGTACAGTAAAGAGCTACCATGTGCCTTGGGTTTGACCCAGAAACTAGGAGATTTCTGGCATCTATATATGGTATTCTGGGGGTGTGCCAGTATAGCCATAGTGAGATCAGCCTGATTTTCTGTGAAAAGATGGTCATAAATACTTGTGTATTTTTGTTTGTCTGTTGTTCATTTGTTAGTTATTAATGAGAATTTAGCACCTTAATAGAATCTCATATACACATTGTCTGTGTTTAAATTACTTCTGTTTAGTCACCAATAAAATGCCCAATAGAATTCAAACACAGTAAGGCAGCAGTGGGATACAATTGAAATCTACCCTTTGACAGACAGCTCCTGCAGTTGAAACTGTTAAACTAAATGTGAGTCAAAGAAGGATGTTCCCACCTCAGATTTTGGAAGCACCAACATAATATTTTCATACATGGTTTTATATTGATTCCTGCAAGTTTAACAGAAGTAAAGCTACAAGTTTATTAACTTGTAGCTTTGTTAACATGCAAAGAAACATTATCTTTGGTAAGAGTTTTTCCTCACGGTAGGGAAAGCAGAGCAAGAGTTTTGGAAGGTAACAAAGGCCTTCACATGGAGAAAAACATTTCTTTAATTCTTGGAATACCTCCATAAATGATACTGGGGTTGAACAGCACATGGGCTCAATAGGCTATTAAATGGGACAAGCTGTCAAACAAGCATTTGCTGTGTTTCACCTCTTTATTTTCCCTTCTCCTGAAATAAAAAGTATACCTTTAGAATATACTGGGGAAAAATGGAGTGCGAAAGATTGTGGTCAAGTTATGGAAATGGCTTCAAAACTTCATTTTGCCTTTCCTAGAGCAGGAGTTGTGAAAATTTAAGCAAATCTTTTGGCCACTAACGTATTAGATCAGGCTTGCATCTCAGCTATAGGAGAATGAATAAGTCCAGGAGAAAATCTTGAGAGACTTCCTCAGAAACCAACTGGTTCTAACAACTAACATTTTCTGATACACAAAACCTTTACTTTTTAAACATGGCTTTTAACATGGTTTTGAACATCTCTGTTTGAGTTCCTCCATGAAAAATTATTTTCTACATCATCGATCACTAGAATACTACCAACGTTCCCAAACTTCCTATGCAATTCATCAGAAATCATTGTCAGTGCCACAGACAGACATGTTAATAAAAATATCACAGCATTCCTGCTTATAACTGTCAGGTCTCTGTGGTAATGTGATGCTATAGTAATTTCTAGGCACAGGAAGGAGAGTTTGGAAGTCTCTCTTTATTAGGTACCATCGCTTTGCTCTCATTTTTGAATAATGTCGTTGATCTTATTTTGTAGTTGGGATTTTCTCAATATTTTAATTTCAAATATTAATTAGAAAAAAGATTTTTAGTCATCATAGAATCATAGAATGGCTTGAGTTGTCAGGGATCTCAAGGATCATCAAGCTCCAACCACCCTGCTGCAGACAGAGCCACAAACCTCCCCATTTAACACTAGACCAGGCTGCCCAGGGCCCCATCCAACCTGGCCTTGAGCACCTCTAGGGACAGGGCAGCCTGTTCCTCCATTGGACTGTTCTCATCATTCATCAAGTCTCTCCTCTTAAAAAAAGATTCCACAGAATTACCATGGATTTTATGAAATTAAGGAAAATCTTACACAAAATTACTTTTAAAACCTGCAAAATACCATAGCATTCTGTGTAATTCCGTAGCAGAACTATTAAACTGCATTATGAAACATCTACTGTCGAACAAAGAGAAAAAGCATATTAAAAAGCTCCTATTTTGATAAATTTTACAGCATTGCTCCATAATAGACAAAACAACAATTCCTTTTGTATTATAGCAAAAATTGATAAGCTTTCCGTGTTTCCATTGATCTTAAATATGTCTATTGTAGATGATGCTCTGGTGCTTAGAGACCAGCTATTTACAACAGCTGGTTACAGAGCTAGCACATCACAGAATCACAGAATCACAAAATGGCCAGGGTTGGAAGGAACCTCAAGGATCATGAATCTCCAACCCCCCTACCACATGCAGGGCTAACAACTTCCCCATTTAATGTTAGACCAGGCTGCCCAGGACCCCATCCAGTCTGGCCTTGAACACTTCCAGGGGACGGGGGCATCCACAACATCTCTGGGCAGCCTGTTCCAGCACCTCACCACTCTCTCTGTAAAGAATTTCCCCCTGACATCCAACCTAAATTTCCCCTTACTCAACTTAAAATCATTTCCCCCTGTCCTGCTGTTATCTACCCTTTCAAAGACTTGATTCCTCTCCCCTCTGTAGGCTCCCTTTAGGTATTGAAAGGCTGCAATGAGGTCACCCCACAGCCTTCTTTTCTCCAGGCTGAACAAGCCCAGCTCCCTCAGCCTGTCTTCATAGGGGAGGTGCTCCAGTCCCCCGATCATCTTTGTGGCTCTCCTCTGGACCCTCTCCAACAGCTCCCTGTCTTTTTTGTACTGGGGGCTCCACACTTGGAAGCAGTACTCCAGATGGAGCCTCACAAGAACAGAGTAGAGGGGAAAAATCACCTCCCTGTCCCTGCTGGCCACCCCTCTTTTGATGGAGCCCAGGATACCATTTGCCTTCTGAAAAAAATTAGCTGGCCCGTACGGGGATCGAACCCGCGACCTTGACCTTATCACCACCATATGGACGTGGGCATAATATTTGCACATTTTATTTTGAAAGCCATCCTTTGTGTTGTCTGCCTTTCTGATCAGCCAAAATTCAGTGTGATGTCATTATTCCAGAAGTCAAAATAAATGAATGATAGGATGGGATCAGTTTTCTTTGCTATATTTTTCTAAGCATATAAAAAGTTCTGTTTTACAGAGCACAGAAGAAATCTCCTGAAACAGTTTCCTTGCTTGCCACTCTAAATCTCTTTCAGCCAACACTTTAACTTAGTCTCCCAGTTTATGATTTTCTCCCAGTTTCATAGCCAAAGGCAGAATGAGCTTTCTTGAAGTTTTTTGTTTGCCTTTGGGCTGCAACACTAGCTCAGCTGTCTCTTACAGCAAGCTACCTGAAATAAAAGTATGCTTCAACAATACTCACCTTGCATTATTATTATTATCATCATTGTCATTTTTAAGGGGAGCTTATATTACAAGACTGTGAGCTATCACAGAATGCTTTGTACAAATATAACTTGTCCAAACGAGCTCACATTCGAAGAGTAAAATGAGAGACAACAGGTGAAAGAAGCCATCAGCTGGAAAGGGAGCACAGGGGAAGAATGAAGCAATTAAGAACAGTTGACAAAGCAGCAGTCAGAGAACACCAGCTGCTTAACTACTGTGGGAGCTCTAATTACAATTCTTCTTAGGAGAGTGAATTACTCTTGCAGTGTTCTGCCCAGAACCCTCCCTCAGGAAAGAATATGTGATATTGGGAAGAAAGAAAATGCAGCAGGGAGAAGTGCAAGGTCTCTGTCTTCCTTCCTTGGCAGGCAGAGCAAGCCAGGCTCACACGAGTGCAGTGTACTCCTCGTTATGTATTCAGAGCAGTACAACATGCACTGCAATAGAGGTCCTTGAGCTGTTAACATGTGAATCTCTAACATGATCAAATGTGTTTTTCAGTGCAGATATGGAGCTATTAAGATAGATCATGTCAAAAATCTTAGCGTTAATGGCTCCATACTATGCATTGACATGATCCATCCTAATGGCTTCTTTCCTTCACAGCTGCTACAATGTACTATGTCAAAGCATAATATTGAGCCTTTTATTTGATGTGCTACATCATATCAAACCTTCTTTTGGAGTTATTCAAATGTATAATGTCAGTGCATAATATGGAGTTCATAAGCAGATCTTTGACAAGATGCATCATGTCAATGCACAGTAATGACTGTTATGACACCAAGCAGTGCTTAGGAAAAATGAAGAAGTTACTTTGTGTAAGCACAGTAAATTAAATTCAAAAGATCTGGATTTTGTTTTGTATTTAATCACAACATACAGGGAGTGCACTAGAACAGAAGGACTTTGCATAATAATGGAACAACTTTTGCCTTTTTACTAAGGTGTAACCTTTCTGATTAGAAGCGTATAATTTCAAGCAAGGTTAAAAGGAATGTGAGCAGCTTGTCCCTGCATGCACCGCTCAAGAAAGATAATGAAATTTTTCCATGGGTTATTGTTAAACCATCCTTCTTTTCCCTCAAAACTTACTGTTTTGTTTTGTTGTGGGTTTTTTTTTTTCACTTAAAACTGAAGTATGTCAGGTTTTGATCATTCATCTGACACCCTGCATTCATCAAAACAGTCTTCTGAAAAGTAAAAAGAGAAAATGCATGGAAAACTTGGTTCAAATTACTCCTGCCTTCTGTGGAACAGAGAAGAGTGTTTTAGACTGCTGTCTTAATCCCACATCCATTATCAGTACTGAAACCATGAAGCCTTGTTTCAGCTTGTCTTTTATCTTTATGTATCTGCACAGCTGCATGTAGCTGCATAAATAAAGAAGTATTCTAATAGCAGAGATCAAGTTCTTTCCATGCTTCTGGTGTGAAGATATTTGCTTTTACAGGATTTCAGCATTTGCAACAAAGAATAGTGTACTGCTCACAAGCAGTAGACAGTTTTGTTTGGAAAACTGAACAAGCAGCAGTGGGATACAGAGTCTCCTCAGAAATAGAAGCAGTAGTTTTTCACATGTTCCCATAAAGGGTTCAGCACCTTATTTGCACCTCCTAACCACGAGGTGCAGTCATTCTAGAATAAAATGTGAAAATCCACTCATTTGGTTTTCTCCATCCTTGTCAGCCTAAATAAAAATGTAATAGGATATAACAGAGAAGGGGAAAGAATGGGAGAAGAGAGAGAAAGGCGTGCATGTTTATATCTGCTCTGTTATGAAGGCACTGAGATAAGTGCCCAATTCTGAAGTGATATTTGCTATTATTTCTGTTGTCAGTCAGATGAGAGGCCAGAGCTGTCCTTTTCTAAGGGGTACAAAATATCTGCTCCCATTCCTCTATTGGGTCAACAACCTTCTCATTTGATTTCACCTCTGATTCCAGCAGTGTGAATCCTAAATGTTATTGCTAGCACTATGTGAATGTCTCTGATATTCAGAAACTAACTGAATTTCTATCTAAACATCGTCCACACAGAATGGATCAAGAAGTCAGTAGACATGAAAATTCTGCAGCATATTAAAGTGACATATTACAGTAATGCTTGGTTCATAAATCATTACACAACACTGGAAAAACAAAGCAGTTTGCATCTCCTTTTAGTCACTAAAACAGTACATACATGGCTAGTCATGATTAACAATTAATAATTAGCAATAAAAATTTATGTAGATGTACTTGAGAGATTGGCCCTCTAAATCTGAAATAATCAGTCAAGAGGATAATGTTCTTGGTTAATTTACATGTCTAAATTGAGAATGTTGCCTCCATTTGGTTGTAATTTTAAATGACTAATCACAGTCTTATACTGATTTATTTTGACAGTGAAGTAGCTGGAACACTTAAATATTCATCCAAAATGTCCAAACATAGGTGAATCTTCCTCAGAGGACTTTTTTTTTCAGCTTTAAGAAGATATTTCTCTACTGTTTAAGAACAGTCAGATGTGTATTTGTAAAATACTCCTACATAAACACATGAAATGTTCATTCCGTGTTATGTTTTCTGTATCACTGTGATATAAAAGACAGGACCACCTAGAAGATGCCCGAATACTCAGGTGTTCTTTTTCTGAAAGGAAAAGACACACCTGTGCATCTGAAATTGAAAGGATGCAACTGGAAGGAAAGTTCTTATAAAAAGTGCAGTAAGAGCAGAAAAAACTAACTGAATAAGCCCACACCTGCTTCAGGGCATGATGCTGCTCTGCTGGATTTCAGTGGCACAAGGCCAGCAGTGTAAAGCTTCAGCTTCTGGACAAGAACAGTTAATAACCAAAGACAGTGCAGAGGAGGGAGGGGAAGGGAAACATCCTATCTGACATTGTTTTCATGTACTGCAAATAAAATAATACCCGTGTTTAAGCACAGAAAGACAGCAATATTGACACCAGTTTTAACCTATCATGTACACTATTCATTTCAAAGATACCTAGGAGATTTTATCAGGCTTTCCACTCAAGCTGTATTTACAATATGAATTAAAAGGGCCCTAATTCTATGCAAAAAGTCCGTCTGTTACTAACAAACTCTCCCAGGAGGTTGCGTAGCAACCTTTATCACTAAGCACATGCGGTCAGCCTCCCTGGGATGCCTTTGTTTGGCTTCCAAGACCATGGCCCTTGATAGAGACATGGTAGGAATTATCTTTTTTTTTTTTTACTAGAGTTTTGTGTGGCAAGTAAAGTGCTCTCTACAGACAGCTGAGACAGATACCTACTGTAGAGATTTCTTATATGTACAAGTTTCTTATAAATGTCCCAAATTCCTGAGCCTTTGGGAAAGAACTCTTTTTTTTTTTATTGGCTTCTGGCTTTCAGATGTCACATCAAGAAGGCAATTTACTTCCGGCAAGGGGAGGAAAGTCCCCAGTGTTTAAGGCACTACAGAAAACCCCGACATTTTGAAACAAACTTCATTGTGTTATTATATTCAGTATTTTTCATTGTCACTTTTGAAATATCTACTAATATAAAACCGTGTATACACAGACAGTACAAGTTTATTTTTAGAAGCAGTTTATGAGCAATTCAGTGTGACAAATAATTTGCACTGCAACAGAACATCTTCGATAAATTCTGTTCAGTGGAAGGTGGAGAAAGTTTCACGTAGCATACCCCAAGAAACATTATAATTCACTGAAATATCAGTTTTTCTAATAAAACTTCACATTTTTATAGAAAGTGTTGCATCAGAAACCTCTGTGTCCATACTGCATCTTATGTCACAATCTCTCAAGTTTGTGAAAGGCAGTACATATTTTCTTAACCATTGTCTTGAGAGAACCAGAGATCCAGAAAGACAATTAATGAAGAGAATGCATAATTCATATACCTTAACACTAGTGTTTATGGAGTATTAAAGCAAAGACAATAAAGTGACAGGCACAGATAATAGAGAGGTGAATTCTTCAAGATACTGAATACAAGAAGAGACGGTATGAATTCAGTATAATAAACATGCTATACTTCTGTTGGAGCTGATAAAGAATTCTCAAGCAAACAAACAAACAAACAAACAAAAACTTTATTCTTTTCTATAAATAAGTAAATATATTGTGTTTCTTACATACTGATTTATATTTGTTAGTAGTTCTTGTTCACTTGATCATGATCATGTTTGACTAAACCATATTTGGTTGCTAAAATTACTATGCATTTGCCTTTCATTTTCCACTTTTATAATTTCCACTCCTCTTCTTACATATTTGAAAACAAAAAAATAAAAGAAAAACAAAACAACGAAACAAAAATATCAACCCTAGCTACAATATGACTTCTAATTGAAGTCTTTAATCTATTTGCTATCCTGCCATACAAGCAGAAACATTTCTTGAGTGCATGGTAGAAGAAGTGGCAAAGAAATAAAAACAGCAGTGAAAAATTCTGGCAGATAATCCATTTCTGGTTTGAATGTTTATTTCCAAGACATAAAACATTTGAATATGTAAATCAATTTCCCTGACTTTCTCAGATATTTAACGCTAACTAGCTTCCATTTATGCTGAGTCTTCATCCAGGCTATAGTTTTACAATCAGACTTGGAGACCACACACGTTACTGCATTTCCAACTGCAGCCACCTTGCTCAGGAGAACAAAAGATTGAAATGATATTGTAATAATCTTCAAACAATCTGCTACCAGTCCAATTTCAAGTACCTATTTCAGTCAGAACATAGATACAAATCCTGACATTTAGGTATTGGTATCACATTTTCCCATTAGAAATAAAAGTCAGAGGAAGATATTCAAAGAATATGGTAAGATTTGTATGGGATATGTGCATATGGTGGTTGACATTCTGTATTTGAATGAATGTCTAAATAATACTGAGTCAAAATTATTGGGAGCTGATTACATAAAATAAGAGTGAAATGAAGAGAATTTTTGTGTGACAGTTTCTTTGAAAACTATTTCCAGTTGGACAAACCTATCATCAGTATACTTCAAGGATTTCTTTTAAAATTCAAAAAGTTGTGTGTCAAAGTCTAGATGAGTCTCACTTAATTATCCTTTCTCTGAGTATATCACCTTTCATGAGAGATCAGATGAAGCAGATATTAATTTCCACCTTCCCCTGGATTCTGTTTTTGACATACATATTTGATTTGCAGATCTATTAACTAAATGTCTCTGGACCAATCTTTGCCTTATTTGGCATACTAAACACACAGCCAACTGTAAGCTAAAATGCCTGAAGCCATTTCTGTTTGGAAAAGGAAAATAATAATATTCAAAAAGTAGACTTTAAAATTAAAAAAAAAAAAACAAAAAAAAACCAAAAACATCTTTTCACATATTCACAAAATTTCCTATGCAGGCAATCTCAATTTAAGGACAGTCTGAGTAGTCATATGAATTGTCCTGTATGTATTTATATACTTTCTTACATATACTTAACAAAACTTTTGTAGTGTTGCTATCATACTATCTCAAATTGCTGGTAAGACAGATTAATGAACAGAAATGAGATCAGGAAAGATAAAGCACAGATGAAACTGAACCTGGTGAGAAATATGAAAAACAAGAAGGGATTCTACTGGTACAATCTACTCTGACAATCACCCCCCTCTCCCTGCTGACCACCCCTTTTTGATGCAACTCAAAATACTGTTGACCTAGACTACAAACACACACAGCTGGATCAGGTCAAGTTTTTTGTCTACCAAAATTCCCAAGTCTTCCTCAGAAGGGCTGCTGTCAAGGAGTTCCTTTCCTAGACTGTACTCAAGCCTAGGATTTCTTTGACCAAGCTGCAGCACCTTGCACTTGGCCTTGTTGAACCTTATTATTAAGTTTACATAGTTCCATTTTCCTAGCTTGTCCAGATCCCTTTGGATGGCATCTCTTTCTTCTGTCGTATCGTCTGTCCCACTCAGTTTAGTGTGATCTGCAAACTTGCTGAGAGTGCATCCCACCATATAGGTCCTTGGTAAAAATGGTGAAGAGCATTGTTTCCAAGATGGACTCCGGATGGAAAACACTTGTCACTGGCCTCCGCCTGGACCAAAACCTCTCTGGATGTGATTATTCAGCCAATACATTATCTACTGAATAATCCATCTATCAAATCCATACCTCTCCCATGTACGGAGAATGTCACGTGGGACCATGTTAAAGGCTTTACAGAAATTAAATAATAAATTAATAGTAAACTAACAAATTTCTGTACGGCCTTAAGTATCTTTTCTTTTGTTACTCTGTCAAAGCATCAAACACAAGAAATGGCTAGGTTTAGAAGTCAGATTAACTGCACGATATTATTTCTTTCTATCTAGTTCAATGGCTTAAGGTGTTCTCACCTCAAGTCATGGACATGGAACTGAATAAATATTTTGCAGACATCTTATGACAGTGGATGGAAATATTCTAGAGGTCAATCTAGAGGTTCATACTGAACATAAAACTAAATGAATTTGATTTATCAATTATAATTGCATCCCATCCCATTTTTCTTTGTCCCGCAAATAACAGTTTGTGGGGGGGAAAAAAAAAAAGGGGGAAAAAAAAAACCAGAACATTTTCTCCTTCATAAATATAAAACAAATCCATTCTAACCAGTAGATTTCTAATTGTGTAATATGATGGCATATTCTTATTACCTCACTGTATGTGACACCAAACTTTGCCAAAGTGTATTTCAATCTACTCAGTGCCTTAGGGAATAGGACATATATTTTACAGAGGTATTTGCATGATTCCATGAATGTGTATCAAAGTTCTGACAGTTCACTGAAAATAATTAAAATGTACTTGGGAGATCTGGCCCTGGGCATTAGCTCCAATTCTATAACATGTATCTTGCTGCAAAATGCAAAATTTCTTCTTTCCTAGACCACCCTGCTGGAAAGATAGTGATCAGAAGTGATACTGATCTCCACAAAGAAAAACTCTTAGCTGGACTTTTAACTGTGCTAGCTAGACATTTCTCAATAAGCAGATATTTTCACAAGCTTTTAAATAAGCAGATATTTTACAGAATGAATCCCTTGATCTGTCTGAGACGAGTATTTTAACTTTCAACTGAAAAGGTTTGAGATGATAATGTTCTAAAAATATAGAAATCTGATGTTGTTCTCATATCTGGTTTGGCTGAGGTAGGATTCGCAACTTTTTGGTCCAGTAAACGTGCACAGTAAGTGGGTTTTCCCCTTCTTATTTTGATAAGAAAAAGTAATTTTCATTTACTAAAGTACCAACTGTTTTATACATTGTAATTTTGTAAATGCTGTTCTGTAAGAACAGTAGGTTTTGTTTTCTGTTCTAATTACCAGTACTACTCCAGTTCTCATTCTTTTTTGCACATCTGCCACTGAATTTATGTGTTATTGTTATTTTTTTCCCTCTCTCAGTAGTCACTTTTTTGTGCACTCAGAAGAAGCATTTGATATTGCATTACGTTTTTGCTTTTTTTTTTTTTTTTCTGGAGAGAAATGTGCCTGCAAATGAGCCTATTGACTGCTTTACTTACAACCAAGTTATCTTATAAGAAATTATGTGTGAATACTGGTGCATTCATTATAGCTGACCTGCTGGGATATCAGCAATGTGCTAATGCAGGATTTTTTGCTTATTTTAAGCTCTATATAAAGCTTGTAGCATATTTTGTTTATATTATTGATAATAACCAGGATTCAGTTGGCTTTGTTCCAAGGGAAGCACAGTGACATAAGTTTATTTTATTTCTCAGAACATATGCTGTGTTGTTTTGTTTTTTTTTTAATACTTCTACTTCAGTACAATTTCAGCAGATCATTGCATTACATATATAGAATTTGTGAGCCTGAAAAGATTATAAGAATAAAATTTCCAATGCCTTTTCATTCAATTAATGCTTGCTGTTGTTACATTCTGTTTGTCTGAAGGCCATTTTATACATGCAACTACTTTCAGAAATGCAGAAACATTTAAAAAGAAATAAAAAGAGATTTGATACTGTGTAAGGGGAAAACATTTTGTGTGTAAGGCAATTTTATTTGGGCAGTAACAAGGTAAGTCCATACCCCATGGCTTCATGTCTTACAAAGCATATCAGTGACTGACGCACATGCCTCTCAGTAGCACCTCTCTTGAAGGTGATGTATTCTCAGCTCCCCCTTCATAGCTCTGAAAATGAACCCCTCAGTTCAATGGGACCAGATGGTAATAAATTCACATGATTATATACTTGTTAAGGAGGTTAAGGTTATTTTGTTTGGATAACGTGACTATAATTTATTTTATCTGTAAGATTTGAGGTTAAACAATATTAATGGTTAGTTAATGGCCTAATGAGTCAGCTACAAGCCATTTAGGCACGCAATGAACCTTTGGTTTTCAGTGACTCCCTCTAATGAAAGATCTATATGAGCGCTTGTCTACTGTCACAATAGAGATAGCAAGAGAGTCACCTAATCGATTGTGATGGTAAATCAATTGATCTGTAACCCTGTTTTCATACAGTGAAAAAGATATGGAGGAAACATTCTACTGATCCCTTATTTCCAGCTGAATATCTATAAATAAAAGAGACAGTTTCCTATTTGAAAATATTCCCTTTATTACCATGATTCAAAAGCACAGAGAATCTGATTGATGTCCTATTTTATAGATGTGTCGGTTACTTTTGTCATTTCCAGGAGATTTAAAGTTCTTAGAAATTAAATATATGATGCACAACATCAGAGAGGCTTGCTCTTCACTGTCATGTGTAAGGTTAAGGATTAAGATAAAGATGATACGTGCTCTATTTCTATCTCTGAACAGCATCCAAAAATGCATCGGGATGATATAGAAAGAAAGTCGGAAATTCCATTTATAAAGAAAAAGTCTTTGAAGCTTCTTTTAAATAGCAACCAGATTAAAGAGTGTTTTAGGACAGCAGTCTATGCTATTGCTGCTGTTTTGATATCCAAATTTCATTATATTCTGTGGGCTTGATTACATATTTTTTTCCTTCTTCATAATGTCCTTAGAACAGATTCTTTTTATCCTTATAATCACAAACCACCAGAAACACCAATGCTCGTGAAGGCCTCATTAGACCTATGCATCAGTTCTTTCCAAACATGTAATAAGACTTCATGAGTTTTTTAATGCTTACTTTTCTCCTCATTCTTTTTCTAAGCTGAAATATTCTGAAAAATACCGATTTTCAGAAATGTTGGTCATCCATCTCCTTCCTCCTTTAGAAAAATTGGAGACCTTTATTTAAGGCATCTCATAAAGGGCAGAAAACTGATAGGCAAGGTACTTTAGGTTTTAAAATTTGAGCCTGCCAACAATCCAATTTTAGGATTTCTAATAGAGTGCATAACAAGAACCAGTGCACTTCTACTGCTTCATGGCAACGTGGGACATGCTGTTACTGTTTTGCTTGAGTATCGCAGTGTCTTAAACATGAATTGGGTGATTATGTTCCCATAATGAAAATATTCAAAAAGAAGGAAACCAAATTCATATTTCCTTTCTTAGGAGACTGAAAACCTTACATTTTAAATAGCTGACATTTGATAGCGAGCTGATATGTGCATCATGAATAGGGAAATAATATCTAATGTATGTTGAATATACAGAATAGAGCAAAATGATTGAGCTTGTAACCCAAGGCAGTCTGTACTACAGAAGGTGCCTGGAACTGTTCAGTTGACACAGAGCTGCCTATGTACGTATACATAAAACCCTCTTGCCACACAGAAGAACGTGACAGTGCTCAACCTGCCGGCTAGAAATGGTTCATTAACCACATTATCTGTCAAGGTGATAACTGTTTGGAGAAAATGCTAAGTGGCCCAAGAGAGAACTACTCTGGGACCATTCCAAATATTTAACAGTATGGATGATCAACCTTAGCACCTGCTAGGGTCTCTTGACACTGTTTAATTTGCTGGAATAGGCATACCATAAATACCTAAAATCAGACACCAGAGAAATACATTTTTTTTCCCTTTATACTGATTTATAAGTGCATTCAATAGTAAGATGTTCAAAGTATCACATATAATCCAAAAATAATTATCTTTCCAAATGTCAGGGCATGGCAAACTATATTCTCCTAATCTGCAAATGAATATCCTGTCTGTCCATATAACAATTCATTGACAACCCACAGTAAAAGACTGATCCTGCAGAACACGCATCTTAGTCATGTGATAACTCAGCCAGAGGCCGGTGATGCCATTCCCCTATCTCCTCTATTTCAAACTGACATGCTGATATTTGTCATTTCCTCTGTTAATGATAGCAGTGGTATCATCACTTAAATGACTAGAAGACATATTTTGATATTTAAATAAATGCGAATTTGTAGCAGTTACAGAGGCAAGCCAATACATATTTGTCATGGTTTTATGACTTTTGGTTATCATTATTCCACATCATAACATCATGTAGTGCACTAGGAGTTAAAGTGTTAATGCTCCAGTTCCAGGCATCTGTCTAGAAGAGAAGAACTACATTCCCCAGGGGGCTTTGCAGTCAGAGAGGAGATATAACCCCTGGCAAGGTCACCTGATGTACTCTTCTTCATCAGGCTCTCCTCCCTGCTGCTCAACCCAACTGCACATCTCACCTCAGTTATGGTGAGGCCTATCCACCTTTCGGACACTCGCTCTCATTATATTTGATTTATTAGCTTGAATTCTATTTAAATTGTATTATAGTGTGTTATCTTGCATTCCGATACCATATTTAGCAAATTAGGACTTATTCTCGGGTTGTTGCTGCTGTTTTTAATTATTTTGGGGTCCCCTGTTTCCCTTTTCTGGAGGCACAGATTTTGCAAAGTCCCTCTGCCCTGCTAATCATGGAACTGGGCTGAACCAGCCCATAAACCATTGACAAGATTATTCTGATTATTTGTTTGTTTACTACAGCATGCATACAATGACAACACAAGCATCAGTTTAGTAAGAGAAAGGCAAGTACTTCAGCTTGCACAGCTATCACCCAAAGTTATTGCTTCAGTATTTTTTCCAATGCAGGCACTGCTGTAAATCACACAAAGATCACAATCACATACAATCACATTTCAAATATTTTCCCTTCTATACTGTACTGACATGAAGACAATTAAGAAAGAAAGTGAGCCAATTTTTTCTTAAATGAAAGCGCTTAATCATAGTGTAAATTGTTCTTTTATTTTCTTTTTTATTTTAAATACCTAATAGCTCTTCTACTGTTCTGCTGAGGCTTAAAAAAAAAAATTATGTCAGACTATTTGGTGTAACATCTAGCACAGCATACTTCAAGATTTACAGTTCCCTTTCCTTAGCTTTTAAAAAGGTCTTTAGCTGTTTTCCATATGGTCTTATCTCCCACATAGGATAAATTTGAATAGAATAATAAATTACATCTACTGATGTATCGTGGAAAATGTTTCTTCATGGATGAAAAGGGCACTCTTTAATCAGGGAAAACACAGATGCAAATAATTTTCTTTGTTGCCTTTAAAGACATCTTCTTACCAGTAATAAAGAACTTGGATAGAACTGGTTCACCCTGTGCCTGTATTTTAACTATAGGGACAGGAAGGAGGGTTACACACTTATTATCGATTATGAACCTAGGTGAGGCTCTTGGGATCAGACTTGAAGTCAAGACTCAGTTGCGTAAGCATGACTGTCCTATTGCATTTCAGGCATCCTAAAATTTCCAAGACATAGGCTTTGTAGATGGATCAAGGAACAGAACTACTGAGACCTGGAGTTTCCCATCTACGTTCAGTAGACATCTAGAATTGGATATCTACATAAGAGTGATCACATGTGTGCCAGCTATCAAGACTTCCACATAGTCAATGAAAATCCAAAATGTATGCCAGGAGACTGTTATTGCCATTTGCCTCAACCTAAATCAGCAACTCCAAAAAGCATTCTTTTCTTCTTATGGATCAGATCATTCTGAAAATCTTGAACTACACATAGGGAAATGAATGAACTATAATGATAAGAACAAGCAATTGAATATAAATCAAGTATGACAGAAACCTAAAATCTACTTATACATAATATGGTCTGACACTTCTGGCTTCCTGGTTAGTTTAGAGCTGCTGGTCCATAAGGATGTATGTCTCCCTTGGGTCTTACGTCATATCTCCACTAAAACTTTCAGATGGTCCTTGAAATTCATATGTAGGTAAGTGAATCAAGTCATTAATTTCTACATTTAAACTAGTCATTTAGGGTTCCCTTATGGCCAGTAGCAAGATAAAAGAAGTTTTGCAGAGGGCATGGGTTTAATCACATGGCTAAAGTAAACCATTTCTAATAATCCCTGAGAGGTCTCTCTCTCTTCATTAGTTCAAAGGCAATACAGACTGGGTACCTCAAATGTAGAGGCCTTCAGTGTTTTATTCAAAATGTTTGTGACAGAGAAACCAATATGTTATTATCTCTTTATTTTCCACATAGGTATATAATTTAGGGGGAAGTCACGTTTTTTAATGCGTATTCCAATAGGACATCAGGTTCCACCTATAAATCTTTCTGTCTTCCAAATGCCATAAGAGGATGTTAGAAAATCTTAAACTGATGTTTAATGTTCTTTAGATATTTCAGTTAGTTAGACTAGCGCGTGCATTAAAAAACTGTAGACTTGAATATCAAAAGTATCTGTCCATACACTGAAATCAGGTCAAGCATCTTATGAATATTCAGTCTACTGTCACATCAAATGTACAGTGTTTCTCCAGGAAACCCATCTTTGGAACTGACAGAACAACGACCATTGAAAACTGTATGCACCTAAGCAGGAATTACTTTCTCTGTCCTATAAGTTCTTATATGGATAGCAGACAGAAGAAAATGGTATCCTTTTGGCTTGATAGATTCAAAATGCATTTATAATCACTTATATAGTGTTTTTCGGGTATGGCTACTGATAGTCTTGTTTCACAGAATATACCATGGAAAGTGAACAACTATTACACAGAACTGGTCAAAATAACGTTCACCTATAATTATTAGTAGGTTTTCCTTATATTTAATGATTCCAGAACTTAAAAATTTTTAATTCAAAATTTTCTAGCCAGTGAACTTAGCCAAGGATCTTTCCAGTCAAAGAATTTATTTATGTACTCATCTAATATCAGAAAAAAAATAGACATAGCTATTTGTTTATATATACGAACTTTGTTTATATAAATATAGTTTTAAAAACTAATCCAATTATTCCCTCTCATGAATGTCTCCCTCACCTTTTTTCCCCTCAGTACTCCACTTCATCTTTTTGTTTTTGAGGAAAGGGTAATGACATGTAAGAAGAAATAGTAGCTCATCTGTTATTGATGAAGAAGCAGTACGTAAAGATAACCTGTGATCTCCCAGAAGACCATACTGCAGTCAAGCAACATTCTCTGATTTGTATTCTCATTTTGTAGTTATCCTCAAGGAGTCAGGTCTTCATCTCACACAGAGAAGTTCTTCACATTTTTTTAAAGTTTTATTCAAGAATTTCACTGTTTTCTACCATTGTAGATTTCTTCTTGTAGGGCAGAGCTATCTTGCCTCTTTGAAAAGAGAAGATAATCAGAAATATCTATACTAAGACATCACAGAAGTAAACCAATCACTTCAGTCTATAAATCAGTGTGGCTTTTGACAAATCCTAAATCACCATCTCTTTTTTTTCAGTCAAGAAGTAAAATCTCTTCAGAATATACACATGAAAGAATCATCTAATGGCTTCACTTTCCAAGCACAACAATTCCCTGACTTTCATATTCAGAAATGCTGGCTGCTACTCATTTTGTTTAGACAATTAACACAGCAGTAAAGAGTGCTGTATGCTAATGCTTGAAGTTAGACAACCACATTTAAAATACAGAAGTTACAGGACTTCAGAAGTCCTGTAAGGCTACAACTCAAAGCATCGTAAAAACTCTGACAATCAATGCATGTTTTAGATACTTACAGATTAGGTCAGGTTTGAAAATACTGACATGGTATTCAATACAAAGGAGGATACTTTGATTAGCTAAGCTGCAGTTTTATGTATTCAGTTGTTTAGAAATAAGCTTTCTAGCCAAAATTCTAGATATACTATGGCTTAAAAATACAGACACCAAAAGTAGCATACTGTCTATGCAATCACAAACACAGTTTTTAATCACAAAGAATAACTGTAAATTTAAAAGCTTTCAAACCTATAGACACGTACTTTTCATCAGCATCACTGAGGTTCTAAAAATGTAATCTAGACAAAATCAAGATTAAATGTCCTGCTTATATGATACTGAAATTGTTCTGAAGTCTTTTGAAAATGAAGTTGATGTTAAAAATCATGAGCATGCCAAGCAGAAGAAGAAATGATACCAAGAGACATCATTTGTGGCACTAAGGGACATGGTTCAGTGATGGGACTCAGTTGACTAGCATATTGGTCAGACTCAGTGATCTTGAAGGTCATTTCCATCCCAGATGATTTTGAGATTCCACAATTCTATAAAACCTTCCAGTGCATGATAGTCCATAAGCTACAGCTACTTAAACCATTGAGGAGGACCTGCTTATTCTGCAAGCAGCCCACATAAGGACATTTCCTTATTCCCAATTTTTCTTCGTAGATGTCAAGGTAATGAATATAGTAAAAAGTATAATCAATAGTCAGAAACTTGGCCTGTGCTAGAGATTTTTACCCTGTAGCCTGATAAAATAAAATACTAGTATCAGGTCAACAAAATTTGCAGGGCCTTAGGACTTTTGGTATTGATTTGTTTTGACCTCTCTTAAGCTCTGATTTTCTTTGGTTTGGTTGTGACAACATAGTACATAGTACATAGGTTGCTCTTAAAATAATGCTTCTCATTTATTTCCATGGAAACAACAACAGATACAAAGAGCACAATGATACTATTTGATAGAGCAAATTCTCAGCTACAAAACTCTTCTTTTTCCAACATAATCACCATTAGCCATGCACCTTCACCAGAAATGAGCAAAAGCCTGCATGCTGCACTTATCAAAATCTGCATGGCTTACTCAGAACATGGCTTGTCTTTTGTGTTGCTGTTGCCAATGCTGAAGCACATCACCTGCCACCTCACTGTGCTCACATACACTGTTTGGTGTCCATAAATGTTCAGCAAGCATCAATGTCAGTGACTGCAAGACTTCATATTTGCCTTTGCTGGACTTCATGAAATTTCTGTTACCCATTTCTCCAGCCCACTGATGTACCTGGTGAACAGAACTGTGCACCACAGTACCAACTGCTTTCTCCACCAACTTGGAAAAATCTGAGAAGTGACTGAGAATGCTCTGATTCCATCATCAGATCATTAATAAAGATATTAAACAGTATTTGATTCACCCATTAATCTCCAAGGGATACTAACAGCAATTGACTGTGAATTGGTTTTTGTACTAAGGATCACAACACAATAGCAACATCAAAAATGAGAGTGTAAATCAGCATTATTGTGTATCCAGATTGTACAAAATCACTCTATCTTTGATGTTCTAAGGAGTCATAAGTTTACTGCAGAAATGTCAAGCCATACTTAAAAGGAAATTTGTTTTTCCAAAAAATAAAAGCTTTCTTCCTTTATATGTGTATTTTATACCTGCACTCCCAACCCAGTTCTATTTGGATTTGGAACATCAGTAGAGTTATTTAATACTGTGATATCACCATTCTCTTCACAATTCATTAATCACAGAATCACAGAATCACAGAATGGCCAGGGTTGGAAGGGACCTCTAGGATCAGCAATTAAGTAGCTAGTCAATAAACAAATGGCACATCTTTTGTCAGGTATTTTTTTAGAAGAAGAAAAAGGTAATGAAAAGCTGTTAAAAATCAGGAGTCCGTATCAGATGATAAATACCGCAACAATTCCCGTATGAACAGCAGTCAGTCCATCAGAAGAACAGATCTGCTGTAAAAGTTCTTTGAGTCTCTTGTTGTTGATCCATGGGACAACAGAATGTGTGTAACTGCAAAGATTGGCTCAAATTCCGAAGAGTTGCATTATGGCCTGCACAAGAAAGGTGGTAACTGATAATATTAGCTTAAGTTTGCTAGATATGTGTTGTTTGGTTATAATCAACCATGAAAACAAGCAGCATAGTAATATAAAGAAGAATCATATCCAGTACTGGTCAAGAGACTCATTCAGAAATAATCTTAAACAAAATGATTCCGTCATTAACCTGAATACTAACGCACAGTATTCACAATCCTATAGATAAGCATGTTGTCAGTCTATCTTTCAGGTAGCTTAGCCATCACAATTATCACTGCTACAGCTTGCTGTCACCCAGCATCCCCCAATTAGTACATTTGGGGCATGAATATATGCTAGTTTTGGTAATAAAAGATGTATGCCAAAAGATTTGCTACCTTGGATAATACTCATTTGGTCATACTTTCTGATAATGCTTTTGATGAAGAGTTGTGCAAAGGATTGGACTTTGTCCATATCTTTTAAGAGAAAAGATTTAGAGACATAAATATGAGCAAGTGCCATAAAACTGCTGTATCTCTTTGCATCATACAGAAGAAGCATTATATAGCAATCTTCTTTGCATACTCTTACTGTGTAGAATGTAATTGCTTGCTTTGTAGAAATATAATTCAATAGGATTTTGGGAACCTTTACCTATTCACAGGAAGTAGATTCAATCCCGATTATTCTGGATACATAAATATATACAGAACTGCAGAGCAAATCCAATAAAATCAATGACATTTCTCAAACTTAGTACCTGTAATAAAAAAAAATCTTAAACAGAGAAATATAACGCTGCTGTACCTAGAAAAAAAAAAAAAAAAAAAAAGAGGAATAAAAGTATAGCATCTACCTGCATTACCTGCATAGCTCAGTAATCTCAGTGTCACAAGAATTAAACTTTCCATAAAATGCTCAGTAATCTTCAGCAGCCCAAAATCAGATAGAGGTATTATTTTCCCAGAATCAGTGCTTATCTAGATGCATTTCTTGTTGAAGGTCACTGTCTCTGCACCTCTAACAGCATGGCTTTTTCTGATTTGAATAACTGGATTTAACGTATAAAAATTATTACAAAATATCTGCTTGGATCTTAAAGCACAAATAACTATGAAGACAACTCTGAATATTAAGACAAGATGAAGTATGGAAATACA